>WBMW01001137.1:162891-249295 GCA_013396635.1 Penelope pileata | reverse complement strand
GATCCCGATGTCCCGGAGGTCCTGGTCTTCCATGACATTACAGCCCTGTGGGGACAGGAAGGCACCACGTGTGAGCAGAGCACAGCGGGAGCAGAGCCCGCGTGCATGGCAGCAGCTCCCACCACAGCCCTGGGGCCGTTTGGGAGGAGGAGGCTCCCACGGATGGAGCTCAGCCCCAGGGATGAGCTCAGCCCCACGGATGGAGCTCAGCCCCAGGGACCAACCCCAGGCACGGAGGCAGCCAGCACAAGGGGATCGTGGCACCAAGGCACAGCAGGGCAGAGCGCTGCCGTCCCCAGCACAGCGTGCTGCGAGCATCCTGCAGCCAGGAGACCTCAGCCATCAGCAAGGCCACCTCCCCATCTCCAATGCCTTAAGCACTGCGAGCAGTGCCCTCTCCCAGCTGCTGGAGAAACCCTCAGCCCTGCTCCGTGCACAGAGCCTGGGAATGGCCCTTGGTCTCTGTGCATCCTCCCTCCTCGGCTGCTGAGAAAACACAGTTTCTTTCCAGGAGAGCACGTGAAGCTCACATTTCTCCTCCTTCCCCTGCTCCAGGGAGCAGCCCACCCCCAGAAATGCCACACATGGCTCCAGCCCATCTCACACCCCCTGTCCTGCACAGAGCACGCTGACCACAACCACCCTCCCCCCCCCCGTACCTGGGGTGGGCTCAGCACACAGCCCGGGCTCAGCTCCCCATGGCTCTCGGCCGATCAGATCACAGAACCGTGCCGGGGGCTGCACGGCCACGCGCTGCCAAACTGCACACGGACCCCCCCGGCCCTGCCTCCCTCTGCTCCCAGGAGAGGCACAGGGAAAGGGCTGAGCTGACAGCGCTCCGCTGCTCCACATTTTGGTTTTATAAGAGAAACCCAATTAGAACTGGCTGCCGGGCAACACGCTACTGCAAGGACACAGGGGCTGCGGGAACAGCGGGGTGAGGGCTTCAGCAGGGAGAGGTCTGGGGAGGACCTCAACTGTTAAAGGGCAGCAAATGCTTTAGATTCCTCCCAACCACGCACTTTCAGCACGCACAGCTCGCTCGGTGCCACCTCCTTCAACTGCAGCAGCCAAGCTGAAAGCAGAGAGCAATACCCCGACAGCGCAGTGCAGCAACGCTGCTTCCCGGCAAGGGCGAGGAGCGAGGCAGCCCCTGGCCGCCCTCCTTCCACCCCCAGCAGCACCCAGGTCTGTTCACAGCCACCTCAGCCCACGGGGAGCTCCGTTCTGGTGCTGCCTTCGGGAGAGGCGCAGGGTGCCAAGCACCAGCCCTGGTGATGCCAACGTGCGCTTTGCTCCCGACACGGCCCCAGCGCTGGGCACTGAGCATGAGCTGCCACCTGCTCGCTTTGTGCCCACTGCAGCGACAGCCCCGGGCAGAGCACGGCACAGCTCTGCTCCCAAATTGCTGCTCCTCCGCTCGGCTGCTGAGATAAGTGCTGGGAGAACCAGAGAGTTAACGCTGCAGATAAGAGCTGCCCGAAGCAACGTCGCAGGCAGAGCTGCCCTCTGAGGCCAGGCTGCAGAGAAACAATTATTTAGCAAATGACAGCAGCAAATTAAAGCAGCGGGTGGCAGGGAGGCAGCGGGGCTCTACAGACCCAGGGCACGATGCTGCCTCCGCCCGCCCCTGGCCGTGGTACCCAGCAGCTCCAGCCCCCGGCAGCCCCCGGGGACCCCGGGGCAGGCGGCTGCAGCACAGCAGCGCGTGGCACTGGGCAGCGTTTGGCAGCTGAAGACCCCACAACGATGAGAGCAGTTTGTTCCCTGCTCTGCAAGGTCCGTAGTGAGAAATTCCTTTGTGCATCACTTGTTTCGTAAATATATATATATTATTACTATAATTTCTCTCTTCTGTCTTCCTAATTCGTTTTTATCTCAACCCATGGGTTCTACCTTCTCCGTTCTCTCCCCCATCCCCTGGGGGCTGCACGGTGTTCAGCTGCTGGGATGAAGCACAGCAGCTCCGTACCGAGGGCACCGGCCCCACCTGCGCAGGGCGAGGTTCTGCTGCAACGAACGGCCCAGCGCGTGAGCAGCTGCAAAAATGAAAGCATCCCTCCCCTTCCTTGCTCACAACTTGTAAGCCACAAAGCCCCACTGGTGCAGCTCCATCACAGCGGGGGGTTGGATGCTCGGGGACAGGATTAGAGGCAGCTCAGCCCCGGCAGCTCGCTCCTCACCCAGCACCATGCGCTGCTCAGGGGCTGCCGGGGGTCCTGGGGCACCGAGCGAACCCCTCGTGCACCAGCGAGGACGGTTTGCACCCCAGCAAGCTGTGACAGTGGCTCCGTGGCATTTCCACATATAAAAACCCATCTGCATTTCTTACTCACGCTGACCTTGCCTGGTGCTGCCCCCCCCCTGCCCCCAGGTGCCTGTTTCCTGCACACACCCAGCCAGGTGCAGGGAGAGGCAATGGGTGCCCTCCTACTTCTCACAAACTCGAGGCAACCTGCTCGCCACGCAGCGAGGCTGCACGCTGGTTAAACACTGCCAGAGCCGTGGCTTTCCCTCACGCTCCCCGTTTTTGTGTGTCACATTCAATTCCCCCAGTGCCAGTCTGCGTCCTCAGGGCACTTCCCAAGGAGAGACAAAGCGCAGCGGCTCCGAACACATCCTCACAGCCACTGTGCCTCCGTGCAGAGGAGCCTCCTTCAAACCCATCCGGATTTCATCTCCACTGAAAAAAATAATAATAATCTGCCACTGAAATAGCTAATTAAATGCAAATGGCACTGGAGGTCTTTCACCCTTTGCCAGCGGAGCAGATGAGCGCTGCTCTCAGGCTCTCAACCTGTTTGCTCTTAGCACACCCTTCAGACAGAGCCAAAGGGCTGAGGTCCCTGTGCTGCTGCTGCCAGGGGTCCCTGTGCCACGGGGCTGGCTGCTGCCCCGCTCCATGCCCGGCTCATGCTCAGCACCAGAGCCCCTGGGCGGGGGACTCCAGCCCCCAGACCCCACTGGGCTCTCCTGCAGCGTTCCCCCTTCCCTGTGCCTCTTGCAGCCCCTCTCACCCTCCCGTCCCTCTGCTGAGGCCGGGGGTCTGTCCCCGGGCAGGCAGCAGCCCCCACTGCTGCAGCAAAGGAGAAGGGGAGCAGAGATGTCCCCACCCCACGCTGGGGAGCGGCATCCGTCGCTGCACGGGGCTGCAAAACCGCAGAGAGACGGCTGTTTCGGGAGGGCTTTAGCAACGTCCCAAAGCAGGGAGGTTTTTTGTTTTGGTTTCTTATCAACAGCTGAAGGTCCCCCTTGGTACCGCTGCAGCCCAGCGCCTGGGTCGGGCAGCACCGTGGTGCTGGGCCCCAGCCCATGTCTGGGTCTTCTGAGGACAAACGCAGCGAACGCCCGCGGCTCCGGGGAGCCGGGCTGCCAGCCCGGTCCTCTGCGGCTCAGAGCTGCCAATGAGAATGGGAACAACTTCCTGAAGATGGAGCTGAGCCCGCATTCGTCGTGACAGCCCGTACCTCGCGTGAGCGGCCGGGCTGGGCACAGCGAGCACAACACGGGGACCAGAGCTCTCCCCGTGCTCCATCCGAGCCCCCCAGCCCACATCACTGCATCCCCCCCCGGGACACGGGGACAGCTCCCCACTCCCACCAGGGGACAGCACTGCCCGCAGCGCAGCGGGAGGTGGCAGGGGCTGCTCCCCGTGCTTGCAGCAATCCAGGTTTTGGCACAGCACCACGTGCACGCATTAACCCATTTTGTTTTGGTAGAAAAATTGTTGTGAGATTTTTTTCTTCCCAGGACAGCTGGGTGATCCCTGACGAAAGCCAGCAGGAAGCAGAGGATGCACTTTTATTTCTTGCACAGGAGCATCCCTAAACTTCAGCTGCACCCACGTGCCTTAGGCCAAGGAAATACTTCTCCAGCACGATGGGGGTGGAAGGCATCAGGCAGGAGCCATGCTCCAGCTTTCTCGGAGCTCTGTCCAGAGAAAGGGGCCAGTGCCAAGCCTGGACCCCAGCTCTGCACGGCCCCCAAGGGCAGTGGGGGTCCATCGGCACCGCCCGCCTGCAGGAACCGGCGTGGGGAGAAGGCTCTGCTCCAGGACACGGCACTGTGCCCCCTGCACTGTAATTAAACAGCCTGCGAGGCCCCAGGTGTCTCATTAAGGGCAAAAAGCAGTCAGAGGGGTTACGCTGCGCGAGGCAGCGTCCCCTCCTGCAGGTTTGGTGACCCCAAAGCTGAGCGTGCCAAAACCAGAGCGGCTGAAATCTGCCGGCATTCCTGCTCCAGCCGGGCGCTCTGCGGGCGCTTAACTGCCCAGTGCTCAGGCCCTGCCCCGTGCACAGAGCCTGGCTGCGGTCCATTCTCTCTTTCCAGCTAAGGAAGGGCCCAGGGCAAAGAAAGTTCTGTATAGGACGCGCAGTCCCACGCAGCCCAGCGAGCCCCCAGCGCCCGCCCCCCACCCACCCCCTGCAGACGGGCGATGGACGGCAGGGAGGGCTGCGACCAGAATGTGTTTGCTATTAAAAGCAACAGATGCAAAACCCAAACACAGCTTTTCCAGACTCCAAAGGCCTCTGCAACAGAGTGCCTTCAGCTGGATGAGCCAAAGCATCCATTTTGCTCAGATTAATGCACACAAAACTCTTTTTTTTCCCCCCTTCTCAGTAAATTCGAGATAATTTGCATCTTGTCTAGGATTTTGCTGCCACTGCTTTTGCTCCTCCTTTGGCAAGTCAGTGCCTGGATGTTGGAGATGGAGCTGCACCCAGCTCCCCCCAGACCCATCCTGAGCGGGGATAACGCAGCACGTCCCGGGAACTGAGCGTCCTGAGCTCTCCTTTCTGGGTTACACTGACGGGCAGCATCGTGAGGATAAGGGAAGGCAGCAAGATTTAGCAAGATGAGCTGTGGCAAGGGCGTTCCTGGGAGCTGACAAAGCCACTGCCGCTGGCACCACGCTGTCCCCAAGTGCCTTCCTGCCCCATGGTGTTGGGGAGCTGCAGGTTCGGGCTCAGCCCCACCGGAGCACAGGAGCCCTACAGAGCTGCACGGGGAGCAAAGCACCCTGTGTGCCTTGGGCAACAGGGTGAGAGCAGCTAACGCCGTGCTGACAGCCCAAAGCGTCAGCCTGCCCCAGCAGGCAGCCTGCACCCCGCCTGCACCGCTGCACCCCGGGGCTTTTCACCCGAGGGTCAGCACAGAGCAGCGCTCCCTCCCATGGCCAAGAGACCCCAAATCTCGCAGAGAGAACCCAGCCCTGAGCACCTCCAGCCTGAGGGCCAGCCCTGGCCCTCAGCCCCTCCAACAACCCACGCCATGTACCCCCGAGCAGGACGCTGACCCCGAGCCCAGCAGCCCCACACCCATCCCAGAGCCCGGGGAGCAGCAGCAGCGCTCGGTCGGTCTGTGCTGGGCCTCGGTGGGACCTGAGTGTGAGGGAGGGCAGTGGGAATGGGGGGAAAAGAAATATTTGCTTTGCTAAGGGCATGACAACGAGGCCCCGGCTCTTCACAGAGCACTGATTGTGGCAGGGGCTCCTACACAAAAGCCTGCAATAATCCCAGATTAGCACACAGCCGCTGCGCTTCGGCTGACTTTTCCCCCCCATGCACACTGGCAGCGTGACAATGGCAACGGAGGGAATCGGTCATGGTTGTCAACTTTGGGCAATTTTATTGAGAGGAAAAAAAATTAACTGCCGCTTTAATGGCTTTTTAAATGTTTATTGGGCCCAGAGCTACCAATGAATCAGCTACAGGCATCCTCTGCACTGCCAGCCCTGGTCCACCCACTCGGAACTCGCGGCTCCCCGGGAAGCTCAGCTGCAGAGCAAATGTGTTCACACCATTCCCTTCCAGAGATAACCCGAAAAATCATCCCAGAGACAAAGCACAGCCCTCGTGAGCCACCCAAGCAGCCACTGAGATGCTCTGGAGAGCTGTCAAAAAATTGCTTCACTGAATGAACCGATTCCCACTCAGACGCTTGGCAGAAACCCCTACAGCAGGGCCCAGCTCTGCTCTGAGGGGTGTTCACCCAGGGCACCGGAATCAGCCTGGGGACCGAGAAAGAAATGCAATTCCACCATGCTGGCAGCAGTGATAAACGGGAGACAATACCACGTAACGTGCCTTGTGAGCTCCCTAAGTCATAAAAACAAATGAAAGCCATTTCGGCCATCCATCTGCCAGCCAGCACGGGGCCGGGCAGCGAGCCCCCCAGCTCTGGTGAGGAGCTGCCAGCGGGCAGAGGGCCAGCAGGGCTGGGTGCTGCCTGGCCACGGCCCCGCGAGGTGTCAGCTCCCCCCAGCAGCTCACAGCACACTGATGTGCAGGGGGGGTCAGCAGGCACTGCTGCGGGCACGGGCTGCCCCCGGGCCCTGAAGCTGCTCCCTGGGCAGCTGGGGGTGGCTCTTCACAGGTACTGGGAGATGGCAGCTCAGTTTTGCCCCCAGATGACTCCTTGAAAATGGCAAGTTTCAAACGGAGCTGGAGAACAGCACGGGGGCACGCACACGACCTCAGAGCACGCAGAGCCCGGCTGCACCCAGGGGCAGCTCTGAAGCAGCCCACGCAGGGCAGAGCTCCAGGAACCCAGGGATGCCCTGGGCAGCAGCAGCAGCTCAGGAGTGGGGTGGAAACAACGTGCAGACGTCAGCCAGCACCCAAACACAGGGTCTGTGGGGTGAAGGAGAGCAGCTCCATGCATGCCACGTCCCCTGGGGACAGGGACAGCTCACGGCTGTGGCTCTGTCCCGCTCACACCGAGCCAAAGCCGCTGCCCGCACTGCTCTGCACAGACCGACAGGAGAGAAGAGGAAGGCTGTCCTGTACCTGAGAACACCAGCTGATCTAACTGAATTATGTTTAATCAAATTAATGCCAGTACTGTAAATGATCTGTGGGTACCCTGTTCTCCCAACACCATCGTAATTCTACCACTTCTCCCCAGTTATGGAAAAAAATTAAAAACGCAGAGGAGCCCAGGGCACTGGGCAAGGAGAACAGATTTCTGTTTCTGATGCTGTCTTACTGAATCAGCATTCGCTGCTTTCCACACGCTCCGTGGGAATCCACGCTTGAACAACAAAAAAAGTCCTAAGGAATGGTTGATGCTCTCTTTTACCTGCAAATTCGTGAATCCAAATATCTTTGGACTGACTGGACTGAATATCTTTTGACTGTTCAGCCCCAGAAGGATCCATACGACAGCCTGAGCATGGCCAGCTCTCAGAGGGGAGGGAAAAGCTTCTTCCATCATCTTGGGCAGATCGGTGGGATCTACGGGATGGCTAACAGCAGGGTGCAGGGAATGGCATTTCCCTCCCCATTTCTGCAGCCCAGCCCCCCTGCAGGTTGCTGCAGCTCCCTGACAAGGCCCTGGCAGTGCATGCAGCACACAGAGAGTTGTCCCAGTGGCTGCAGGGCCCAGGGCTCACAGCAATGGGATGATGCTCCGGGAGCAGCAGGATCCCCCCCGGGTTCACACTCCAGTGACACTGTTCCCATCTTCCAGCTCCCCCTGCTCACTGCCACTCAAGGACGATGACATCGACTGACAGCGCGTTGCTCTGAGCAGCACTGCTCGCTCGCCGCTGCAGCGCTGGGCTCCGACCTTCCATCTCCCTCCTCCAGCAGAGGATGAGGCAAGGGATGGGCTCCTGGAACCGCTGCTTTCCTCCCCGTGGGAGGGACAGCACTGCTTCTCCTGGCTTGGGGGCATTCTTGGGTTGGTACCGCTGCCAGTGCCTGGCATGCACTGGTGCTGAGGATTTCATTCGACTTGCAAAGCTCTGTTTTGCTAAGTCAGGGGCGGTGCAGCCATTGCCAGCAATACACAGCTAGCAGCTTCAATTCAGCCCTGTTTACCCATTGCACAAATCAACCCTCTAACGAGGGCTTCAGCAAGCTGCAAAGCACAGAGAAAGAACCTGAAGTGCCGTCTCCATTTTCTGCCTGTGAACCCCAGCTGGCTGAGCAGGCTGCTCTCCCCACGGAAGCAGAAGTTGGGTGTCACAGCCCGATGGCCCCGAGCAGCAGCTGCCAGCAAAGGTCACTCGGCGGCGATGGAGAGGACGAGCTGCTCCTCGGAGTGCTGCAAGGAAACCAGGGGGAGCCTCCTCCCTGCCATTGCCCAGAAACACCACAACAAAGCTACTGGAGGCAGCTTAAAGGGAACAGAAGAATTCTGCTACTTAAATCCATCTTTTATAGCCCATTTCTTCCCTCTACCAAGAAGAAAGATCACACACCATCTGAAACAGCTGTAGCTTTGGTGCCTTCTCAGGAGCACATCCATTGGCAAGGGAGCTTCACCATCACATCCAAGTGACGTTTCAGTAACGCTGCTGCCTCGTGTGAGCAACATCCACTCGTAACCGAGGTCAGTGCTGATCAGATTGTTTACTCTGAGCTGGCCATGAACATTCACGTTTCTGTGTCTGACTGAACCCAGCCAGCGTCGCCGAGATGCTCTCGTGTGCCCACAGCAAACAATGCAGCACTTGGTTTTGTTTTGCAGATTTAACAACAATTTTACATCCATGAAAAGAGTGATCAGGAAACTCTGCCTGAAGTGCTGGGACAAAGAAAGGCATCGGTGAGGGCAGTGCTGCCAGCCCAGCCCACCTGCAGCACCCAGTGCCATGGTCCTTGTGCCCCCCCAGCCCCCTTGCAGGGCTGCACGAGGAGCTGGGAAACTGAAACGTCCCTGGCTCTGCACAGGGCTGCCCAGCAACAAGCCAAAACATCAGTGTGCTATCAGTATTGTTTTCCCACTAAAACCAAAACAGCATCATTCCAGACACTGAGAAAAAAACAACTTCTGTCCAACTGAAACCAAGGCACCGAGCAACCGTGGCCAGGCAGGCTGGCAGGCCTTGCTCTGATGCATCACCACGTGTGGTTCCCTTCTCCTTGCCCTGGTTGCGTTGGCTTGAGAACCAACTCACAAGCCCCCAGAAGTCTCTGCAAGTTCCAAAAGTGAGAATATTCCTAACAACCGCAGTCTGACACCCTCAGAACCAAGTGGTATTGCAAGCAATACTCTTATCTGTCCTGAATTCCCCAAAAAAATAAGCAGAGAGGTGCATGCACAAGAATTCTGCCCTGGCTGCAGGCATCACTCCCAGCAGAGCAGACCCCAGCTGCAACAGAACTGAGGCACTGACCTCGGACGGGCAGCGTGCAGGCAGGGGTGCTGCTGGAGCACGTGGCTCGCCAGCTGCGGGCAGCTGAACCTCGACCCTGGTGCAGAGCTGGAAATCCTGAGAGCAGAGAGAGCTCCCAGCCCACACCGGCTATCTGCTAACGCACACTTCTACCTTCTGTTTTTATAGAGCCCGTAAAACGTTCATGGCTCACATCACAGTTTACATCCCCAGCAGAAGCTGTAAAACCGCCGGGCTCGAGCCTCCCCTGCCCGGCAGCGCTCCTCCTGCACAGACCCAGAGCAGCAGAGCTGCTGCCTCCTCGCCTGGACCCACCCCAGGGCTGCTGGGGGGATGCTCGTGGAGTGAGCCAGAGACACATCGCCCAGTGACGGACCCCCACGTCCAAAAATAAAGGAGTTATTATTCATGGAAACAACGAGCGTTTCTGCCTTCCTAGACGAATGTGACTCAGTGTAAGATATTCACAGAGCGCTTTGCAGCATCACTTCACGAGTCATTTCCCTTATTTTGATAAGGGAAAGTTCGGGTAGAGCCTTTTATAACCCAGGCTGCACATTAACATTGGAAATACAACGGAAATTGGGAATTCCTGAAACCAGAAGTGGCCGAAGCAGGAGCTACAAGAGCACTAACAACCAAAGACAAGCTTTCACCCCCCGTTTTTGTATCTTACCAACTCTGCACTCCTACCCCGTACACTCTGACGTTTCTAACACCCATTTGCCTTAAGTGAAAACGCTTCTGTGCCAGCAAACACCGGATGCCACCCTGTCCCCACTGTGGTTCCAGGGCCAGCTTTGTTACACTGTTCTAATCCCACTCCAAGCTGGATGTAGTGCAGGCCGAGCATTCTTCACAAGCACATTCAAGAGCTGCATCTGCTTTACAGCAGTGCTATCACCACACATCCAACATTCTGCTCTTTGCTCCTGCCTACCCTTCTTGTTGGCCCTTCATGGGCACCTGGGGATGCAGGCAGCAGAGGCAGCATCCTCAGCACAGGGAGAAAAACCCTGCAGCGCTGCATCCAGGGAGTCACACAACGTGAAAACTTATGCAGAAAACAGGAGTGTTTCCGTATCACAAGACTCCAACTTCTTAATTTTTGCTACTAGAACTTAATTAGCTTCTTAGCCCATCTGGCAACTTGCAAACCATTACCCAGCATTCGTTAGACCCTGAAATATTCAACATAATGAAGCCCTAATAGGGACTAATCCTTTCACAGAAGCTAAGTCTGGGAAAATAATGCCACTTAGATTGAAATATTCTTCATTAGTGACCGAAAGTGGCAATTAATAAAGAAATTATTGCATCAAAAAGGAAAGGAACGGGCGAGCTGACACGGCGGGAGCCAGCAGCCACATCCCTGCAGGGCTCCCTGCTCCAGACAGCTCCGGGGTCTACAACAGCTTCAATAATTCATCTGAGAGCATCAAAATCAGTACGAACAACAAATGAACTCCTTGCTCCCTGCTTGTTCTGTGTCTGCAGGTTCTGCTCCCACAACATCAGAAGCCGAAGGAAAGGAACACCACGGAGGAGATCTTTAAGAACTAAACTCCCACCCTGGGCTGACTGTGTTAGCTTGAAGTTCCTAGGACTCGGATAAAGGGATTTAAACGCCAGATTTGACATGGGTGCCAGAGTCAACTTCCTAGTGAAAAGGATAAACAGCAGAAAGGAAACCAGCCAGGGTATGCAGGAAATCCTTGTTAAATTGTTTGACCTTTTAAAATTGAGAGGAATGAGCAAGGAGAGCGTCCCCTCCCCTGGAAGGAGAAGCTGATTTCCTTATAAATGAGAAAATTCTGCCTTAGACAGTCTGTAACTAAGTGCCGCTATTTACTGCAAATAAGCACAGTCAATAAAAATTCCTGCTTCCCAGCCTCCAGCTCCTGCTTCTCTGGGGACAAATGGAAAGTTGATTCTCTTTGTTACCAAACTTCTGTGCTGAGAGCTCCATCACCCCACTCGTCAGGCAGGGCCGGTCGTTCTGTCTGCTAATTGCTGCAAGGTGAGCAGCCCGCAGACACCGCCAAGGGCAGAGGTCCATGGGCAGAGGATGCTCAGCAGGGAGCTGTGGGGTGTTGCATTTCAAGCTGTTGCACCATCCCCAGAGCATCCCCAGCTCGCAGGGAGGCTGCAGGCTCGCTCGGAGCCAGCAAGCTGCAACAGAGCAGGGCCAGGCTGCAGGGAGGCAATGGGAGAGGCTGCTGGGCCAGCACGCACAGCTGGGGGCTCCCATGGGGCAGATGTGCCACAGCACCCAACTACAGGGGAGCCCGGAGACCCCACGGTGTTCATGGAAAAAATAACCTGGCCAATGGGATGGATGTGAAGAGCATCACGCTTTAAATATCCTTTAAACATCCTTACTGAGGCAGCTCAGGCGTGCACCTCCCTGCCCTTCCATCCACGCCCCATTCAGTCTTCCCTTCTTTCTCCACTTGCCCCACACACCGTGGTCAATGGCTGCTGGTTTTCAGCTCCTGAGAGCAAGGGGCTCCCCACAGCCCCACTCCTTGGTGTGTCCAGAGCCCCTTCACCTGGCTCACAGCACAGCTGCTGAGAGCACGTGGCCCTGGGTGCCCCCTCTGCACCGCCCACAGCAGAGATCGATGCTCCCTTCCCAACGCAGAGCACGATGCCAGCCCCGATGTCATCCCAAGGTTCACATCCATCTTTAGGAATTCTGTTCGCAAAACTCGGGGTCAACACTCAAAGGATTTATTTGAGCCACACAAAGTGCCATTCCCCCCCTTCCAAATTGGTCGTGGCAGCTGGTGGTTCCATGCAAGTTCTCCGATTTCGTTACCTCGTCACTGTTTCTACACGAGTTATTAGAACAGCCCTCAACGCTGCACATCGGGATGTGGTCATCATCAGGCTTCAGAGCCAACACTGCCAGCACACTGAGGTACAGCTCTTAATGCCCTGTCTGCACGCTCCCAGTGAGGAGACCTCCAGCAAGAGGTGTCCCACCTCCAGACCCAGAACCCAGGTGGCCGGGGTTCCTTCAACACTAATGCGTTTCTGTTCCCTTTTCACCAGTAAATTGGACAGTACAGATTTTAAAGATTTAGAGAGCAAATACAATTTTATATGAAAAAGGTAGCAAAAAACTGTAACAACTGAATCAACTGTGCAGATGAACAAACCAACAGAACCCTCATCTCCTCCTGCCCAACCTTCTCCACCTGCTCAAGAGCATTCTGGTGGGCTGCAGAACCCAGGCCCGGGCTGACCCCGGGTCGGGCCTTGGCTGATGTGCACCCGTGGGTCCCAGCACTCACCAGGAAGCGGACGTCATCGAAGCCGTTGAGGAGCAGCTTGCTCTCGTACTGCTGCAGGCCGATGGACTCCAGCCACTCCCCGACGCTCTGCTCCAGCATCCGCGAACCTGACGAGAGAGGAATCGGCAGACGCTTGAACAGGGAAAAACTGTTAAGGCGGTAGCAGCGGCACTCTGAGGAAGACAGATGGCATTGCCACATCATAGTCATTACCATAAAGAAACTCAAAAAATTAAGCTCAGAGTACAATAAATCAGCCGGCAGACAATTCCTCGTGTGTCCACAGAGCATGGACAACAAGCTTCCAGTGCCTCGGCGGGCTCGGTCTGTGTCCCAGTCAGCACTCAGGAAAAGCAACGCCGTGCTCCAGCCGAGCGCCTAGAGGTGCTGCTGGGAGCGGGGCATCACATGCACTGCTCGCAGGGCCAGCTTCCTGCCAGGCAAACCCACGAAGCCCAACCCCACGGGGACGCTGATCGGCTCCTTGGCTCATCGGGAGGGGCAGGAGGAGGAGGAGGGCAGGCTGCCTTCACCCCGGGCGTTCCCAGCCGGGCCAGGGGCCAGGGGACAGAGCGGGGCCGCTCAGCAGCACACGGAGCTCCGCGGGTCCTCTCGTCCACGCTTTGGGTGTGCTCCCCTGCCCGGGGGGCGGACAGAGAGGGCCGGGCGTGTTGCAGGCACAAAGCAGCTAGAGAGAAAAGCCATCTTCATGCAGCTGAGACACAGAACAGACACGGCGGGCGCTCAGAAAAGCAGCAGAAGCCAGACTAGAGCAGCTGTCCACAGGAAGACATGCAAGACAAAGAAAGCACACAAACTGCAGCAGGAGATAAGAAGGGCTTATACTTTTTTTCCCCAAGCAGTCCTGAAAGAGGCAAACCATGGTAAGGGCTTTCTCCCTCCGTTACTGTGTGAGGAGCAGAGGGGTGAGTGACCCCGAGCGCGAGCCGGAGGGTCCTGGCAGCGTCATCTCACTGCGCAGCCAGACGTGTGGCACCTCTCCCGCTGCTCACACCGCGCTGGCAGAGCCCAACTGCACCGCAGCGTGGGCTGACAGCAAGAGGGGCAGAGGAAGGGGCATGGTCACCCAGTGCGCTGCGTCCTGCCAGGTGCTGGGGGCTCGCTCCTGCCTGCCCTTCCTTCATGTTCTTCAGCTGAGCGCGGCTGCGTGCACGGCCCTGACCCAAACGGGCAGCAGCTCTGGAGGATGAGTTCAGTTCCTCGCTTCCAAACCACGTTCAGAACAAGGAGAGACCAAACGCAAGCACACCCTCTGCTCTTCCTGCAGCAGCTCAAGTCCGAGACATGCCCCAGCACCTCCTCTCAGCCTGTGGTAAAGGAGGTTCTCCCCAACACCCTACAGAAGCTGCACAGACAAGCTCTCCTTCCCCCACCCATGGGAAGAGAAGCCAGGGACTTGTTACTCTCCTCTAGAGAGGCTGAAGATACGACAGGAAAAGTTCAGAGATCTCCTTTTCATCAGGGCAATTGCTATGCAAGACAGGCAGATTTTTTTCAGGCTGCTTAGCACATCTGTGTTTCAAGGGTATATGCAAATAAAAAGATGATCGAGGAAAATACAACAAGTTTGCTTTCCTTGAGCCTCCAGGTCACCTGAAGCTGTTCGGCACCTTCTGAGCCATCCTTCTGCCCCCACCCACTGCAATGGCCGCACAGTGCGGAGCTCCCGGTGCTGTCTGGAAATTCTTGGGGTAAGGGATCCTGCTGCTCTGGTCCACGGCAGCTGCTCTGCCCGGCGGGTTCGGGAGAGCCGCTCCGTCCTCCCAGCACACGCTGCAGCACGAGAAACGCAGAGATCACAAAGGGCTTCTGTCTCCCTCCCCTCACGCAGCACAAGGGCAGCATCTAAACCTGGAATTCACGCCACAAGCTGGCCCGGGGTCTCCATCCTTCCCTCCTGGCGATCCTCCCTGGTCCGCAGGCAGCCCGGCAGCTGCGTCCCTTCGGCAGCGATTGCGCGTCCGTGCGGAGCCGCAGCGGCGTGCTTTGTCTGAAGGCAGCCAGCTCCACGCTTGCCGCTCCACTCGCAGTCCTGTCTCCTGCTCTTGCATTGCCTGTCCCTCCCTTCTCTTCGTCCTCTTACCCCTCCCAGCTTTCCCATCCACCGTACAGCCAGCCGCCTTCGCAGCAGAAGCTGCAGGAGAGGGGAGGGAGACAGCGGCTTTGTAACTCTCTGGTGGAAATTACTGACTTCTCAATATTTGCTCAGTGATGGACTACACGGCTTGGGTTTTCAAAAAATGATGTTGCAGGTCTGCTTTGGCAGTTCAAAGTGATTTGTGGCTGGGTGAGAATTAATTTATTGAGAGGTGAGGAAGCTGCTTGCTGCCTACTACGGCATTTCTGGAAGCAGTCGGGATATTGGCAGGGGGAATGAAACCACAGCAGTTCCTTCCCCTGAGCTCCTGAATTTGCTTTAAAAAAAATTATTTACTCTGCTTAGCTTTTTGTACATTCATAAATGTATTTCTGCTTTTAAAGGAGAAAATCTACAGCAACACCAAGCGCAGGTTTTGTGGTTTAAAAACCACTTCAAATCAAGGCAAAATGAGCAGGGCTGTTTGGAGGGGGGAATGGAGGGGTTAACTGTAAAAAGAAAAAGAGAACAGATGCCCAAAACATCCCCGACTAACGCCAGAAAGGTCCACAATATTTGCATGTTGAGGATGACACAGGAGCAAATGGATGCCAGCCACCATGCCCCCCAGCAAGAGCCTGATCACAACTTCTGATTAAAATAAACTCCTAATTCTCAGCCAAGCCAGCCCCATCCTTCTCCTTACGCTCCAAATTTCAGGAATCCTGCCTTGAAAAGACCTCAGGGGGCTGGGGGGGGGGGGCAGGCAGGGGAGCAGTTGGCAGAACACAGAAATAATTACAAGTTGCAGAAAAAACCATGCCAAGCAATTTGGTTCCCCTCAGAACACTTTTCAGGTGACACAGCATGCCTCGAAGAAAACAGAAAAGGGATGGGGCCACACTGGGCTCAGAAAGGTCCTTTCCAAGTTGCTGTTTCCTTGAGGAAGGAATAATGGGGCCTGCCTGCAGGCAGCATCACCCCCTGCTCACGGAAACAGCAGCGTAGCACAGCCTGGTGTGGCACGAAGACACGAGCTTCACCAGGAAGAAAAATCTGCAAGACCAAGCAAGTGTTGATGAAAGCATTGTCCACACACAAAGGCAGCATGCAAAAGAGGCAAGCCAGGCATTTATTGCCACAGCTGGGGCTGGTGATCAGCTGGAAGTCCTTCAGCCCAGGGAGGGGGCTGGAAGCTCAGGCAGTGGATGGATAGGGGAGGAGAATGCAGTCATCAGTGCTATCAGATGCAAGAAATACAGCCAGCATCCAACTTCCCTGGAACTAAAATCAATTAGCCAAATGCAGATTGCTAACATTTCTTCCTCTTTTGTCCAGTAAAACACCAGGTGTGTTTCTCACATCTCTAGTCAACTGCAGAGCTAACTCACCCAGCCCCAAACGCATTTACTGTCCAGCACAGCACGCCTCTTGCCTGCCTCAGGCTGATTCACTGAGCACAGACCACTCATCTCCTCAATTCTGGGGAGAGAAATGCTGCCTGCCCAAGCCCTGTAGCCCAGCAAGCAACGCACAGGTTCCTTTTCACAGTGGGGTGAGGAGCTGCGGTGCAGGGGCTGAGCTGGGAGACCTGCACCCCCCGACCCATGGCTGGAAGGAAGGGATGGGCAGGAGGAGGTTGCTGGAGCTAAAGAAATCTGTGACTGCAAAACAGACGGGCACAGAGACAATCTGATTACAAACATCTGTTCCCAGGCAAAAAAAAATCTTCTGGCAACGGTGAGATCCAGTATCCTTTAAGAGATGGCGTTCCTGGATCTCTCATCATCTCAAAAAACCTATCAGCATGGACCTGACAGACCTCTTTCCCCCTCACCTACACCACTCCACTGTCAGGATTCAGCCAGAGAAATACACCTGAAAGGCTTCCTTACAAGCTCGACCAGGAAATCAGGGGGCTGAGCAAAGTGGCTGCAGCTATGGCCTGTGCCAGACGAGTGCAGATCTGCCCCACGTTCAATGGGATCGCTGCTGAATGCTTCCAGCCAGCTCGAGAAGGGACCCGAGGAGTGAGAAATGAGAGAACAGCCCTGCAGACACCAAAGTCAGGGCAGGAGGAGGGCGGGAGGTGCTCCAGGCGCTGAGCAGAAGCTCCCTGCAGCCTGAGGGGA
Organism: Penelope pileata; assembly: GCA_013396635.1. Classification (NCBI taxonomy): domain Eukaryota; kingdom Metazoa; phylum Chordata; class Aves; order Galliformes; family Cracidae; genus Penelope; species Penelope pileata. The sequence goes on along the minus strand of WBMW01001137.1, from coordinate 232,642 downwards.
GGCCCACAGAGGAGCAGGCCCATGGCGGAGCAGGCCCACGGCGGAGCAGGCCCCATGGGGCACCAGACGGAGCAGATCTCCATGTGTAGTAAAGGAGAGGCCCATGGTGGAGCACAAAGTCCCCCTGCAGCCCCTGGGCACCACGTGGAGCAGATCTCCACATGCAGCCATGGAGGAGCCCACGGTGCAGCAGCGGATGTGGCCTGGAGGAGGCTGCAGCCATGGAGCCCCCCAGGAGCAGCCCTGGGCTGAGCTGAAGCCATGGGGAGGAGCCCAGGGTGGGGCAGGAGGCCTGGGGGAGCCCTGTGTGCTCCTGAGGAACATCATGGCAAGGCCTGGCAGTTCTCTCCTTCACAGGGGAGGAACTGGTGGCACAGAAGTCAGCTGTTTGCCCAAATTTGCAAGGGGCACAGCAGGGACCTGGGCTTGTTCTCATGCAGCTCCAAGGGTCTCTGCTTTCCCTAAATCCAAGCCAGGTGTATGAAACAACCACATGTATATACAGACCCAAATTGAACTGCACAGCAACTGCCAAACAGGGCATTTAACCTCTACAGGCAAATTAGTGACCCCAGGCACAAAACGAGAGCCCCAATATCACAGAATCATAGAATCATAGCATGGCCTGGGTTGGAAGGGACCCCAGGGATCACCAGGTTCCAACCCCCCTGCCACAGGATATCCTCAATATCCTCAAAACCCACCCAGGTTTGGAGATGGGAGCGCATCTGGGCAGCTCCCTGCAGCTTCCTGCACGTTGGTGATGGGATCTGAACCACTGGAACAGCCCTAGCAAACTCCTGAGCAGCAAAAGCAAAACAATGCCAGAAAACAGAAGTGTCAGGGTTAGGGTCAGGGTCTCCCGTGTGCAGGCTTAGCTGTGTTCATAGCAAGGAGAGGACAGCACAGCAGCTGATCTGCGTGCGAGGGAGCCCACGCCAAGCAGGAGGCAGCTCAGCCTGCGGGGAAACACTGTGCAAGGACCAGGCACAGCTCAGGGCTCTGCCTGCTGCCGAGCCGGGTGTCCATTTTGCTGAGAACTCTGCACAGCAGCAGCTTTTGCTGAAGTGCAAGCTCCTCCTCTCCCCTCCATGTTAGACCTCTTCACTAATGATATCGATCAATCACACGCGCTGCTACAGCCACAGCCCATGGCAGGGAGGGGAGGGCTTGGCACAGAGCTGGATGCTGAGCGGCTGCCGGTGGATTTGTCCAAAGCCCACACGCTGTGTCGCACCCCCTGCAAAGCCCTTTGGCCCTGGAAAACACAAACCCTAATCAGAACATGGTAGGATGGGTTAACCCCCCGCTGGGAACGCATGGGGGTTCCTCCTCACCAAAGCAAAGACACAAGTGACAAATGGATGTGAGATCAGCCTTAGTATGGAGGCGTGAGCTGCGTGTGCAGATGCATATTTGCATCTCATCAAAGGGAGACGCTGCCCACTCGGAGCAGTTTGGAGGTGAGAGATTCAGAAGGACAGAATCCCTCGTGGTGCGGCTCTCCGGGGTCTCCGTCACACTGCAGGAAGACAGACAAGCTGAGTTCTGCTTTTGTCTTTGCTCCTGATTAAAGGCAGAAAAAGGAATTCAAAAAGGAAATTCAGAAAAAGGCAGAGGGAAGCACCTCTGCTGCAAGCAGCCTCATTTAGTGAACAGCAATACCTACAGCTGCGCTCGGAAAAAGCCCAGCATCACCCATGTCTGGGAGCATGGCAGATTGACCACATCCAAAGAGCACGGCCACCATGACATCTCTGAGTGGCATCCCCCCAAGCCCTGCTCCCTGCACAGGCTCTGCTCCCAGCAGTGGTGATGGGGAGGAAGATCCCCCCTGAGACACCCAGGAGGAGGCTGTGGCCCTAAGCAGGCAGGGCAGGTCCTGGCTGTTTACATGGTGGCACTCGGTGCCCCAGAGGACAGCTCTGCCACAGCTGAACTGCTCTCACCACCAAAAAGCATTTCCTGTGCCAACATTTTTAAGACTTGGATTCTGTAAACCCCTTGAGCAGTACATGATATTTAGTCACCTTCAGTCCCCAGACAGCAAGGTGCACCGGCACCCATTCAACCAGGCTCTGCCGTGTCTCACTCCAAACAGCCCCGTTTCAAAGGCTCCATCAAAGCCAAGCAATTATCTCCTCCTTTGAAGGCCAGCACTCGCTCATACGCCCAGACCTGCAGCTTGAAGAGACAGGTTTGTCACCCAGCTGCTGCTTTCTGGAGTGAAGCTGCATCTTGGGGAGAGAAGAATTGAAATAAGCCCTGAGCAGCTTGGCCGTGTAGAGGCACTGAGACAGTCGGCTGGGAAAGAGGTGGGCTGTGCCCTGTCTGCGTGGAACAGAGGCACGTCCAGGGACCTCAGCACTGATATCAGAGCTTCCTTCCTCTGTCATTTTCACCTCCCCCTCACCTGCACTTTCCTCAAAAGAAGGAACAAAAAAGCATAGAAAAACATTGAAAACTTTCTGTGAAAGCAGGTAAAACTGCAAAAGGACCCTGTCGGGCACACGGAGCCAAGCCGTGCAATTAGGTCACCGCAGGAAGATTATTGAACAAACTTGGATCTGACTGCTGCTCTGGATCCTGGACACAAACTCAGCACAGGCAGCTCTATTCCCCACACCCCAGCTCCACCTACTTACAACATTTATGGAAATGGAAGTGTTTTAACCCAGGATCATCTCCCACCGCTCTGATGCTGCATTGCGGAGATAAGAGTTATAATAGTTCCAAGCATGGCTGGAGGAGGACGTGGCTCTGCTGGAGGAAAATCAATGCACTAAATGACACCAAGATTCCTCCTTCACCTTGTCTCATGGAAATTTCAGAAAGCAAAGGCAAAATGCACAACTACATCATCTCACACACCATTAATGAAATTAATAAAACTGCATACTTCAAGGTCACAGAAGCACAGAGGTAAAAAATACATAAAAAAAAATGCGATGAGTTTTATATGTTTGAAGCAATGATAGGGCACCTAGAGTTTTACAAGTGGAAAGTCGGAGAAGAGATGTTAAAATATTCTAGCAAACATATTTTATGGGTTGAGGTGGTTTTGCTGAAAAAATCTCTGCCCTGCTCCTCCAGGCTGCCTGGGTGAGAGGCGGGGTGGCAGAAGCAGCTCTTTACACCTCATTCTGTGGCAGCCAGGCTCCAACCTGGCACTGCATAAGCTCCAGTTGAGACAAACTGCTCAAGAACACACAGATTTAAAAAAAAGTCTGTCTCAGTGATGGGCTGCAGAGACAAAGTAGGGATAGGGAGAGCCTGGCCAGAGGTGGAAACTGACCCCAAAGCCTGGGTTAGCCCTAATTACACGGCTGTTTTTGCTTACCTCTGTGCTGACTTATAAGACATTCAGGAGACTGCAATAAGGCTATTTTTCATCTCCTAAGCCAACGCAGTAAATGTACCACAGAACTGTGCAGATGACAGGCCTCCTGATGGCTAATTTTAGTCCTTCCCTGGAGCACATCTCCCAGGCTGGAGCAGCAGTGCCATCCGTCCGGCCTTACAGGCCGAGCACTGCAGAGCCCCAGCAGAACCCTACACCCCACACAGGCTTTGCTTGAGCGTTCTGGTCCCCAGGAATCTTTTCTTCATCTGTGAAATACAAATGAGCCCCCAAGATTTTCCAGAACAGAGATAGCAAGTGGTGAAACAACCTGGATGGCAGAACAGCTGACCCTGCTGAAACACCCGGAGAGCTGCACTGCGTGCACCCAATGCCACGTTAGGCTGCTGACAGAGCTGGGATATGAATGGAAAAGCCACCTATTGTGCCCTGGTTTGAGTCATGTCTGGGTGGCTCCTGGATACAGTGGGGTGTTGGAAGATGAAACACTCCTTCACTTCTACGGAGGAAACATCCTGAAGAAAGGGAACAAGACCCCTCTGCCCAGGGGTGGTTTGGGATGTTAAAACTAAGCCATACAACAGGCCTGAGACACATATGTACACAAAGTGCTGCTGTAGATATTGAAAAATGCTGATTGTAGTCTCTCTGATACAACTCTGGACACAAAATCCCCATCCCGTCCTCTGAGGAGTGAAAGCATTTTGTGAGCCTCGAAGAACAAAACACCAGAATGCAGAGCGCTGTCAAGAAGTTCAGCTCATATCTGAAGGGACAGATCCACACTTATGTAACCCTAAAGCCAGAAAAAAGAGCATCTTGCTGCTGCATTATGCCTTTGAAACAAAGAGAGATTGTTGTGGGGATGGTGAGACCAGCCAACAGACAAATCTGCAGGGCTCTGCTTCAGACTGACTGCTTAAAGAAAGTTTTGTTGTTATCCACCACAGAAACTTGAGACAAACATACTTGGAAAGGCAGGAGAGAGCTGTAAGCAGCTGGTTCAACTTTCCTCGAGGCTCTGTTGAGAGCAACAGTAATTGTAGGAGCTTGGAGATCAGGAGAGCCCTCCATCCCCAGCCAGTGGGCTGAGCCCTTACACCACCTTTCAGCTGCAAACTGGATTTTTTTGTACGTGCAGAAAATCTGATCTCCCTCCTCCACATCAAGCAAATGCTAGTGGTGAAGCTTTAAGGATCAGAGCACACCAGTTATGGGCTGTGGGAGCAGGGGCAATGAGCCTCTCTGGAGCTGGTTTTATTCCTGCAAACTTGCAGAAGAATGCAAAATGTGTCCCAGACCACTCAGCCCTGCCAGCACCTCTCACCTACAGGGAAGCACTGTAAGGAGTCACTTCAGCTGTTGGAAACCACCAACAAAAGCTCCCCAGCTCTCAGCAATAACCTTTGTTTGGAGTTTTTCAATGCAGCAAAACACCTCAAAATGTACCATACTCTGAACTGTAATACCAAGCCCCAGATTTTGAACAGGCAGCCACTTCCAGCTAGAACCAGGACCCACTGCACACACACACATGCTTTGCTGGGTACCAACGAGCAGCGGGGTGAGCAGGGTCCCCCTTCCCCATCGGGTGGGGAGCACCAGCTGCACCCCAGCCCCAGAAGTCTGTTGGGCACGGACAAGCACACTGTGCAAAATTAAATGGATCTGTTTAGGGGAGTATTGAATTAAGATTGCTCATGGCAGGGTTGAACATAATGCTGGGAAGCAGAGATCTGCTCATCCGTGCTAGATCCTTCCCTTCTGGGAGCCAAAGCGGGTCACAGGGCTCTGCAGGCAGCAGCCAGTGCCTGGTTGTGCTCCATACAAAACACAAAGACACACACACACACGAGCTGGGTACACTACCTGAGATCCTCTGCTGCTCCTGGGAAAAGTCAATGCCTTCGCCGATGGAGCTCATGATTTTCTCAATCTGCAAATAAAACAAGCACGTGCTGCATTACTGACAGAGCCTCGGGAGCGGTTCAGGCAGCCCCGGGGTTTCACCTGTGATGAGGCTGCAGAAGAGATCCAGGCAGGGATGTTAAGGTACCTCTGACCCAGAAAGGCTGCCCCTAACACCCTGCCTGGGAAACTCTTTGTACAGATGGGTGACTCGGAAGGGATGCAGAGGAGCTGGGATGCTGCAGAGCCTTCCCTTCCACAACCTGCCCGTGCCTGAAAATACTCCACTCCAAGAAACCCATCCCTCTGGAGCACAAAACTCAGGAGAAGGAAGGGATCCCCAAAGTCCTCAGCTCACCCTGTAGGCACACGCAGCCCCTCCTTCACCAGCAGCAGCCCCTGAGAAATGCAGGTCGCTCGCTCCTTCACAGCATGCAGAAAGGAAGCCTGGCTTCACCTCAGCCTTTTATTTGTTCTCTTGTTTGTTTTCAAAGCATCCCATTCCCCAGTCCTGTGTGTGTACGTTTCGCTCATCACCACTTCCACTGAGAGCAGAGATGCTTAGAAAGAGCTCGAAAACAGATCAAAGTTTGCAGAAGCATCATGGGGGCAAATGCCTCGGCTACCCAGGAGAGGGAGCTAAAGACAATTCCATCCCCTGCTGTCAGCAGCTCAACCAAGAGCTCAAGGCAAACTTCATGCCACCAGGAAATCTGCAAACTACTGCCTGAGACAGTGACTTTTCCAGCCCACTTTAGAACTGGGTATAAATGATTACATTTGCAAAAACAAAAAGTTAACGTATGTTGCAACTTTCATACAACCTTAAGCGACAACAGAAACTTTTCCAAAAAAATCCTTGTAAATTGAGTTTGTAAATTGAGACGTTCTAATGCAGTACTGCAGAGGGAAAACTGATAGTGACAAGCACTCAGTTAATTCTGTTGAGATGGAAGACCTGATAAGCTGCAGCTCACTAAGTCCATTCAGAAGTTTTAATAGTATAAAGCACCAAGCAATTAAAGCCTACTACTTCCCAGAGAGCAATAAGACCCTTCAGAGGCTCAGGTCTGGTTGCTTACCCCAGTCTTCAATCTATAACCAAGCAAAAAAAATAAACCCCCCAAAAAAGAGCCCCCAGTGAGAGATTCCCAAACAGAAATCTCCCAAGAAAACATTCCTGCAAGGTTCGCTGCTGAATGCAAAGCTGATGCACACACTGGCAACAGAGGGCAAAAAAATAAACCTCAGCTCTTACACAACTTTTTCTTTGTGGTCTTTTAAGGGCAGGTTGGGGAAGGAGGCCAAGTTCCCCTGGACCTGCTCCCCAGCTGCTCTGCTGGGAGCTGCGTGTGCCCAGCAGGGCCAGGGGGAGCACAGGGCAGGAGCATCAACAGGACTGATGCTTCCCAGCAGCATCACTGGGAGCTCAAACTACCAGGGCTGGGATTTTTTGGTGAAACAGACAAAAGGGAATCTTCAGAGGCTCCTACCAAGTCAGATCTCCAACAGAGTCCTTCCTGCTGGTGGGCAGCACACAGCCCTTAAATCCCACCAGGGAGAAGGCACTCCTGCGCTCTGTACAAGAGTCAAAGGATGCGGATGCTCTGCCCCTAGGAAAGCAAGAGAACAAGCACTTCTGCTGGGCTTCGGGCATAGTTAATGCTGCCTTACTGTGAGCTTTGAAGACCTGCCTGAAAAAAATACATAAATTCAGAATTCAAACATAGGGAAGAAAAGTGAGGCATGCTCTGGAATGAGATCTCAGTTAAAAGAACAGCTCTGGAGCTGCTGGCTGCGGGCTCTGCTCCCTGCACGCTGTGCTGCAGTGCTCAGGGCAGAAGTGGTTACTGCTGCTCTGCCCTGAACACAACCAGAACCTGAACGTGGAGCTGCTGGGAGCTGCCTGACCCCACCGGAGCGATGCCGGGCTCCCGTCGGGCTGTGCTCCTGCACACACTGCCACCGTTAACAGAGTCACTGATGGAGCAGCAGGATGAGTGATCAGAGCCCTGATCTCACAAGAGGCTGAAAATGACAGTGGGGAATCGATGCGATAGCCTGGAACGTGATGGCTTTTACTTACACGGGACAAGATTAATCAAAAATTGCAAGCTATTCGGACAAGAAATGGGATTTTGAGCTCAAGTTTAAAAGGATGCACTAAGAAAGAACGAGGCCGAGTAAAAGGCAAAAATATCCCAGTTTTGAGTGGACAAAGGCAGCACTCAAATGACAAGCATCAAATCAAACACGGGCGGGTGGCTCATTCTGCAACTGCTCCCATCACTGGTCCTTTCTTCAGACAGAAATGACACAACCGGTCATCATGACATCTGACTGGTGGCACTCGACTCACTGAGGCTGAATAAGGAAGTCCCAGAAATACAGCTTTGAGAACTGCAAGAATAAAACAATCTTGCTTTTCAGCTAACCTAAGGCTCTCGTGTAAATCAGCAGCTCTGCAGAAGTGTGGGGTCAGCTAACCTGGAACCAGTTAAGAGGAAAAAACACACAGATTTCAAGCCTGCTCCATGATGCTGAGTTTTACTCTGACCACAGTTGTGCCTGTAACTTCTCCTGCATTGGAGCAGTCGTGGCAGCTGCCTCCATTCCATGAGTCCTGAAGGACTCCTCCACCTCTCATTACTTCTGATGGAGCCTGAAGGAAGCATGAGGGACACAGCAGCTTCTGCTCAATGCCTGCAGACAACGTCAGATAACTGAAAAGCATTAATTGCCTCCCATTTCCTATTTGAAGGTTATTTACAGAAACCCAGAGGTAACCTAAGGGTCTCAGTGCACATTTCTGCTGTCACCATTTCAGTGAGAATCTCTGCTTTAATTGCTTTTGCCCCTCCAAGCAGCAAACGCTCCCCAGCAAAGCTTTGAAATTCCATGGTGCCCTTATGCACCACCAGTACACAAAGGCCATGAAATAGCAGAGGAAAATACAGGGATGGTGCAAAATAAACCTCATCTCCAAATAAGACCAAGGGCTTTGGGACCGACTGCTTTATTTGCTGCTGTGGGCAGGCGCTGAGCCCGGGCTGCAGGAGGATTTCTGGGCTGATGCCACAACCCACAGCATCTGGGTCTTGGGGTCAGCTCAGTTCAAGCTCCAGGAGTTTGAGGGCATTAAGTTTCACAGATTTCTGTCAATTAACTTCATCACACGATGTATTTTAAGCGCCAGAGCCACTCTCATGCGTAGTTCTGGGATGTTTATCGGTGGTTTATCGGTGGGTCTGGGAGTCATTTGGAGCAGGAATCACTTGTGCCAGCCAAGCTCGTCCTGTACCATCACCAGGAGGGAAAGCCAGGTGGGAGGGAGGGAAAAGGGGCGAGGAGCAGCTGTGCCCCAGCAGCCCGGGGCCGCCGCAGAGCAACGAGCTTTGCAGATCTTACACCATGGGGCTGAGCGCTGCCACTGCACAGGGACTGCTGCCAGCAGAGCTGCAAAGGGCAGAGAGCATGGTGGGGGCTCCCAGCCTGCAGCCCCTCTTGGTCACAGCTGGCACTGGCTGCTTTCTGGCAAGCACCGGCTAAGCACCCTCCCATCAGCTGCTATCATTGTTTCCCTTCACTTTAATATCAGTGCAGCCAGCATCCCTCCCTCCATCACCACGCTCCGTTCTCGGATTCCCTCGTCCACCCTTCACCAGCTGCAATTTTGCAGGAAGGGTGGGAGAGGCTTTTAACGTGCGCTTAGGAGAGGCCATCTCCTGCACTGCACTTCTCGTGGAGATCCAGCAGTAAGAGGACTCTCCCCACCTTTTCACTTCCTCTGTACGTAGCCAGGAGTTCCTCCGAAGCAGCTTCTGTCCCACGTACACAGGTGAGAGGTGCCCAAAGCTGCAGATGAGGACAGCACAGAGCCAGCCCCAGCGCTGCTGTGGGCAGTGTGGATGCTGATGAACCATCCTCCATGGGGCAGCTGGCCATGGGCTGACACCGTGACAAATCGGCTTCCTTCCCCGCTTGCAGCCCTTCCCGCAGCTGCAGTCAAAGCTCCCCTGAGCTCTGGCTGCCAGGCCAAGCTCCCTGGGCTCCGTCCCACTCTCCCTGCAGGAGGGCTCCGTGCTCCCCCGCTCTGACAGCTGAGGACTTGCAGGTGCTCCTGCAGCACTGAAACGCCCACGGACTTTTCCTCAAAAGCAGAGGATTGCCTCGTGCTGTATAAAACTGAATGGCAATGAAAGAATCACGTGGTGGAGGATTACCTTGCAGGATCACCCTTTGCTGAACGCTGCTCCGTGCAGCAGCAGCCCTGGCACCGCGGCAGCCCGAGGTGCTGCAGCCACACACAGGGATGCTGCTGCCCCCTCCCCTCGTGCCTCAGCTCTCCAGGATTAACACCATCCTCCCAAGTCAAGGCCAGCTCAGAAACCAGCTCATGGCTGATCCCTTTGATCTAAGAGGTTGCAAAGACACAAAAATGCGAGGGACACAGATCTTAACAGAGCATCCCTGTCCCCCACAACCAGCCCTCAGCCACACTCCACGGCACTAAGATGGGGATGGAAGAGAAGATACCTTGAGAACAGCACATTACCATTTTTCAGACTGTTCTTTCCCAGTGGTTAATTATTAAAATACAAAAATACTGTGTTTAAATATAGTGCTGCAGTTCAGGCTTAGTTGCAGCCTGAACACTCAGTTCCGATTTGTTTTGGCTTAACCTGGTTTTTTCCACTGGAGCACCACACATCCGTCTCTGAACAGGTTGTGTATTTATTTTTCCTCCATTTACATCCACAGAAATAAAACCACAGCATCCTTCTGCATCCTAAGTGAATACAATCACACCTGCTATTCCCAATCTGGAGAGGTATCGCAGGATCCACGCTATAAAGAAAATTTTGGCCCATGAGCCCTAAGCAAAAACCCTATAAGGAGAGGAGGCAAAGTACTGCAAAGCCAAAATATTTTGGGCAAAAGAGGGAAAGGCTGCAAGGATGGGAGTCCCTCAGCAAACCCCAAAAGAAGGTGCAATGGAAGAAGCTGCAGAGAGGTTACGTGCACTGATGTAGTGCCCATTTGCCCAAGTTGTGCTGAAAAATGAAAATGCCCCAAAAAAGGAGCTGGGTGCGGCCGAGAGCCATCGTGGGGCTGGGAAGTGGTGAGCGCTGCAGGCAGGCAGGCAGCCACGAGAACATAGCAACTGGCAACTTGCACCAAAACAGAACTTTATCTTGAAACAAACCACCCCGAGCAACTGAGCTCTGATTAATGGAGAAAAAGGTATTTGTTTGGAGAAGCCCAGCGAAAGCCAAGCTGGACGCTGATCCAACATTTGGACACCAGAGCCCTGCAAACATCTCCCACCCTACAGCACTCGAGGCAGCGCGATGCGATGGCTTTGGTGTGAGCAGAACTCACAAAGCTGCCCCGAAGCATCCCCTCCTGACAGCACCCTGCAGAGGTGCCATGCACCCGGGGGGGCACAGGCGGTGCCAGGCTCCCGACACCAACACCTCCAGGGCTCTGCTCCCTGCCCCGATGGATGGAGGGCGGTGGGGTCCATATTAATCTGTTTTTCCCTTCCTGGAGCCAACGCTGAAGTTTGGAGCCAGAGAGTCCATGGAGAGAGACAGAGGGTGATTAACGAGCTCGGGGCCTTTTATCACCCAAATAAAAGACAGCTTCATGCAGCAGGAGCTGTCTGCATCCACTCATTTGCATGCAGGGAAAGGAAGCTCCATTCAGAAGGCACAGAATGGAGCAGCACTCCCTTAGCATGGCTCTCACCCTGCTCGGGGGCATCTGGATGCTGCAGGGGCTTCCTGGAAGGGGATAGGGAAAAACAAACCCCCAGCAGGAAAGCCCTCAGATTTACCACCAATACAAATGCACAAGTTTTGTGCTTGGTCTCCATATGCAGCATCAGTGATTCCCAAGGACACAGCAAGGTTGTCCTGGGAGAAAAAAAAATAAGACATATGGGCACGTCAGCATCTGGACAGGCAGCTACTGCTGCCTCATATGGGCTCTGAGCAGAGCTTCTCCCTCCTCCACCCCCTTGGAGAACAGTCCCTGCTCAAATCCCCCCCCACTGCTGCCCTGCAGCTCTGCTGGACCAAAGCCCTTTGCCTGCATCCCCAGCACAGCCCACATCCACGCTGCAGAGCCTCACAACAGCTCTGAGAGTAAATGTATCCTTCCTTAGGTCAGGATTTTCAGAAGCCAAATATTACCATTAAAATCCAGATATGCCTCAGTGCACAAAGGAGAGCACTCTTGATGCTTTTATCCCGGAAAAAGCAAAGCATTCCGAGTTAACTCCAGGGCACTGGAGAACTCCAACAAAGTGTTTTCCTTCAGAATCACTGTAACAACTTCAGACTTGTTAGGTCAGGTATAAACAGCACGTGATGCCACGGAGCTCTGCTCTCCTGCTGCCACGGGGTCCTCAGTGCTGCCTGAGCAGGGAGCATGCCACGCCGAACCTAAGCATCATCTGCAGTTAAGGTCCATCTGTGCATGCACAAAACTACTTTTTCCCCTTCTAAGTGCTTTCTGTGGTTCAGCACCCACAGGTGACAGCAGCATCCCCACCTGTGCAGAACGGAGGTACCATCAGCAGTGCCATCACGACAGTGTGCACTGCAATGGGGTTTCTCCTCCAGCTCTCCCTGGTGCTTCCCGGGCTCACCTTCCCCTGCGACCCGATTTCTGGTGCTGCACACCATTGCCCATCTCCTTCTGAGCTCTGCACATAAAAAGGAAAAACCCTGCGTGGGGTCAAGACCTTCTGCTTCCTCCGTGGCTCCTTCCCAAATTGGCAGCTTCACATCAGCATCCAGCAGCCTGGGCAGGAGGGAGATAAGCTACAGCACGAGCATAGTTATTCAGATAAAAGTCTATAATTAAATAAAAACACACAGAAACAAGCAGCCCACTATCTACCACGTGTATGGTATCAGTGCACTATAATGGCACCCTGCAGCATAGGAATAATTAAGAATATATCAGGATTCCCATTATAAATCCTTATTATTAAGGAGTTCATAACCTATTGTACAAACTTGCCTAGGGCTACAACCCAGCACACGAGATAGCAGCTCCAGCAGCATATTTTATTCTTGAAAGCCACTCAAAGTTGGGTTTAAGGGTTATCAGTATTTTAAATTTCTGCAATTCCAGCTAAGTGTCAAGGGTTACGACTTCATTATTTCTGAGCTTCTGCAACTGAGGGATGGGGCAGATCGGGTTTAAAACTCAAAAAGCCAGACAAGAAATTCTCCAGCTTAAAAACCCCTCTGAGCACAACCAGCACACCCCCAATTACACAGCGATGAGCCTCATTACAGCCTAACAGATTTCCTGTTTTAAAAAAAAGGGGGGGAGAAAAAATAAGGATGCACTGGGTCAACAGACAGTGCTGGGGAAGCACTGAATGCTTCCTTTTGTGCTTCCATTTTGCACCAACACCGCAGCAACGAAGCCCAAACACCATGAAGATCAGCCAGGGGCTGGGTGGCTCCCTGCAATAGGAGGGACCCCCCCTGCACGGTGGTCGGCAAACTACGAGGAGCCTCCAGCAGAACCAAGGGCTGTTTCCAACAGTTTTACGGAGTTTCTAGTAAACAAGTTATTCTGGAGTTGCTGGGAGGAAAAAGAAAGAGTTATTTAATCAGGATTTAGGAATTTCTCATTTTAATTGCCGACTTGTGAAATCATCTCCCCAGAGATGCAGCGGGCGGTGCAGGGGGGTGGAAGAGCTCCGTGCGGAGCCAGCGGTTCCAGCAGCAATTGCACAACGGAGCTGAACGCCTGCACCCCGAGCAGCAGTGGCAGAATGACCCAACAGCTGAGTGCAGCCTGAGTATCTCAAAATTAATACCCATTAAATTGCCACCACAGGCCCAGTAAATGGCCACAGTATCTCTTAGCTGATACTTTCCCATTTTCCAGGCTTCTGGTACAGTGGTAATTGCTCCAGCCCAGCTCCTCCTGCTTCTCATTTCAAGTTTAGGAAGCACACGGTGAAAAGCCTCAGCAGAGCCTTCCCCAGCAGCAGTACAGGATGAAGTCCATGAGATGAAGCCCACTGCATCCGACGTGCTGCATCCCACTGATGAGCTGCAGCTCAGCAAAGCCAGGCACGCCCAGCACAGCGCTCGCTGCAGCCCCAAACACTCTGCAGACCCCCAGTAATTGGGGTTTGATGTGACAACAGCACAGATAACAATAGAGGAGCCAAATCCCACGGAAAGAAAGGCAGCTTTTTGAAAAGGCAAAGCATCACGGGCTCAAAATGCCGCTGTGATGAGGGCACTCGCAGGCAGCACGCGCACCAGAGCTCCCACGAGCAGACATTCATCTGGGAGACAATAAAACAGGTGCTGCCTTAACGAGCAATTAGGTCCTGCCTGCTCCGCTGTTTATCCTGCTGATGCAAAAGACAGATGATCTAAGGCATTTTCCCCAGAAAAGTCTCTGCTCAATGGATAACTGATATTATTAACTGCTATTGCAGCCCTGAATGTGGAAGCAAGGCTGCTCAAACCCAGCTGGGATATGATTCATTCTGTGATTCTGATGACACAGAATGGTTGGGCTGGAAGGGACCTCCCAGCCCCTCCTGTCCAAGCCCTGCTGTGGGCTGGGTGCCCCCGCCAGCTCAGGCTGCCCAGGGCCCATCCAGGCTGGAACCCCCCCCTGTCAGAGCAGAGGGATGGGTGGATCACTGCATCCCCCAGGATCTCTGAAGGGCTGGAGAGGCAAATGTAAGAGCAGGGACAGTACCTGCCGGCTCCTTAGTGCCAATGCAGTCCTTGGGAATGTGGATCTGGGCCACGAGTCTCACCTCTAGCCTGGTGACAGCACATCAGCCACGCTGCTCATTTGCTTCAGGATGCTTTGGCTTATGTTCTCAGCACCACCAACCCCCAGAGCAGGACCCTCACCCCACCAGGACATTCTGCAGCTGCAAAGCCACCTGAGGTATGAAATCAGCACAACAGAAGTCAAAGGCCTGGAAAATCTAATGCTGCTTTTATTTATTCAAACCTGAATTAGAAAAGCAAGCCAGCTGTCGGAGGCACATTTCAAGGCCTAGCGAACCTCAGAGCCCCCACGCTACGTCCTGCTGCAGCAGCACCTGCCTCCTGCACACAGCACGAGGACTCAGTCCTTGGTTATCCCCTGCAGGACATGCTGCATCTGCTCCTCGGTGACAAATGCACACACGTTCAGCTCAGTATGGTCTCTGAGAAACTCATTTGGGCCTGGATCAGGGACTGCTGCTCCATACCACCCCCAGCCCACGCTTTTGTGCCAACACCAGAATTACAAATCTGAGCACATCCCAAAAGAAAAGGAATTTATAGTGTAAATCTGCATTTCACAACCAACGTGTTGCGAATCTGCAGTTTCAAAGCCCCCTAAATACGTACGTATATATTTCTTAAAAAAAGTACATAGTAAAACTGGATGTTACCATGTCAGGAAAGATGATGGAAGCCAAATCAGACAATGCAACTGCTCAGATCAGTGAGATGGCTGCGTGTGGGTTATTCTGAACTCACAATAAGACAGACAAAAACTCCTGAAGAATACTGAAGCAATTCAGAGTCTCCCCAGCTGTGTTTCTGTAGCCCAAGCCCATCTGTGGGGTGAAGGCTGTCTGCAGCACGCACAGCACCGTGGGCACGTCTGCTGTGGAGGCTTCAGAAAGACCTTATATATATATATATATATGTATATATATATATATACTGCTTTAAAAATAAAAACTTCTAAAGTGCTTTAAGATGCTCTGCAAGTAGGAGAGACTATATGGAAAGACTGAGTTTAGCAAGGACATCGGCTGGGTATTTTTGCTTCAGAAAGAGTCCCGAAAGCACAACGATCCCATAACCAAAATATCCCTCAGAGCACAACAAAATGTCATAAATGCATCAAAAGATTCCAATTCAGAAATCCCGTGTTAATATACTTTCAAGAAGCTAACAGAAACACACAGCAGTGAACCGAAAACGCTCCATTATTGCAGTGCCCTGGACGCACACACCAATTCAGATGTACATTCAGTCTGCAACTGGTGACCTTGGAGAAAAGTGGATGGGGATGGAGGGGTTTGCACAAGCCCTGGTGTGTGCATGGAAGGTTTCTTCCACATTATATATATATGATGAGCTGCAGATGAGCTGCAGTGTCTCACTGGATTTTGGAATCTGCCTGAAGAAGAGCCACCCTGGCTGCCTGTCTGCTTCCAGATAACTGATATAACTCAGAGATCTTGCACATGTTCTTGTTATGCCTAAGCCCCATTGCTAGATACAGGAATAAGGCATGCTTGCTTTGACATTTGCCTTTCAGACCAGAGCTCCAACCACTCCTGCCTATGAGGCTGCAAATTGGCTTCATCTGGCTTGGACTGCTTTGTGTTGGGTCACAGCCCCCAACCTGCACTGTGAAAACACAAAAGTGTTCATAAAGTTAACGAGGGTGGAAGAAATCTTGCCATCGGGGGCAAAGGAAAAAGAAATATTCAGCATCGAGGATGATGTAAGAACTCCTGACCTTAGCACAGGAAGAAGGAGAGGAAACGTTGGGATCTGGAGATAACAGAATAATCAGCCCTTTAATTAAGTCAATGAAGATCCTGAAGGACACGTTTGTTTAGAACAGCAGAAATCAGGATAAAAATACTGAGCACGTCCCTTCTTTTCCCCTAACCAGAGTATCACAAAACATTACAAACTGGCTAAGGGAAAACTGGAAGGAGGTTGTGGAGGCAAGGAGCCAGCTCGAGGCAAGGGACACGGGCTGAAAAGCATACCAAGCGCTCCGGGATTGGGAACTGCCTGGTCCCACAGCTCAACACCAGGGCAAACGGAGCGTTCAGGTTTCAACACCAGAATCCAACGGATAAATCCAACTTCCAGGAGGTGCAAGCTGATGGCAAGGATGGAAGAAGCCAGGAGCCTTGGATGCTGCAGGACAGCCTGCGTGCAGCCGGTGCTAGGAGCAAGGAGAGGCTCAACACATCCTTTTCCCAACTGCATTTCCCACCTGAAACACCAGGATCTGGATCCACAGCGTTGGCCAGACAGGAGCACTGCCTGGCAGGTAGAGCTGTGTGAGCTCGTCAGAACCCTGAGCTCCTAGAGGACGCAGTTCCAGCAGGCACAAACAGCAGCTCTCCCCCTGAACAGCAAGGGAACGATTTGCATTTCTCCCGACGCTCTCGCAGCTTTGAATTTCAACATCTGAGCGTAGTTTGAAGGTTTTGCATCAAGAGCTTTCCTGAAAGTTTCACATTTCCATGCAAATGTTCTTAATCCTCATCTGTAAGAGTGTAATTAAGGCAGTAATTCCAGTAGGTGCTTAAGCATCCAAGCAGTCCTGACAAGGTTAATGGAGCTCAAGTGCTTAAAGCCACCCCACCAGCAGTGACAACCTCTAACTTGCTCCCCAGCTCTTCAAACCCATGGTGGAAGGCATCAGGGATGTGCAGCTTCCCTCTGTGACATGGGACCCCAAAAATGGATCAGCAACAGGTGCCCCAGCACAGCCACATGCTGCAAAAGGAGCAGAATCCCCACTGAGCTGCAGTGATAGCAGAACGTGGAGCTGCACTGCAATCCCTCACAGGAGATGATGGCTGGCCAGTGCTCTAATTAGACACAAAATATTCATTAATTCATCAGCTAATTCACTTGGGGAAAAAAAAACTGCATCAAAGGGGTGGACTTTGCATTTCCTTTTTCTAAAAAAAGCTAAAAGAAAACGCATGTTTTATTCAGCTCCCAAAGTTTCTTTTGAAGCAGGCTTAATCTCCTGCTGAAAGAGCTAAAGACACACAGCCACCTCATTTTGGGAAATGGATGCTGGAACCTTTGAGCCATTCATTACACGCTCAGCATCGCAGCCGCTTCCTTGATAGCAGGCAGTTGGCAGAGGGCACCTGGGGATGTCAGGAGCCAGGGCTGCAGCTCGTTTCAGGCACACGCCTCGTTCCTTGCCCCCACACACTTTGCAGATCATTTCTCTCACCGACACCTCCAACCCCAGCCACCCCCAACGTCACTGTTGGATGGCTCCGCTCCAGCTGGGTCAGCTCAGAGCATGGGAGCACAGCAGTGCTGGTGACACCGGGTCACACAGATGCACCTCCTGGCCCATACGTGGACCATGAACACACAGTGACCCTCTGAAGAATCACAAGCCGAGCACAGGACAGCTCACTGCTCCCAAAGAGAAAATCCTGCGCTGTCGGGGGTTTGGGTTCCTTCCCAAAAGGAAATCATAGAATATCCCAAATTGGAAGGGACCCATAAGGATCGCTGAGTCCAAAAAGGAAGCAGTCCTCCCACCACGAGCCTCACAGAGCAAGCAGCCTGCCCACTAAGAACAGGTTTTCCTCTAAAAAAAGCACAAAAACCTCAATTTGCAGCATCCCAGATGTTAACTGCCACGTTGACCTTAAAACCCTCTGCTTGACACAAACCTGAGAGCTTTCCATGAATTTGGCCATTTCTGCTCACCCAGACACTCTGGGTCAGAGCGGCGGACGCTGAGGCTCTGGGGATGCCATGAGCTTTGCTCCCAGCACAGGTACCCAGAGCCAGAGCCACGCTGCACTGCTCAGGCTGTGGTCTTCAGCACTGTCATAGGGATGAGAAGATCCAAAAAAACTGTGACGAAAGCTGGGGAGGGGGGGAAGGAATCATTGAGCACCTGAACCTGGCTGAGAGCGATCAGATCGTATGGGCTGCAAACAGAGCAGGGTTGTTGTGTGTCCTCTGCATTCATTGAACAGCTCTATTTCATATCTGGGTGCGTGTGTTGCCTTTCACAGGCCTGAAACAGCTGATGGGTGGGCAGAAAGCAGTTCAGCTCCTCCTGGGACCAAACCATGCCAGGATTGCTCAGGACCTGCAGACGAACCCGGATGGATGCACGGAGCTGGAGCAGCTGGGGAGAGCAGCTGTGGGTCCATCACCCCGAGATCGGGGCTGGCAGTGGGGCCGAGCCCCCCCTCCTTCAGGAACACAAACAGTTTATTCTCTGATGCAAAATTCATCGTGAGCTGCGATGGCAACGTGCTCATCTCAGGGCTACTCAATATTTATGAGCCACTTACAGAAAACAAATTTATCACTTCAGCCCTCAGCCAGGCTCGGCAGGGCTCACCCATTCACGCAGAGTGGGTGCTCTCCCATCATTCTCCCCCTGCCCTCACTTCCCAGGCAGCTGATGGAGCACGGCTGGTTGTCACCCCCTCCCTGGGCAGCGCACTGCAGTCTGTGCTGCTGATCTCTCTCCAGCAGCCATGGCCATGCTGTGTGCTCCCTGCAGCACAGGGCTGAGGGCCAGGCCAGGCCCTTGGAGGATGGGAGCTGCTCCTCGCTGCAAGCAGGAGCGGGGTGAGCTCTGCCCAGTGAATCACTGCGGCCCCAGCCCTCCCTTCTGGCAAAGCCACCGCCACCTCCACTTCCAACAAAGGGCACTCGCAGTGCTCAGCTGGGAGGGACATGGCCCTGTCCCCTCCCAGCAGATGTCCTGGGGGCGGCCAAGAGAGCTGAGCACGCTCACCCATGGCCCAGAGCAACATCAGCTTCACCTCTGCCCCAGATCCCATCCGACACAGTTCCCCCCATGCCCCTACTGCTGGCTGTGGGCAAAACCCTCCCTAGTGCTGCAGCTGCGCAGGGATCACCTTCCTCCTGCATGAAGACCATTAAAATCAACAGAATAACACCTACAAATCTGCCATTGTTTCCCCTTAACACAGAGGAAGGGGTGAAGCATTGCTCACAGGGGTGGCTCAGAAAGATTTTGTGTTGAGGGGGGGGAAATTCAGAGGCTGGGAGATGCATCTCCCTGACAGCAGCTGCACGACCCCATTCAGGGAACTAATTACACCTCCAACAACAGCACTGTGCTCACGGTGAAATCCCCACTGTTGCCATTGTGACCACCATGAAAAAACCCAAATGTTCCCTGCAGGTGCAACTTCACCACTTCACCACCTCCAGAGGAGCCTGCCTGATGGCAACCTACACCAAGGCCTGGCCACAGGAGCTGCTGACACCTTTCATGCTGCTTCCCCAACGAGCTGCTCTGCTCCATGCCGTGTGCCCCTCCTGCCGACAGAGCGCGACCACTGCACGTGCACCAGGGTTAGAGTGAGACCCCAACATCTCCACATAGAATTTCAGGTATTAAAGAGCAAATGGAGCTCGAGGCAGTGAATCACCTGCTGCAGGCTTCTCCCACTTCTCATGGGGATGTTTAGCTTCAAACAGTGGCTGTCATCTCCTAGATGGGGAAACTGAGGCAGGGAGGAGAGAGATGTGGCCATCATGGACCGCCTCCAGTGACTCTGGCCAAGAGACCCCAAGGCAAATCAGAGCTGCAGCCACAGGGCCTTACCAGGAGATGAAAGCAATTCCATGACATATCTAAACTATTCCTGAAACTGGGAAAACAAGCAGACCCATTGGGGTTTGGTAGCACAAATATTTTTACATCTGACCTAGTCCATTACAGGCAGATGTGAATTTTTCACATTCTTTCTGATTTCCTCACCTAAACACGTCGTGAAGGAGAAGCAGATTGTCCTCCCGTGGCCTGCTGGGCTGGCGCGGGGTGGAAGCGATGCTCTCTGTTTACAGGCAGGGAAGCAGAGTGCAGGCTGCCCTCTCCCAGCAGCGGAAGCAGAGGCTCGCTGAGACCTGACCTCTGCTACCCGTGAAGTCGCGCAGCGCTGCAAAGCCAAAGGCTCCTTTCCCTTTCAACAGTTGCTGTAAACACTTTGGTTAGGCATGAAAAGCACAGCGAAAGCTGTCTGCTCCTTTCTGAAGTGCCTTCTGTTACAAAGCCTTTCCCTAACAGTTGCAGCACAACCAGCCCAGCTAATTAACAGCAAAGCAATCAAAACACCTGCAGAGGAAAAAATGCATTTGGCAGCCCTGAACCACGTCAGTGGGAGGGAGGGTATGGGCTGAAGGGTGGGCTCGTGCTGAGGAAGGATTCTCGCTTTGCTTTACCATCTTTGAACACCTCCATCTTCCACAAAACATGACTTTATCTCTGAGCTGGGACCAGAGAGGCAGCCGAGCCTCGGTCAGCGCACAGAGGACACGGCAGCAGGGCACGGCCATGCCAGGAGGCAGCAGTTCCCCACCGCCACGGGTACACACAGCCCGAGCCCAGTGGGTTTTCTCTCCCCTCTGTACAAAGGCTGGTTCAGCCGAGCTTATCTCTCGTGCACTGCTGCTGTTCCACCAGCAGAGAATCATCTCCAAAGAATGCTTCAGTAATGCTGCGGTGCTGGATTTCAGAGGGACACTTAATCTCGCCCGAGTGGTTCACTAGGGCCAACTTTCTGAGCATGAAATATTTAACCATCCATAGGCCTCCTGTGCTACAATAAAGCGGCTCCTAACAAGCCTCTGAAATAAATACGTGAGGGGGAAGCAGGAGCTATTAAATACACAACAGAGCTTAATTACTCTCCTCTTTCCATCTCCATGGCCCAGGACACAGCTCACCCCCAGCAGCAGGGGCCCAGACAACGTCTCTGCTCCAAATGCTGGGGGTCTGTGGGGGAGAACTGGGAAGAGGGGGTCAGCATGAGTCCGTGAGGATCACTGCTATCAGCTCTCTCCTGTTTTGGAGATGTAAAACTTATCTGGCTTGCCTACAAGACACCAAGCCCTGCGTTGAAGTAACTTAACAAAAACAAACTCAGAAAAGTTCCCGACTTCTCGCAGCTCTGCTTCTCCCCACCCCAATTAAGGTGTTCAGTGCCAAATGAGAGGTGTAAACACAACCCAGCATCAGCCAGCTGATGAGATGTGAGTTACTACAAACAACGCAAACCACCCAGGACCCCTCCAAGGCCACCGCAGCGGAGAGGAGCTCGTGCTAAACAGACCCAGCCCTGGGATGGAGGCTCTCCAGCAAGCCCAGCCTTACCTCATCCCACTCCGAAGCGAAGGACGGGGACTTCTCCAGCCTCTTCTTCCCAGTGCTGCAGTTGGAGAGCGATTCGCTCCGGCTCCCCATGGCATCGTCCTCTGTTGGGGAGCAGGTCAGAAGGTCGGAGTCCGATTTGGACAAGCTGCGGCTCAGCTTGAGCTCGGCTTTGGGCTTGCTCCCCGGGTGGGCTCTGCCTGCGGCACCACCTCTGTCCCCCTCGTCCTCGGCCCCGCCGGGGTGCTGGAGCACGTGGGGCGTGACTACAGTTTCAGGATCCGCCCGGCTGACGTGCGTGTGCTGGACGGTGGCGTAGATTGCTTTCTGGGTTTGGTCTGGAGAGCTGGTCCGTACCGAGGCCGGGGCAGGTAAACCAGCATCCTCCAGCTGCATAGCAGGGGGGTGGCTCGTTGCTTCCGTGCCTCCCTTCTCCACGGAGGAAACGAGCCTGAAAGGGTCCTCGCTTATTTCACAGATGGGGGAAGAACCGTGAAGCAACCCCGAGAACTGCTCCGGGACCTGGATGTCCTGGCCCTCCGCAGAGTCCTGCCCGCGGCCGCCACTGCTCCTCCTGTGGTCTTCGAGGGGATGAAAACAGAGGAAGGAAAAAAAAAAAAAAGTTAAAACCATGGAAGAAGCAGCAAAATTCCAGCTCTCCCCCTGCCCTCCCTCAGCGAGGGAGGGAGAGATAGAGAGAGAACAGTTCCGTATTGTTCCGCGCGCTCGACTCGTACCCGAAGTCATGGCATTTATGAAATTCCAAACACTGGCCTGATTTATGCAATCTGGCAGCTCTCCTCGTTTTATTCCTGTTAACACTAACTATCAGGCCTTGCTATATAAGGCTAAGAGAAGTGCTAACTATATCCTGCAGAGAGAGCAAGTGAGGTAGGAGAAGCAGGGACGGAGGCTCCTGGAACATCTGATACATTTCCATAAAGGCCAAAGTGTTATTTAGAGCAGCGCTCCGTCCTCTTGGCACGAGCTGCAGGGTGGGAAAAACTTCTGGACTGTAATCAACCTGCAAGTTCCAAAATCCGTTTGCAAAAAAAAAAAAGAAAAACAACATTGCCTTCCTCCCTCGTGGTTTCTGAGTTTAACCTCTCCTCCTTACTCAGGGGAGAAAAATAAACAGTTTATGCAATAACAACCTCCGTCAGAAGGGCTCCCTCCTGCAGGCTGAGCACTGCAGGCCGTGCTGGCAGGGCAGGGAGCTGAGCTGTGTCCCAGAAACACGACGCTGTCACTCGGTCCCTCCTGCACCAACATCCTCAATATCAGGTGCCAGGGCCCCACAAACCATCAATAATTGACCGATCCCAATTGCCAGGCGTGGGCAGTGACACGTGTACTCACCTCGGTCGTGTTACACACGTGCACTGTGAAAGCAAAACTTTGAGAAGCTGAGACATGCAGCTTGTGTTGGCCCTGGATCCCCATACACCTCTCTGCGGCTGTTTGCAAGTTTTAACCACTTCTATTTATTGCTGCAGGAACACTTCAGTTGGAGGACAAATAAAACCACACTGTAACGGAGCAATAGAACAAAGCACCAACAACGTGGCTCTGAATACAAGGAGGATATTCAGACACGAAGAGGAAATTCCTCTGTTTGCAAGGCTCTCAGGAACCAGGGCAAAGGGATCCTCATCTCACAGAATGAACTAATGAATTTTGCTTATCTTTACCACAAAGCAGCTATTAGCAACAATAGCGAAATCAGCTCCTTCCCCCTGAGCATCCTTTCCAGCACGGGGCTTGGCCAGGTCATTTCCAAGCGCTGCCACAGCTGCTTTAGTGGTGCAGCCCCCACCAGAAACGAGGCAGGAAGGGCCCTGAAGCAGCCATCCATCCCCACACATCACTCAGACCCGGGGGTCTCACGTGCCCGTGTTCGCCGAGTGCCAGCGGCCCCTCGCAGGCACTTGTTTACTCCACAGGAACACAAAGAGCTGCTCAATGAGCTGGCAGCTGAGTCACGAACAGCAAACCCGGAGCAGGGGTTAACAGCCAGGGCAGCGTGCTGGCAGACCTCGCTCCTCCCCGGCGTCAAGTGATGCTCGGGCTCATTCTGTTCCGGATCCAGTGAGCGAAGGATTCCAGGACGATGAAGCAGTTGTTGATCACTGTGCATGGGTGCAGACATCACAAGTTCTGAAGCTGAAGGTGCCAAGGGGAGCACAGCCTCTCCAAGGGCTCACCTGCACCGATCCCAGCACAGCACCGATCCCAGCACAGCACCGATCCCAGCACAGCACCGATCCCGGCTGGGCAGTGCCTGCAGCACCCCTCAGAAGAGCTCCAGGCCAGACTGCTCGGATGGCCTGCACCAAGAGCTGAAGTTGTAGTGCTGGAGAGAAACCTCAGAAGAGATGAGACGTGCTGCGCTCATAGGAGAGACAGGTGTAAGAAAGTTACAGATCCTGAAAGAGGGATACGGCACAGTCGTATCAACCTGAAAGGGTGGGAATTCACAAATTCAACAGCCTTTCCTCTCCTCTTTCCTCCCTTGGAGTCACTTCTTCTGTGTCCCAGCTCAACCTTTGCTGCCATTTGTGCTCAGGCAGAGGCGGCTCGGAGGAGTTGTGCCACGTGCTGGGGCGCCCGGCACAGCCAGAACAAAGCGGCCCAGAGCCAGCTGCCATGGCTCACGGAGGGGCCCTGCTGCACAGCCGCCACAGCCGCCCATTCAGCCTCGAGAGGATGAAGAAAGGCTCTGAAATACAGGAGAGCTGCCAGGGAAGGGAGGGAGGGAGCGAGGGTAACAGTGCTCGCACAGAGGATGGGGAACATATTGGAAGAGATATTCCAGAGCTTGGAACACTGGCCTGCCCTGAAAGCTGCAGACAGAAGAACAGATGTAGGATGGATGGAGGGATCCCTGCTCCTCTTTTACCCAGGTTCCCCAGGCCTTACCTTTTGGGGTTTCAGCTCAAGGTGCCCCAGGATGAGAAGAGAGGCCAGAACCACCACTGGGCAGTGGCCACTGGCCAGCGTGGGACCTGTACATTTCACGATTCAGCCAACATGCTGATCACTTTTGTCATGGCAAAAAGATGAGCAGTATTCCTTTTTTAAGTATGCAGAAAGAGAAAACAATATCTAGGAGCCAGAAAAGCAGAGAGACCCCAGGTCCATCCATCTGCTGTACTCCCCAGGATTTAGATATTTATTATCTGCCTTTGAAAGCAGCCTCACCCAGTCACAGCTCTTCACTCAGAAGGGGAATCACCCTTAAACAGGGACTGCTGTTCAGCTCCCTTGGCTGTTTTGCACCCAGGCACAGAGCTCTTCAGCCAATGCCTGCTGCATGGCTCACCTGCAGGAGGGGTTTCTCAACACCTGGTGGACACTGAAGCACATTTCTGGGTACAGATTGTCTGCTTCCCAGGATGGGTTCAGTTATGAGCTCCCCTGCCAGCAGCATGATGACCCCAGACACAAGCCCTTCCCCAAACCCCTAGTGCTAAGCTGCAACCCCTCTGCCTCCAGCCAGTTTGTTTCCCTGTATATCACCAGCAGGATTCACACCCCTGGATCATGAGAATCAAGCTGTTATTGCAGCTGCTTTCTGCTCAAGCTCCCCAACCTTGCAACTACAGCAAGAGCATATTCCAGTCTCTAATCTTCATCTACCAAAGGCTCCCTGTGCTGCACTGTGCAGAACTGGTCAGGTGGTGAGCATGCAAATCCAGCTCCTGTGGCATGAAAGGCTGCAGCAGAGAGGTAAGGTGGCCTTCAGAGTGCTGCTTTAGAGGTGCAAAAATAACCTTCAACTGCAGTAAAATAGAAACACAAAGGTACATTTACACAGTGAGGTACTGCACGTGAAATTCAGAAATACACATCGCGTTGTTGTTTCATCACCTCAGTTGTTGGAGACAAAATTCATCCCGCAAAAGCCACCTGAACTTGCAATCATTTGTGCTCCCTCTCTTATTGCCCTTCCAGGAGTGCAATGAAACACTGTCCCAGCTGCTCAGAGATCACTGATGCTACCCTGCACAGAAGCTTCTCAATACACTATGACAGCAGAAATGCAGTCTTGGATCAAAGAGATGGAAAAAGAGCCTGTCCTCCAGCAATGACAAAGCCAAGGGAGCAGTCAGACTCTGGTTGTACATTACCATTCATTCCACAGCAAACAAAGAAGCTTCTGTCCCTTCCAACCCCTGTTTGTAATACCCCTGTGTGCCCACGTTCTCCATGGGGATACCCACCCCACTGTTTCTGTGGCCATACTTTAGGTCTACAAAAAGAGATCTTCTTATAATCTCCCTGAAGCACATTTTGTCCTTCATGGTGGTCATTTCAGACACCTGGTTTAGAGAACAGCCATACCTCTGGCTGAACCAGCACAACCATTGAGGAAAGCTCCAGCAGGAGGAAGGGTGAGCTAAGGACTCCAAGCCGGGCTGGCTATGGCAGCAAGCCAACAGAACCTCAGCAAACACTTATTTCAAACAACCACCAGAAGGAACAAAATCAGTCCTACCTGAGGCTGGCTGCTGCTGACAGCACTTGTAGGTGGCTCTCCTGAGAAGCAAGAAAGATCCAAACTCAGAAGTATTTTCTGCATTCGTCCTCCATCAGGTCTCTCTCTCAATGCAGCAGGAGTTGCATAGTCTCCTCCCAGCCAGTCCATGCACAGTTCACCACTCTGGGCTTACTTTCGAGTCCTGTTACAAGGTCTGACAGCCCTGACTTCATGCATGAGACTGCACGTAGTTTCCTTACCAAAGGAGATGGGAAAGCATTTGGCTCAAACCACTTCTGATACGCTGCCCGAAACATTAAGCCAACTTTTCCGAGTGCTGCAGCATGTGACAGCAAACTGCTGTAACACACACAAAAGGCAACCAAAGCCAGGCAGATAATACCACATTCATCTAGTCACTGGACACAAGACAACTTGCAGCAAGAGGAACAAGGGCAGCTACCACATATAAAAGACAGCATTAAAAGCAGCGTGCCTGAAATTCTGCCCTGAAAAGCCCTTCTCAATAGCCCAGAAGAATCAGAGTCCTTCTCTTCTGCCCAAAGGCTCCTCCAGAAGTCATCAAGCAACATCGAGAAGCACAGCCTCTCAGATCGAGGGCCAAGAAGCAATTCAAAGCCAGGCCTCAGCCTGCTCCCTATCCTGGGATTAAGCTGCTGCCTTTGATGCTCCAGGACCCTTCTGATCCAGAGGTGGAAAAATCCTCCAACACCCCAACTTGGTCCTTAGTCCTTCACTCAGCCCTTGTTTAACTCTTGCCAAAATGACCCCAGTACTCCCCAGACACGTCCTCACCCCCACACCAGCACACACATTTCAGACTCAGCTACATCTGCTTCCCCATACCCTGACCCCAACTACTGCAAAAGCTGCAGCATTTGCTTTTGTGTAAGGCAGGAGATGTCCAAGGTGATTAGGAAACATCCTGCGCAGGAAACTACCTGTAACTGCTGTGAGAGGACACAAGGATGAACAATACAGAAGAAGAAAAAAAAAGTCAGTACTAAACAGCTGCCTCATTGCCACCTGGGGTGCAATGGCAGGTCAAATGTGGCATGGGGCCCTGTGAAAGCTCTCTTGAGCCTCTCCCTCCTTGGAGCAGCTCTTCACCTCCCCCAGATCCAAGGCTCCTTCCTCCTGCACTGGCTATAGCACTTCTTGGATGTAAGGAACTGAACAAGTCCTAGAGCATGAGAAAGCTCCGCTGTGCTCCTAGTAATTCTCCCACAACAACAGTGGGAAGGGCTTTGTGTTCCTTACAAACACAGTAACACTTTCCACAGACTGCAAACCTTTGAGATGACATTTCAGTCTGACAAAATTATGATACCTCTTTGCTCATGTTAAGCAAGCCTGGGTATGGCAGCCATAGAAAGGAGAAGGGATAGCTCACACTTGAATAATCAGCAATAGCTGCATGCTGAAAAGATCTCCGGAAAGATTCTGGTTCAATGGCTGTTGCCCAGGAACTATTCCCCAGCTGAGAGCTCAAAGTGCCAACCTGAAAAGCAGCCTAACTCTGCCTCAGGCAGCAAGTGGCTTTGGCAAATGCTGATGGGAAAACAATGACCTCTTGTGCCACCCTGCACAAGCTGAGAGTGCAGCAGGACCCAGGGAATGAAAGTTATCGTGCTGCAAGGAAACACAGAAAGCAGAAAGCTGCAGATCTGACAGGGCAGTCAGAGGCATCACTCTGAGTCCTCCTGATCCTCAGATGAGATGGTTTCCAGGTTCAGAGTCCAAACTAAATCCTTCCAAATTCCTGCTCAGGAGCTTTGAATGAAGCAAGGGATATTTCTGCTTTAAACACATCTTTTGTTGTTGTTGTTGAAGGGAAGCCAAGAAGACCAGCAACAGCCAAACACGGGAGACAAGGTGTTCTCAGATCCCTCGTAAAGCACCAGAGCCCCTCTGGGACAAGAGAGCTGGGTTCAGTACTTATCCTGGCCACACAGTGGTTTTCAGATGCAGAGAGGAGCTCGCTCTGTACATGTTTAGTTTCACCCTTTGTGTGCTTACCTCTCAAATTAACTTTAATACACAGCAGCATGTTGGTTTTTATGACCAGGATAGTAGGGCTGATCATCTGCTGATGCCAATGTGCAACACCAGCAGCTCTTAAATGCAGCTGGATGAAGAGCACAGTGGCTGTGCACAACAATCACTTATTCTCTAAGGTAACACAGCAGGTCCCTGCAATCTCTCAGCTGTCAGAACAGCAGAGTTGCTCTTCCTCTGTGTACATTTTGTACAGGAATGTTTAGATCTCTCCTTTAAAAAAAGGAAGATTACCAGGAAACAAAACAATTGCAACACAGAATCCAGATGCCCCACCCAACAGCATTTAATTGTTCCAAGTACCCTGCCCTCTATATTTTTGCTAAATGCATCTGGCCAAACAGCTCTGCTCTTTGGATGGTCACTTACCTTTTGTTTTTCTATCCACTGCAACTGGCTGCTTAGTTTCTGCCGTAAGCAGCAGCTCGTAAGGGTGTTCCTCCTCCTCAGCTCCGCTTCCTCTCCTCTTTCCTCGTGCAGTGGAGGCCTAATGAAAAACAGCATAACGTAGTGCTCCACAAAGCAATGCTATTTATCCCTGCAATCAAACACAAGGCCTCTTTATGCCATGGTTTAAGCAAGGAATTGGCAGAGCCAACACCTTTGCTGTGAAGCGTAATCCAAAATGTACTGCTCTTTTCTCTCAAAAAAAATCCCCCAAAACCCAGAAGACCCCCAAATCCCTCTATTTTCTGGTATTTAAGGCTGCTGACAGCTTTCTAGCACCGACCAACTGATTTACTGTGCAAGGTCTGCAGACAGCCTGGGGAGTGCAAAAAGAGCTGAGCACATTATTCCTGTTCATCCCAACTCAGACTCACTGTTGCTATTGGAATTTGCATCGTCATTCATTATTTAACTACTGGCCCTATTTGGACANAAAAAAAAAAGCCACCAAAAACTCCATAAAACAACCAAATCCCTGCCACCTTTTCAGAACTCAGATCTATCACTCCTAACTTCAGGACGTATGGTGTAGTTAGGACTAAAGAGACGTCAGGCAACACAGGACAAATGGAATTTAACCTCCAATGTACAGCAGTGATTGTGCTCATTTAAATCCCCCAAAGCCTCTGACGAAAGCTTGTTTGCAATGTTGGCAGAACCTCCTGGAAAGCCACCGCCCATGTGCAGGGAGCAGTCTTGCTGCACTCACCCGTGCTGCTGCACCCCACCATTGAGGCTCACAGGCACCCCACAGCCCTCGGGAGCCACACGGGCACTGATGGGGCTGAAGGGGCTCGAGGCACCCTGCCCACGTGCCAGCTGCCTTCCAGCACCATCTCCTGGCCAGACCCCAGTGCAGCCCTGTCCCAGGAACCACGTGTGCCTACTGCAGCTGGGGCAAACCTGAGCCAGAGAGCGATCCCTGCCTGCTGCCAGCACTGGGAAGAATCTGTCTGCACACAGCAGCCCCCCCAGGAAGACTCCTGCACTGCTCAGACTCCTGGAGCTGCCACTGTCTAGACAGTGGCAAAGAACTGCCTCCAATTTCTTCCCCAGGAGGAAGCATCCATTTCTTCAAGGGCAAATAGCTGCCTACCTGGCTGCGACCTAGCCAGGACACCTGGAGGCCTTTTAGGGAGTCTTGGAAAGACACACAACAGTCCCACATCCCTGCATGAGCCCAGCTGGCTCGCAAATCAGCCTCACAATGGGAGGAAGCACGCCCAAGGAAAGCATTCTATCTGCTTCGAGCACGAGCTGTCAGGCAGACCAACTCTTTCCCAGGTGAAGGAGCTCATAATGAGCAAATTAAGGAAAAAGACTCCTGACCAGATGGTGGCACAAAAACATCAGACCATAGCAGTAGGGAACAGGCTGTCACCAGAGATCGTGGAAAAATACTGCACAGCAGCAGCCTGTCGGAACAGTGGTACTTGGACCTCAAGCCTGGCATCAGCGTACTCCTGGGGCTCCTGCAGGTGATGATGATTGTGCTGTCCTCTTTCAAATGCACGGAATGCATGTGAAGAAAGCAGCTTCCTAGCTGCAGGCAGTTCCCAGCTTTTGCTTTGTAATGTTTGTGTATGCATTCATAGTCCTGATCACACTTGATTGCCTCAATTTCTCATCCTTCCAAGCCTTAAATACAGTCTTCAGTTAAAATTCAATTAAAATGAAACCTATTGTTTGCTGGAGAACTGTGCTTACTCTGCAGGTAATGCAACCAGGAGTAAAGAGAGCAAGCAAGAGCTCCTTCTGACCCATCTTTTATTTATATATATATATATTGGTTAGTGTTCAACACCCCTTCACTATTACCTAAAAATAAGAGGTTGCTGTTAGTGATCGTGCTCTATAAAGCATACTTAATCCACAGCAGTGGACTTTGCTGTGAAAAACATTTTAAAGGGTAACTCATTCCGTTTCTCCCTTCCCCCCCAAAACTGCAGACAAAACTGCTGAGCAGCCACAGTGCTTTGCCTTTTGTCTGCAGTTCCTTTTTGGAGACGGGTAGTAAACAAATGAAACAGTTTAATTTGACAACACAGAATCTTTCTCAGCTACAAACCCAGAAGGTTTCTGCTGATAGTGAAAGGAGGCACTCAAGCACCTTCCAAACAACGAGCTCCTTTGCCTGTTTGTACTGATGTTATTCCACAATGAAAGTTTCTTGTTTATGCACATCTGCCTCGACTGATAGCCCTACCCTGGCAATGGAATAAAAAGATTACTTTTAAAACTAGGGTTTGGCCCAGCCCCAAACATTCGATGACTAAGTGTCCTGGCCCTAATGTGAGAACATGTTCTGAGGATGGGTGATCAGGATGCTGCTTTGAGAAGTTTACAGCAATCCCTAAGCATTTCCCTGTTCGTTCTTGCCCAACCCAGAGTGGATGTGTACTGGGATGATAAACAACAGGCAGCAGTCAGAAAAGTTGAGCACTGCAGAAAGAGTATGCAAAAAAAATAATCAATTGGACCCAAACTGCTTTAAGTGGTACATCTGGAAGGTCACTGCCAGGCAGCTACACTCACTGCATGGACTTTTTAATCAAGATTTCCCCAGTGAGCCACTTTGTGTACAAGTAATTGCCAGCAAGATTTCCTTTAATGGACCACGTTTCCAAAGCCTTTAATGGCAGGACAACACAGCAGGTGTTCTATAATTAAATGTGGCGAGGTAACTCCGCAGGAACAGTCGATGCACGTTTCTCTTGCTCGTGTTTACTGTCACAAACAGGTTCTGCTTTCCAGTTGTGCTGTGATCTCCTACCTAGCTCTCCTCTGCTCAGTGCCAGCCATGGTTATCACACGCTGGAAAACCATTTCAACAGCAGTGGAGAGACCACTCCACAATTCTGCATTCTAGCTTGACTGTTTACGTACTGTTTGGTGCTCCACTTTCTATAAAAAGTCCATTCTATTAAAGCAAATTATGCTTACTTCTATCCTGTGTGGATTTGACATACTTCAGAAAACAGATTGCACTTATGCCCTGTAGGAATGTCAGCAGACCAACACATGCAAAGCAAACTATCTGGTGAACTGGAGTCTGCTCTGAGAGCCAAAGGCAGCAGACACTTCATTTATTTCACATGCATCTTACTGCATTTGGAAAAGCAAGGAAATTGTCAAGGTTTTGTTTTGCTTTGAAGATCTTCCTGGGTGCCAGCAGAGGTTGCCAAGACATCTGTGGTTTCACATTCCACCCCCATACTGAGGGCTCCCAGACAGCACTCACATCTGAGCTCCACAGGCTTGTGAATAAAAATGAGCAATAGGAAACCCAGGAGCAAGAATGCAGAAGAAGAGAGCTCTACTGCAATCAAAAAAGCAGCTCACACACACTGACCTCTGCAGAAGACAGCTTTGACATATGCTGGGCCAGAATCTCAGCAGAATTCAAGACCCTGATCTCTGTTCACAGCAGTGGGACCCAAGAGCCCACGCATCCTCTGCGCAGTTGGAAGCTAAGAGGAAGCAGGAACTGACACCCTGGAGATGTATTTGGTGGGATCATTACAAGTGGGCAACAGTCCACATCCCAACGTGATTCAGAAAGATCTCCTCCTATGGGAATTCCCAGCCAAGAATAGGAAAGCAAAGCTGAAGGTCAGAACAGAGGTGCCCTGGAAGAACCACGCAAAGGAAGTTCCCATGGCAAGTCGGCTGCAGTGAAAGAACACTGCCCAACCCAGTTTGCAAGGAAGGTAATATAACAATTGGCCCCTCCTGAATTAGAGCTGATCTTTAAGCCACACTCCTACAAAGCAGCCCAGATGCAGCCCCACGTACCTCGCAGGAAGCACCATGGCCTATCTTCTTCTCCGCGTGCTGCTCCTCCTCTTCATCGGGCGGCGGTTTGGCGGGCGGGGGCGGACGCTCCCTCTGCAGTTTAGAAGACCCTATCAGTCACCACGTTAAACCACATCCCCTTCTGCTTCCACTGATGCTACATCCACAGTGCTGGGAACACAGCGCGGTGAGGACCTCCTCCAACTAATTTGGGCAGAGTAGAAGGTGAGCTCCAACAGCACAGAGCTCGGCAGTGGCTGCTGCCTTCCCTCCTCCTTCCTACAGGGCACCAGTTTGGGCAGAGCCCTTCCTGCAGGGGGACCACATGCAGCACAGTGGATGGACCAGCACTGACCGTGCAGAACACCCAGTTCTTCTCCTCCACACAAGGCCAGCTCAGACCCACGTGAGCACCACTCATGGTTTCAGGAGAATAACACTGCTCAGGTGGAAGGTGGTGTTTATGCAAGTTTGTTTCATTACTTAATGAAAGGGATTCATTGCTTGTGTCTTAATGAAACAGTAACAGGAATAAGTGATTCCACAGGCATCTCTTATAGTGAAAAACCCTGGAGATCAAGAGATTTGCATTCCTCAAATATCCCAGGATTGCCTGCAGGCAGCTCGAGCTGCACTGTCTTGTCTGGATGCAGAGCTAAAGACATCTCCAGGCCAGCTCCCGCCCTGCAACAGCTCCATCTAACGGCAGATTAAAACAGAGCAGAGAAACTGCTCATGGCAAAATACTCGAGCAAGTTTTGGGACAAACTCCAGAAAGCTTCCAGAGCAACTTCCTCTTTCTTCTCCCTTCTCACTGCAGTTCAAACTCTCAGCTGTGAGAAAGCTGAGCTTATTTCACATCAGCCAGTATCAATGCAGGACAGTTCATAGATAGATATAAGCCCCTAAGGTGTAGTTAATAAAACAGCACATTGCATCTTGTTCTGCATATATTAAAAAAAGAAATCTGGCCAAAATGCCCATCTTCAAAAGGTTTTGTTTCATTTCTACTATATTTGCAAATAGCACAGGAAAAGGGATGCACCTCTTACAGAAAGAAAGGAAGCATGGTTACAGTACTACCAGTTGGTCACTGCTGCTTTGCCCTTTGTCCAAAAATTCAGGTTGTTTTTGCAAAGCCTTTTCAACAGAAACAACCCCTGAAGCTGGCACAGCATGCTGCAAGGCCAGCATCCCCTCTGCCCCAGAGCAGTGTTACTGCTGATTGCTAAGGAGGCAGCAGATGCAGCTAACAGAAGGTGAGGAAGACTTCTCTGGAGACAGTTCCAGGAGCTTTACGTTGCCTTGTAAATCCTTCAGTACCCTCTACAGATCTCTGCAAGTAATACACAACAAACATTTCTGCTGCTAATTTTTTTTTTAGCATATTCCTAAAGATGATTTCTTGAGAACCTTCTCTTGGACAAAGCAGAAGGCAAGAGATGAGAAAAATGCTACACAGAAAAGTTTCCAAAGCTTTTTCTAGACAGTAAGGGTGCCCTTCAGATAACTATAATGTTCTGACAAACCAAAGCTCACAGACAGCAGTAATCAACTGCCAGAAAACAAAGGGTGCAACACTGGGTGAAAGCCAGACATGCAGAGTTGACACTTGCCATGCTGGCATGGTGATGGGGGTGATGGTGGCTCATATGTGCTGTCCTGTGTTGATAGCAGCTGATGAGGAATAAGCCCAGCTCTGTCACAGCTGTGGGCAATGCCAGCACAAAAAGGAGAGGTTCCTGCCTGCTCTGAGCCAGGTCAGGGATGGCTTTAAAGATTTCTTCAAGCTGAGGATTAGCAGCCTGCTGCAAAATCACGACATGGGAGGTAAGTTACCTATCTAAGGCAAGCACCCAGCTACATACAGGCCTGACTCCTGCTGCTTTCAGACCCGCTGCTTCTGCTTCCTTGTTCAGCGACTCTCGGTCTGAGGACCTCCCGCTGGCAAGGCTGTCCAGGGAGTGGCAGGACGTTGCGTTGTATAAAGCTTCATAGGGGCTCTCCTCTTCTGGGTTCACATCAAAATCGATGATCAGTTCTGTCACTGCTTTCTCCACATCACCTGGGGGAGGAAGAGAGGAAAGAAGCGCATCACTGGGGGCTTCTGTCCCCTGAAGAGCAGCGTGTGCAGGAGGAGTGGCAGCGAGCCCTGGGTTGCAGGGAATCCTACCCTGGGGGATCCGGCACGCAGGGTCAGTGGCTGGAGCAGGAGGTGCTTGTGCTGTCTTCTCTGCAGCTTTGGCACTTTTCTTCCCAGTTGTGTAATCTGCAACGAGGAGGGGCAACAAGATCAGGTTATGGCTGTTTAGCTTTATGTTCACTTGGGCAGATGGCATTTTCTCCCTTGGGGATAGAGGGCCGACTGTCAGTGTAAGTCTCCAAAAAATATCCAAAGTACATTATTGAACTTGCAGCTCAGATCCCAAAATAGAAACCTCTTTAATCACACACACAAGGTTAAGAATGGTTCTTTGAACATTTACAGACACTTTAATCAGAAAGCTGCAGAGCTCCTGGAGGGACATGACCTGAAGGAGCAGATCACCTGGTGCTGGAGGCACAAGCTGCAGCACTAACTGGAGATGCTGCCAGGTCTTCTGGGATCAGAAAGCAGC
Organism: Penelope pileata; assembly: GCA_013396635.1. NCBI lineage: Eukaryota > Metazoa > Chordata > Aves > Galliformes > Cracidae > Penelope > Penelope pileata. Next base: position 198,021 of record WBMW01001137.1, on the reverse strand, counting down.
ACAGAAGCCAGTTCCAGCTGTGGTCCCCCAACCATGGGCAAAGTCAAAGACATTAGGGTTACAGGGATGAAGTCAGACATCATCTCAGGCAGCTCAGTTACAGGAACAACCTATCAGCATTTACCTGCAAGAGGTTCAGTCTTAAAGCCTATTTTTGTCTTCAGTTCCAGTATAGAGCAGCCTCACAGGCAAAGCTTAATTAAAGTCTGCAAAGTGCTTTGAACCTGTAAGGCTCTCAAATGCTAAGCAGGAATAACGTACACCAGTCGTATGCCCTTCTGATCTTTCTCCCCACAGCTGACAGGAAATTGAGATAGCGTAATTACAAGGTGGGAGTGTAGCATGATGCCATGCTTCATTCCCTGGCTCTGGCAGATACAGTGGGCCAAGATCCTACATAAACCACAAGTAATCAAGGTCTTTTCTGTAAATCTCATCTGCAAAAATCCATGCCCGAGCTTCACAATGAAGTGAGGGGTGGGATCAGTGGGTGGCTATTTGCCTACGGACACATAAAGGAGAGTTAATCCTAAACCATATCTAAAGCTATTACTCTGCCTTCTGCAAGCAGATTTAGACTACCCTTAATTTTAATTTACTTATAAAGTGAGTTAAACAAAGCTCAATTAAGCCCATTTAAATTGTAAAAGTGATGCTGCACTCTTTCAGCAAAGAAGTTAATCCTCCTTAAATCCACCTCTGGAAGTCCTCGTGCTCTGGAGACCATCAGCCTGAGCTTTTGAGCATCATTCTTCCAATACCCTGAAGATTCTCACTGATTTTGCTTACAGCACTTTCCAGGACCAGAGATCCAAATCCTGAACCTGCACAGGTACAATCTGCACTCCTGCCTCCCCCAGCTACACTGCTTACCTTCAATAAGAGCTGCTATGTGTTGGCTCTTCTGAGAAGGAAGCTCCCTCACGATATCCAGAGCTGTCAGGCCCCTGTTGTCCTTTATGTTCACGTCAATACCTATGGCAGTAGGTGGAGAGAAGGCAAAAGCAAGAACACTTTCAGAACTAGGCACAAATTCACATCTTGAATCAAGTCACAGTTCACACGTGATCATCACGGGGTGGAGCTAAACAATGCTCTGTAGAGGCAGACCTACAGCCAAGCACCAAGGGAAAACCTCTCCTGTAACTCCCTCTGAGGAACAGCACTTTGGGAGCTGATGGGAGAAAAGTGCTGTTACTAAAAAGGGGTTTCCTCAGGTTGTGGGTGAAGGGATCACCACGTTATTGTTTCAAAGTCGGGTCATTCTCTCACCTGCAGCCAGCAATATTTGTACCACATCTGTCTTGCCAAACAAAGCAGCTTCGTGCAAAGCACTGCCTTTTTCAGTCTGCAAATTAAATGAAAAATAGCATGAAGCTAGATGGTGGGGAATGGTGATGGAGGAACGTTTCAGAAGGTTACAGAAGCAACAAGTGTACTGCATCACATACAAAGAGTGGGCATCAAACACAAAGAGAGGACCAACTGTCAATATAATTACAACGCTGAGAATTCAGGATGGAAAATGGAGACTGTCTCTTTGTAAAGAGATGCAGGCTCAGAGTTAGAGACCAAGAAAGGGATTTCTAAAGCTTAGTAAAGGGTCATGTGCTGAAAAGGAAATGGTTTGCCTCCATTGCCACTTCGAGCTCAGAGTTCTGCAGTGCAGGATAGTGTAGGCAAAAGAGCTTTTTTCCTCCACTATGCGTTTGCAGCTCTTTATCCAACTAATGAGCAAGCACTGAGCATGCACTGCACCACAATCCCTCTGAGCAGCCTCTCAGAGGAACAAAGCTGAACAAACAGCCCAGAGGAACCCAAAGCCAATGCTCATCTTCCACCTGCGGGAGGACAGGCAGAGGAGCTCTCCTTGCCACAACCAGACCACTCCTCCACCTCCCAGCCACCAACCCAGCCCTTCACACACCTCCACCCTGAATACCTGATAGTTGCTATCCATGCCAGCATCCAGGAGGACATGGACGACAGTTTTGTGACCGTTCCTAGCTGCCAAGTGCAGGGGAGTGTGTTTCTTCGTGTTGCAGCTTAAGAGATTGGGGTGAGCGTTCAGCAGCATCTTCACGACCTCCAGCCTCCCGTAGAGCGCGGCCAGGTCCAGGGGGGTCTCGAACTTGTTGTTGCGCATGGTGGGGTCCGTCAGCTCCTCCAGGAGAACCTTCACCACCTCGGTGTGGCCGTACTGCGCGGCGCAGTGCAGCGCCGTCTCGTTGTCGTTGTTCTGGGGGTCAGAAAGGCCGACGGGTCAGAGCGGGGAGAACGGAGCTCGGTGCCTCGCTCAAACCATTGAAGTTTAAATGCAAAAACAAGACAAAAAGCAGTGGGGAAGCAGAGAGCCTGGAGCAATGTTTTCACCGTGTCACTAACCACTGACCAGGCACTGACATCCCCTGATGAGCCCATCAACGACCCACCCAGGAAAGGTCTGGAGAAGCTTCAGAACCATTCAGAACAACGAGCTTCACTCAGATAGGAGAACTCTGCTCTGGGGGAAATGGGTGCCGTAGACGGGGTAGCCTGTTTCCAAAATCATTGAGTTAAAGAGCAAGAGACCACGCTGAAGTTTAAGGGATTGTTGTGCTGTGTCTGGATTCCCGTTAGTTCTCCTGGCACTTGGGGAAAGCAGTCTGTTATCAGCTGGCAGCATCCCTGCTTCAGGGTGCCACAGAAATAAAAGACTGCAACATGTGATACACCAACTGCAGTGTGAAGTCTGTCTGCTGTAGCTTGTCATCATTTCAGATTTAAACTTCAATTGTTTCCATCCTACTTATCCTGATTACCAGCGCCATCCCACCTTTGCAATCTGCAGCTTGCAAGCTGGCCATTTTAGGGAAAGAGTGCATTCAGTTGCATGCAGCTTGCAAATTAGAAGTTCAGCGCACAGCACAATTGGATCACTCCACTAACAAGCACTCATAGTCAAGGCCTCAGGTCAATGGGAGGGAAGAAGCGCCCAAGCAACATGTGAAAGCCAGACCCAATTAATGCATGCAGCACTGTCAGGTTAAACTCAGGTTAAAAGTACTGCAAGACGAGCAACCTAGCGTTTCATTTCCAGGTGCAAAACAGGAACGTTGCCAAATTTAAGGTTTTTCTGGTTTTTTGTTTGTTTGTTTTGTTTTTTCCTTCCAAATTAAGTTCATCTCAAGCTTCTGGTTTCACGACTGTGTATTACACATAGAGAAATTTCAGTTTAAAAGCTTGGAATGTGAACATTTATCTAATGTTTTGACCCCAAATAACTTCAGCACAAACTTAACGGATTAAGCTGGAGGAACTGCAGTAGAATTCGTCATTTTAACAGTTCCCAATAAAAAGAAAGAAAGAACGTACTGCCTTGGCAGAGTTAGAAGGACTACTTTAGAAACCAAATTTGACCAAAACACCTTCATTGATGCTTTGAGACCGAATGCACTGTTTTTGAACACCAGACTGTAGGAGCAGTCAATATTTTGCACCATGTCACAAGCATGCTGCAGAGCTTGCTGTGCTGCACTTTAATCCCATCAAGGTGTTAAGTCATTCCAGGGATTTCAGGAGTCATACATGCAAACTCCCAGTGGGTTTTACTCCTATTTGTCTGCATCATTTGTCAGCAACGTGAAAAGCGGAAGAGAAGCGAGACGTTCCAGAGCGGCTGCGACTTGGGACAAGCACAAACAGGGAGGCAGGAAGCAGCAGCAGCCACGTGCACAGAGAGCTGCTGGAGAAGGTAAGGACAGCACGGCATCGCTGTTAGCACAGACGGTCACAGGCAGACAAGAGGCTCGATACTTGGAGTGGCAGAGGCAGCCATGGTGAAGGAACGCACATACAAGTGGACAGAAGTTACTGTAGAATAAAGAAGTCTGCACATAAAATACACACATGGAGTGAGAAGGGGAGAGAATAGAGAACTGCACAGATTATGCCTATCAGTCCTACGCTGCTGGGCTCGAGCTCGTTATAGAGGTTGGTAAATGGTGTTATTTGGTAGGGAAGGGAACCCACGTGTTGGTGAGCCCATGCCACAGCCACGAGGGAGGCTTGGTGCCCATTTCTGCAGAAAGAGAAGGTGCCCCCAGCCCTTCTAGAGCAGCAGGTGTGTGCCTGAAGGGCTGAGGAGAGGTGCAGGGCTTGGGCACGCAGAGCCCTGGCTGCAGAGTTCCACACCAGAGCTGTTCATCCTCCCCTGCCACCCCACCCACACCAAGGGTGCTTTAAAGCACACTGCAACCCCCAACATCTGCCTAACAGCTCAGGAACGGGCATACAGGCTCCTTTCAGAGTGTAATTGTTGATGACTGCCTCTGTGCCTGCTGCAGTTCAGTCTCACTTTCTTTAAGCAGTTCAGGGCATGGGCACTCTGGATGAAACCCCCACCCTGCAACAAAGGCCACCAGGCAGCGAGCTACCTGGCCCCGTCACAGCATGCCCTTCCCCATCACTGCCAACTCCTGGTATCACATAAGTCTCCATTGCCTCCATCTGGGAGAGCTCTGGGCAGCCCCAAACACCCCAACTGTTCCATGCAGAGGAGTCTGCCCCTTCCCCACACCATCTCTCCAAGCACAAACCAGAGCGGAGCCTGAACAATGAGCACAGGCACTCAGATGTACGTATTTATCTGAGATGGAAAAGGAAAATTCCTTGCCAGCAGCCAGAAGGCACATGGGTTCAAATTTCAAAACTTCTTAGAAAAATAGAGCACTCAATAGGACCCAGGGGCTGCATTCCTGCAGGAATCCCAGCACTCCCCTTGCTCACAGTTGGGAGCGAGAAGCTGGGCTGTGGCCGATGCCCGCCTACAGAGCACAAAATGGGAACAGAAGCAGAAATGTCTCTGCTTTCATATGGGTTCCATCAAATTTTTCAAGCCCTGGTAATGAGATACTGCATACCATAGTCCTTACACTCCTCATCACAGGCGAGAGCGGAGCATCTACAGCTCATTAAAGAGTATCTGTGCTCCTGTTCCTAGCGTGCTGCAGGAGGGCTTTGATCTACATCAAATGTTCCTTTCTTCACATAAGTGGAAAAGTTTCTTAACTATCCAACCTGCAAAGGTTTGAACACTCATGGAAACTACCGAGGGAGAGCATGGCATTGCCACTCTGAGGTTTCTAAGGAACTGCTGAACACACAGTCAGGAGTGGCTTAGGCAGACCTGATCCTGCCTTGGGATGTGGAGCAGAGGCTGCAGGGCCCTTCAGTCCCATTGACCCATCCCGGAGATTTCTTTGTAGGACTTGTTGTCAGTGCACACGTTTCTTCTCACCCTGTTACGAGCCTGCATCCCACCAGCATGCACCCCACCAGCATGCACGCCACAGAGCTGCTCCTTCAGCTCAACGCAGGCCAAGATGAAAGAGTACCTGCTATGTGAAATCCCAGCTTCACCTGGAGGTGACACCCAGGGCAGGTGACAGCCCTGGGCACAGAGCAGGCCAGCAGAGCCAGCATGAGCCATCGGAGCGGCCTCGCTGCCTCCCTGCCTGGTGGCATGTGCCTGCAGCAGAGCAGGGACGAGCAGGCTCATTCCTACAGGTGCCCAACAATGCCAAAAACATTTCAGGAAAAATGATGCCCATATGCCCAACGAGCTCTCGGGAGCTCTGCAGGTGGCTGCACTGCCCCGTTCCATTTGCAGGCTCCAGATGGTAGGCTTCCACTTCTCTCAGCAGACCATTGAGATTTATAGCACTTTAAACCCAATCTGCATGAATCATTTGTTTCCAATTAAAAAAGACAAAGGTAGTTTGTGCAGTGCAGTTCATTTCTCCCTGGGCTACGTGACAGCTTTTTCTGCTTGGGCTCTGCTCAACTGTTGGTTCCTTCAAATAGCCCAACTCGAGGTGACAGGACTCACTGCAACAAAGCTGCAGCTCCATCTCTTAACTTTCCTTCTATCATTTGCTTTTCAGAAGTATTTCAGGCCCATAACAGACACATTGTGGGATTATTTATTTAAAAGATGTTGAAAAGGAAGAGGCACAAAAAGCTTTCAGGAAAGCAAGAAGCTTCTGGCTCTCCCTTACCTCTTCTTGACCAGGGTAACAATTTCACATGTAGTCTGGCCTTATAGAAATACTTTTCCTTTCTTTTAAATATCTCAAAGTGTTTGCAAAGATGAAGCATCTTGCTTTGATCATTTCCAAATCAAATCCCATCCTGTGTAGGAGCTGAGAAGCTGGAAGCAGCAGCAGAGTGCAAGAGTCCTTGCTTAGCACTTGGACTTTTTTTGGTTCTCCCACCTGCAGCCACACTATCGAGGAAACACCAGGCTGGCATGCTGGGTATGGCTCCACGTGCTCTTCATCAGGCTTGGTCAGGAACGGGTGCTAAGCTGGTCACAACTTATGGTGGACCTAACAGGTTGTACACAAACCATCTCTCTTTACAACCAAAGCAACGATTTCAAAACACCTTGCTCGTGAGAGCACTACAGCCATCCTGAACACTGTCCTGAGAGCTTGAAATGCACTTGCCAAAAATATCCTAAATAGAATACTTAGTAAACAACATTCCATAAGAAAGCTAGCCCAGTTTGTCCCTTGTATTCCTTCATCACTCAAAAATTTAATGCTAGTGTGTAAGATTTTACATTACTGACAATTTGGAGCCAGTCGAACTGCTCAGCTATGATACATTGCCACAGAACATATTCATTGCAGTAAAATTCCCAGCTGGATTTTTGTCAAAATCGTAGATGAGGGCAAGTTTCATGTAAATATGTTTGCACTCGAGGAGGTATGCACCAGAGTATTTCCTGAAATAGAAGCCACAAAACCAAACAGAATTCCCAGCGGTTAGCAAGCTCAGGAATTTTGAATGTGTTTTTAAAGTACTGCAGAGTGAAAATTCCAACTGGACTCTGAGAGAGAAATCTGCCATGGATGGCTGAGTCCAAAATAGTTGGCTGGAAGCAGCTGTGGCGTGGTGGCTGGGAGCAGGAGCTTCCCATGATAAATCAGCAGCAATTATGCCATCAGCAGCCTGCTGCTTCACTATAAATAAAAATGAAAAACGGTGAGTGTCTGGGAGAGCACCACCACCTGTGCACAGAACAACGACCCCAGGAACTTTTATCTGCTTCCTCGGTCGCTCAGCCTCAGTGCATCAGAGGTGCTGATGTCATGCCTTTTTGTAGTTCCAGAACAACGAAAAGCAAGAGAGGAGCACAACAAGCAAGAGAACAGGAGCAGGAGGCGTGGGCTGAAGGGTCAGACAACACGACAGACTCAACACCAAAAGAGAGTGAAGCAATAAGCAGGATGTGAAGGACTCGGGAAGGGAGGTAACAGCATTACTGCCTTCCCTTCTCCCCACCACTGCTGAAAGAATTAATTGTCCATCCAAACAACATGTACAGCATTGTGCATTTTGTAGGAGAAAAGGCATGAAAGTTCACTCCAAACAGCCCACAGATAACGCATCCATGTTTAAGCAGGAAAAATAATTCCTTCTCTTTGCATTTATCAGCAACATTAGCACATGAAACAATACCTAAAGCATTGTAATTGAAATAACATTACCTTTTGGAAGTCATCCAGCCAAATCAAGCAAACTGACCATCACCGTGAGTCCTACAAGGCTAAGCAATGAAGGAGCCCCCAGGAAAGCAGGGAAAAGCTTCCCTTAAATTATGTTTCTATAACTGCTTTGAAGAAAGAAACCCAGAGTAAATAAATGGTTGCATTTTACTTTTCCCCAAGCAGCTGCAAACTGAACAGGTATAATTGCAACTGGATGACATTGCACCTGGAAGCACGCGAGTGCAGCTTGGAGTAATGATGCAGTGAAATGCTGACAGCAACGTACACACCTTGGCATTGATATATGGGTCAAAGGGGCCGTACTTTTTGAGTTCTTTGATCTCAAGAGCATTCTACAAAAAGGAAGAGGAAAAAGAACAAAAATGTGATAATGAAATGGGTGAGATTTAGCAACAAAGCAATGAGTGACTCCCAAGGGGTGGAAATGACAGAACACAGCATCTTGTTCCAGTCAAAGCTATTAACAGCAGAAGCCATTCCAGCGGCTGATTCCTGTAACCTGAACCACTGTGCATTTCATTTAAGGGCTCCAGGCTCAGCGGCACAGGCTGTTCCACTGACTTTCATCATTTAAAAAGGCTCCTACTAAACAAACGGAATGAAACATTACCTGGAAGGATTACACTGGGCTTTTAATCTTTTGCAAAGGTTTCCCCTACACCTGTCCTACCCTGACAGCAGAGCAGCTCCCACTCAGGGCCCTCAGTTAGTTTTTATCAGATTGATTGTGAACAGTTTATTGCACTTCTCAAAACTATTTAAACAGGGTGAGTGCCTGCAGCTGTGCCCAAAGGCATTAACAAGCACAGCCCCAAGCTGGAAAACTGTCACAGCCAGTAAAACACAGTTATTCCTGCTCAGCTGAGGAGTGGTAGTGATCAGCAGTACCACCACGGTTTTAGTTTCCTGATGCTTTAGAAGCAACCATTCAGCCCTGGAACAGCTGGTGCACCACTGTTTGACATGGAGGAACTGAACACTCAGGCATGAACACTTTGGTCCCCACAAAGCATGGCTGGAAGCAGGACTGGGACTCCTAAACCCGACTCCGTGAAGGGAGTTTGCTCCTCGGCTTCTGAAAAAGCATACACAGCAGATCAAAATTAAACAGCAGAAACTCACAGCTCCCAGACGTTCATTTCGACTCTGACAGATTCTGCTAAACTTGAGCCAAGAGTAATTGATCTATTTGTGAATTCACTTTGGAATTAATACACATTTTTAACCTCGTGGTACTGAGGCAGACAGATCTGTTTGGGTTTGCTTGCCTCCACCTGGATGAAAACCTAACTCGATTCACAGAGACATCAGGCAGCCCTCCCTCAGGGAGGAGACAATAGCTTTAAGCACCTCATGTGAATCTGTTACCCAAGACATGGTGCAGAACCACAGATGGGTGGGTACCAGTGCTCAGCTGGCACCACTCAGTGGACCAACTCCCTTACCCCAAGTCTTAAGCAAAAGAAATACGTGGGACTTCCTGCAACCCACAAGTTTTTTTCTTCCCTGATTGAGAAATAATTCATTAAGCTAGGGATTTATCTGGGGTCGCACAGGGCCGAAATTATCTCACCACTTACAAATTAGTTAACTGGAGCAAGTGCTAGAGACAAGCCAGGAGAGGAGCTGAGAGCATGGCCAAACACAGACTAAACAAAGCTGCTTTGATTAGTTCCCAAAAGAAGGGAGCCATGTATCCTCTGATAGAACTAGCAATCTTCTCAGTTATCCAGCAACTGAAAGGAAAAACTGTTAGTTTTAGAAGCTCAGTATGAAAGCAGGAGACTACTTCCCAGGTGTTGAGGGGTTCTCAGTACACGTTTATGTATCTCTGCACGGATAAATATATGCACCTCACTCCTCCAACCACTAACTCAGAATGGGGGGGTATTGCTTTAGGCACTGCCCTCCTTATCCTAATGGCAATTAAATTTATAACAATGGCTGCCAGTTCGAGAGGGTCAGGAGCCAGCTCAAGTGGTCTTCCTCCATCCAAGAAGGATGTTCAAAGGAGCATTAGAGAAAAATACGCAGACCTGCTCATTCACTTTTGTGTGCGAAGGTCCCTGGTGGATGAGGAGCTTCACGATGTCTGCGTCTCCTTTCCAAGCTGCCAGGTGCAGAGGGTAGCAGCCCTTACAGTCTGCTACGTTGGTCAGCGCATCGTTCCTCAAGAGAACTTCCACCACATCCCTGCAAGAGAGGGGTCCGTGAGATAGTCAGTCCTCGTCTGACAGCTTGCATTCTGCTGTAAGACTATTTCACAGGAAATTCATCTGAAAAAAGTGTTTCAGAGATCCTCTTGAAATGCAATTTTAAAGCATTCCTATTTAATGCTGCCCAAGGAAAGAAATAAAAGAAAGATGAGTTCAGGGAAGATCTATGTTATCTTCATACAAATGGAACTGAATAGGGACTGAAGGCATCGCACCAGCACAATGAGGATGAATAAAGATTTTAACTCTATTCAATTTCTCAGTATCTCAAGGAGCACTGAACAATACAAGACCTACCACAATGAAGAGCAGAGTTATTTAAAAATGTAATAACACACAGAAGCAAATTTTAGGTGGTGCGGGCTCAGCAACACACTGGACACCAGACAGACTGCATTGGACTGTTACTGGAAAAGCCACCTTTCATACCTCATTATATCTTATCCAAATTGTTTATAAACAAAAGGGTGGTTGGAAACCCTTGGGTTCTGCCAAATTTTTTAAAAGCTGTATGAACACCGTGCAGCAGCTAATGCCTGCACAGCTTGGCTGCATGGATGTCCTTCACTTCTCGTCCTGAAGATGGTGTAGTGCTGCACCATCGCTACGTTTTCCATGGAAACAGCATTAAACTGGTGAATGAATTACACAGACTGCAGCTGGTAAAGCACATAGCGTCCCCTGTGATCAAAGGCAGTAGAAGATGACTCACTTATGACCATTCAAAGCAGCATGGTGCAGTGGAGTGTATCCAGTACTGTCAACGCAGTTCACATTTGGCCCTCTCCAGATGCTGCAAGACAGAAAACGTACAGGGAACACTTAGGCATACACCGAACGGACAGACAGCTGGCAGGAACCTCCCAGCAGTTCTTGCACCGAGCTGGCTATCTGGAAGCAAACCAGTGGCTCGGAGCTGTGGTTATGAGCAGCAATGCAGAGGGCAGACAGCGCAGTGCTGTGCTGAGCAGAGGGGTTAGAGGCACAGAGCACACTGATTCACTATCAATGCTTTTTCTGAATCACAGCTCCCATGTTCTCCTGCCACGAGACACGCTGCAGCCATACACACTTACCAGAAACATCTTCGTGGGAACACACATCAATTAAAGTTAACCACAAGATACAGTAAGCCATCAATCCACCACTAACTCACATCCCTCTGGAGGACTTGGATGGCTTTGGGTAACCCTTTCCCCCCATGAAAGGCTCTGGTCACTCGGGGCAGTGTGTGGCTGTGGGATGCAGAGCCCACTCCTGGTCACCAGTGGGAACCCATTCTGACTTCATGTTTCCAAAAATCACCGTCATCTGACAGCGGTCTACATGAGAGGTAAGTGGTCTCTGAGCACTTAGAGAACACTTCCCTCCCTTGCTCAGAAGTCAGACTCCAAGGATTGCAGAATTAATCTCCCCCAACCTCTCCAGGGTGTCCCCACTCAAAGCACCGAGCAGCACGGGTGCAAGCTGCCAGCACTGCTCCTGGTCAGGCTCCCCCCACCAGTGCTGCCCCATCTTCCAGAAAGGGCACCAGAACCCAAACCAACAACTCCTCCAAAGCAAACAAACCCTTCACCTTTCCTGCACATGCTTCTCTCCATCGCAACCCATCATTCTGTGTGCTGGACTGTTCTAAACCTGATACTTGCAAGAATTACGTAGGATTTATTATAATCCCAGACAACCATGCTTTTCTAATAGAGTACACTTTACTCCTTTATTTTGCTTTTAAACCTGGGGTAGAAGTTAACAGCACCCACTAATCCCCAATTTAATTGGTTTGAAATAAAGTGAACTGCTGCTTTTTTATGAAGTTGACCGTTTCATTTCCTCCCCAGCATGAAATCACTGCGACTCAGTGCGGGGCAGCCCGAGCAGCTCCTCGGTTTTCTAAAATAACAGTCATTACCAGAGGGCTCCCAGCCAGAAAAACTCTACACCACAGTATATAAAAGCAGCAGGAAAGGCACCAAACCAACAGGGATCCTGTGCAGACCAAGTGGAAATTCAGAAGTTCAGCAGCGCGTGCTCTGACACATTTCAGTGGGGCTCATGGAAGCCCCTCCTCCCTGTGACCCTTAGGAAAGGCTCTGGAGTTTGAGATGGCCACAAGCTTCTCGCAAGGAGAAACGGTCCAGGGGAAATTTTATCCCAGAGGACAAGGAAGCAAGCCACAGAATCCAATTTGCAAAGGATCAGAGTGCTTATCCGGAGCATTCCCGCAGCCCCGCTCACCATTCTGTGCTTCAGGAGCAAATGCAAACCTCCATGCAGATGCAATGCATTTTGAGTGCATCACGTGCAGGATGATGGCCTACATTGTGTCTGAAGACACCAAAACCCATGGGATGGAGCCCAGGAAGGGCCCTGTCCCACCCAGCCGAAGCAGTCCTGGTTTGTTTTTGGCAGGGGGCTCACACAGTGTGGTTGCCCAAAGAATTTATGGCTGGATTTAAGGTGGCAATTAATGGTTAAAGCCAGTGCCAGAGGATGTGGCTGTAGTCTGGAGCAGTTACAAACACTGCATCTGCACCGACTGCCCACCTGACCAAAGGTGTGACCACTGCACACGCTGAGCACAGCTCTGCTTTGATGCTGAGCTCCAAAAGCTGCAGAGTGCACATAGGAAAAAACATAAACATTTCTTTCAGCTGATGCTGAAATGCTGTATAAGGAAGGAAACCCAAGGTCAGCAGCGTAACCAGCGCGAACCACACCACTCGCTCCCAGGGACCCCTGGAAGCAGCAGCAGGAGGGCTGCCTGAGCTCCAGCCCTGCACTGCAGGGTCTCCCTGTGAGCAAAACCCTTCCATGGAACCTCCTCAGACACGTCTGGTTAATGTGTGAGGGCAAAATGCAAAACTGACTCAAGCAACCCAAGGGAAACACCGAGCTCTGGGTACTGCAGAAATCTGACTTGGAGGATTTTAAGATTTTTTTTTTTAAAGATTTGTTACGTCCTTCCCCTCCCACGTCACCCTCAGCCTTTTCTTCTTGCCAATACAGAAAGCTTTTAGCAAAGAAAGGTCAAATTGCCCAGAAGTTCAGATGGAAAGGATGTAAGAGGAGAACTATTTGTACTGGGATGTCAGCACCGCAGTGGAAGCCCATCAGCCTCCCCCTCCTCTTCCTCTCCAGCTCTGCAAGGAGCACCACGAAGCTCTCCCGACTTCACAGCAACCAAATCTTCCGATCCATTTCTATTTATGCGACGCATAGCACTGAAGCGACAGCCTCAGATAAGACCCCGAGCCTCTCATTTTAGATCTAAACACAGGAAAATAACTCTTCCTGCAGTCTGCAGAAACTGAGTTACAAAAACATCAGCACGGGAATGGGACTTCCAAAAGTCAATGGGAACAGAAACATACTTGAATAAATGGGTTTTACCACTTATAAGAAGACACTCTGAGCTCAAAAGAGAAAACATTTTGAGAATGCATATAGAGCAAACCCCCAGTGGAAGCAGTCTATCCCCTGCCTGAAGCAGATCTGAACTTCTTGCAGCCCAGCTGCCTCCAGGCTTCTCGGAAACGACATCGACCCCAAAGGCATTTCAGGTTCTTTGATACATGGAGAACACATCAAGGAACTCTCCTCAGCCACAGCCCCGTTTGGAGAGCTCTTCCTGGACCAACTCAGAAGGAGTAACATCTCCTCAACTCGTGGTTCAGCTCAATGCAAACACATCAGCACTGAGAACACGAAGAATGAAGCATCAGGTAGGGGGGCTTAATTCCTGCAGGGAATCAGCCCTGAGCAGCAGCTGGGTGGGCTCAGCCCCTTCCAGAGGGGTCTCCAACCTAAGCCCAGGGTATCTCCAACTAAAGATGTGCCACCTCCTACACCTCGCAGATGAGAAATGATGAAAAATAGATGAGCACTTAGGTATGGCACTGTGAGATGATGCTGTGCCACAGCCTGAATCGTTGCATCTGAACAACGGCCACCTCCAGACCTGCTGCCCTGATTTTGGAGGGCAGAGGGGAAATCTTTCAAAACAGCAGGAGAAGTGATGCCTTCAGCAAAACAGGACGGAACAAAACACAGGAAATCCTAATGCCAAAGCATCTCGATGCTCTGAGCTCTGCAGGGCAGAGCGTAGACGGTGGTTCTGAAAACCACGAAGACTTTATTCTCTGCTGTGTCGCAGCCTTGGGAAAAGCTCTGCTTCCAGACCTCGGTTTTCTTATCTGTGAAATGGAATTGCAGTACTGGGAGAAGCAGAGCACAGAGCCAAGTGCTATCTCCACGCAGTGTGATTTGGGGCTGTTTCTGATTAAACAGCAAAACTGATCCCTGCACAGAAGGGATGGCTGGAAATACCCATTTCCAGTAGAGTCCAGACAAGGTCTGGAGCCACCCAACTGTTTGCTTTCATTCTCCCCCCCGACCACCCAAAACCCTCCACACCAAAGAGGGAGGATTCCTGTTATATTAGCTGCCCCTATTACGAGAGCAAACCTCTCACAGGGTTACCAGGATTTCACCCCTTTTGCTGCACCAGGGTGGGATATAAGCAGTGTTTCTGATCTATTCAGGGCAATTAAGGATACAAGAAGGGATCTGAAAACTGCAAGGTTGTTCTGTTGGAAGCAACTCTTGAGCTCAGTTTCTCTTGCTCCATGATTCAGCAAATGCTGTATGTAGCTTTTTGAAGAAAGCTTCCTGTTTGTAAAAGTTGCTGAATAAAGCACATTGCTTCAGGTCACGATAAAGAGTTCCTTTAAACAAGAGCATATTTGTCCTCCTGCTTTGCCATTTATTTTTTCCTGACCACAGTAACTTCCCTCACAAAGCTGTGAGGAGCAACGGGTGGCAAAGGCCAGATTACCTCCAGAACAACTCCAGTTTTCAAAGCCAGTCAGAGAACAGCTGAGGTTGGAGGGGACCTCACATCCCCCCCAGCCCCACCCCTGCCACGGGCTGGGTGCCCCCCAGCTCAGCTGCCCAGGGCCCATCCAGCCTGGAACCACCTCCAGGGATGGGGCACCCACAGCTCTGGGCAGTGCCAGGGTAAAGAATTTCTTCCTCACACCCACNGCAGCACACACTGCTGCCTCCTGCAGCTTTTCTCCACCAGGACCCCCAGGTCCTTCTTGGCAGCGCTGCTCTCAGGGAGTTCTCCTCCAGTCTGGGGCTGCCCCAGTGTGATGAGTTCTCAGAGCTGGTTCGTAGCCTCTTCCCTGGGTTACACCCGGGTGTGTGTGCAGAGCAGGCCACCACCCCCCAGTGCATTTACCCCCTCAATACAGCAAGGTGTGCAGCACCAGCACTGCTTCAGACAGCAGCACGCCAGGCACAGAGGAAGAACGAGCAGCTGAGAACTGAGCCCAGATGTTTGGAGGCTCTGCTCAGTGCCTTGGGGACACGCTGTCACGAGGCTGCAGGCTGCTTAACTGCTCGGCCATTGCCCGCGGGACATCGCGACCCATGCCCGTCTCCGTTATTGATGTGGCTGTGGGATCCCTGCAAGGCTAACACAACCCCCTTCTGGTATTTCCTGCTTATAGATGGATAACACAAACAGCCCCAATGGTCCATGCAAGAATTTAAGTTTAGGAAGGGAACTTGAATTTTCCCAAAGAGGGAGAGGCAGCACTGCACCCATGTCACAGACAGGAACGGTGCTGGGAGCGGGGCTGCAACCCCAGCCCTGCATGGCCTCTGCCCTGAGGAGATATAAGAGCCTTTCCAGAACCCATCTGCTGATGTAGGCTGGAGAAATTAAAGCAGAATATCCCTGGGCCAGGGGAGAGCGTGGCCAGACCCCAAGCAGTTCTTCCTCACCCCCTACTGGCAGGCAGAGTTAGGACAGCCCCAGAGAGCAGCCAGGTCAGAGCCCAGGTGTTGGAGAGGCTGTAACGGGAGCCAGAGCAGGGCCATTGCAGCAGCCATTAAACTTCTTCGTCCAGAGTTTTCTTTGCTGTAGAGAACAGCTGGGATGACTGCTTCCACCTAAGGCTCCTTGGCTGCCCTCCTCCTGTATCCCACCCTCATACCTTCCCCATCCCCTGCTCTGTTCTGCAGATTCCTTCCAACCTCCACTCCCACATGCACCCGATGCCTCAGCTCTTTGCTCTGTGCTGGGGGGCTCAGGGTGCTCCCAGGTCCAGGGGAGCTCCACCGCCACCACTGCACTGGGCCCATGGCAGAGCACCCGCAGACGCTGTGCACCTCGCAGCAGGGCTCACACTACGAGCACAGCATTTAAGGGCTTGATGTGGCCAGTTCACAGCTGTGGTGTCTTATCAATGACATAAAGAAATGCAGACATGCTATAGAAGATGTGGGTGGCCACTTAACACAGGATAATTACAGAATGCTTTGCAGAGGATCCCGGTGTTTTCAGCGCATGCAGCAGCCTCACATTCCAGCCCTGCCCCGGGAGCATTTGCCATATGTGAAATTTTCCCACTAACATCACTGCCTTCACTTTTCTATCAGAAAAAAGCATACAGTAATTCCCATGTATTTATGACTTCAGACATGATGCTGCCAAGCATTTCACAACCAATACAGCAATCGCCCCCTATACAATATAGAAGGGCTCTGCTGAGGTTCAGGGGACCTGAAGGTAAGGGTGGTTTCATTTTGAGGTTGGATTTTTCTTTTTTTGCAAAAATCCAAAACAAAGTTCTCTTTTTGGCAAATAAAAGACAAAGCTAAAATGCAACTTCATGTGCTTAAATGGAAGGGAGGAAGCTGACCCCACGTGCTTCTCAAGACCTAGGAAAACCTCATGCAAGAAGAGCTGCCACAGAATCATAAAGATTGTAATGGCCTCACTTTGTGCCAGGGGAGGGTCAGGTTGGATATCAGGAAAAGCTTCTCCAAAAGAGTGCTCAGGGACAGGCACAGCTGCCCAGGGAGTGGTGGGGTCACCATCCCTGGAGGTGTTCAGAGCCGTGGAGATGTGGCACTGAGGGACATTGCTCAGTGGGCAAGAGTGGTGGTAGGTGGATGGTTGGACTCCATGACCTTAGCGGTCTGTTCCAACCCCAATGATTCTGTGAAAAAAACTCCTAAGGTCACCAAGTCCAACCATCAGCCCATCCCCACCATGCCACCAAATCATGTGCCCACATCAGTGGGGATGCAGTGCATGGAGCAGGCTGCAGGGCCTGCGGGGAGCCATCAGCTTTCCACATTGAGAGGAACAGGTTAGTTAGAGCAGAGGGCATTGCCAAAATATCTGACCCTATCATCCATGGGTGTTAAAATATCCAGGGGGTGGCGGCAACCACATTTCCTGCCTGCTGAGAGCCGCTGGGTCCTTGCTGTTTGGCCTGAAATCTTCATTCTGGGCACCAGGAGACCATGAGAGTGAGAGTACAGCACTGCTGGGCTGCTACAGTGTCAGCCTCTGTGTGCCTGCTGCCTGTAGTTCGCTTCCAGAAAGCACCTGTGACATATGAGAATCACTGCTGAAACACAGTTAGTTCTGGGCTGCAAAGCAGAAATTTGCTCAGCAATTAACACACAGAAGTAGGAGAGCAACACACATAAGGAGAGAGCATTGGGATGACAACATCTGTGCAAAGCATCCAGTTCTTGAGTGTGAGAAGTGCCAGACCAGAGCAATGGATCCTGTTGGGATCTGAACACAATGCTGCAAGAAACCTGTACGCGTGGGACGCAGCGTGGGGCTGAACACTGCAGTGAGGCAGCACATGCACAGAACACAGCTGTGTTGGGACAGCCAAGCTCCAGCTCTGCACTGGAGCACACGAGCACTGGGCTCCTTCCAACACGGGGAAAGAGTGCCAGCTCCTCTGCAGCAGACGCTGTTAACACGAGGATGACTCATCCCTTGCGATCAGCGACGTCTGGATCCCGCAGCTCTGGAATTAACATTGTGTAGCCCATGCAAAGTGGGACAAAACGAGATAACAGCACTGATTCACAAAGCAGCAATGCACATCGTGCTGTCTGCTCTCCACCCTCTCAGAATACATCTTTACAAAAAGGTGGGCTCACCCCAGGCAGCTGAGTCAGGCACTCCATCTGTCAGGGAACGACGCTGCTTCCAATCGGAGCGCGCAGGTGAGGACACGCAGCACACACTGCTCACAGCTCGCTGCCCGCTGGAGCTGCTTTCTCTGCCCTAATTGCAGGCAGCTCTTTCCAGAAAGTTCCTTCCCAGTGCACAAGAAGTTCAGTCTCCCAGTGCACACATAGCCAACAAATCTCCAGAGCTGAGCTCGGTGGATGCCTGCTGAAAGCTTTCCCTTGCAGCACAAAGGGGTGAACAGGTAATGCCCCCACCTAAATCAGGAAGCTGCTCTTATGGGCATATTAATAAAGAAGTTCTCCCTATTTTGCAGCTGCAGCGGGGTCTCAAGCAGGCTCTGTAGAAGCTAAGAAGCTTTTCCAAGAGCTGCATCCCCAGGGCTCCCTGAACTCCCCCAGCTGGGTCTGCTCGTGCACCACAACCACTCTGCTTCCCCCACCCAGCAGCCACAGAACAGCTCCCACTTCCCCTTGCCTTGCCATAGGTTTCAGAGGTTTCCATCAGAATCACAGTGAAGAGGTACCCAACCTCAGCAAACCTTAACTGTGCATCTGCAGCCTCTAATGGAAACAACCACCTGCGCTTTCCTAGCACTCAAATTTCAAGGAAGAACAGTTAAATGGAAGTAGGAAACTACAGCTTCCATTGCATCAAATAGGAGAATTCATGGATATTTAAATAAGGCAGTGGAAGCAGGACAGCGAGTCTCCCATCTCAACCAGTTCCTAGGTAGGAAAGAGTGGCACCAAGGAGAAAGAGCAGAGCCCTGCAATGCTATCATGGCAAAGGAACATTGGGGGCTGGACTTTACAAGAGCGACTTTTTGATCTCCTACACGCATCTGGATTTCTTCCCTTTCAAAATTTCGGCCAAAAGTATGTTTGGCAGGGAGGAGAACAACTTCCTTCGCAGCAGAGTTGTCACGGCGCCCAGTTTCCGCCAGTGGGATGTAAAGCTCAAGTATCCCAAGAGAGGAGGATCTGTGCACTGGGTGTGGGTGATGGTGGGAGTGAGGCTGACAAACAAAGCAGAGGAATCAAAGCCACCTCCATGTGCACGCAGACGGCGTGGGGTGACGCTGACCGAGCCCTCAAGGCAGAAGGTGGTTCTGCTGCTGTTCAGTGGTATCTGCACTCCCCGAAGCACCACACACACTATGGCATTCAACTCATGATATCATTATGCATTTGGAGGATGCTCAAAAGCATTTATTTCTGAAATTCGCCTTTCGGGTCATTTTTCCTTCAAGTCAGCAACCAAGCAGCCCCTGAGTGCCACCTTCACACCAAAATCCAGCATGTTTCCAGCCCTGGGGCAGCTCTAATCCACTGCAAAGAGCCCCATCCAAAGCCACGCACAGCACCAGGAGGAGGAAGGCACATGCTCCCACCTGGGAGAGTTCCAGGGCCTCCCATACACCTGTCCTGCTTAGAACAGACACAGGGAGCTCAAGAAACGGACATGGAAACAGCACTGAACCACTCAGACAGTGGAACAGCTCACAGTTACAGCTCACACCTCACTTCAGGCTCACGTTTAACTCTACTAGAGGGAAGGGTAGGGAATTTGGAATATTACTGAGTGCTAAACTGTGATACCAAACATCCAGGACAAACAGATTAGAAGACTTAATCCTATTGCACGAAATGAAATACGCATGGAAGGATGCGTCAGTACCTGGGAGCAAGGCAGCTGGGTGCAGGAACTGAGAACGCAGCTGCTGGGGGCATGATGTCATGCACAGGCTGAGCCATGGGACATCCCCTCCCCGTCCTCCTCCCCCTTTCTTGCCAGCACCAGGACAAGAAGCTCTGGGTCATTCTGTCTTTGAAAGCTTCAGGGTTTATTCTTTGGAATTTCCCAGTTATTTGGCAATATTAACTTTGCATGAGTGTGGCAAAGAAGTTGCAGTGCTGAGGACTAAGGGGACAAAATCCAGCCCGTTCCTCTCATCCTGCCAGATAAATCGGAGCCAATAAAGTCAAACAAAGACAACCACAAAGTCAACTACATGATGATGGGGTGGACAGGGAAAAGCAGAGACCTTAAATGACAGAAAGGCAGGACACCTGTCTGGGACCCAGGGGACAGAGCCCTGCATGATGCCACAGCCCAGCCCCAGAGCTCTGGGCTCTGTGCTCCGCAGGCAGACGCGTGCTCTGGATGTGCCCTGCAGCGAAGGCAGAGCTGCTGGCATGGAATTGGGGCCAAAGCTGTGATTCAGTTCATCTTCCCAGCTCTGCAGAGGCACAGGGCAGACCCTGAGCTGCCGCCCCCACGTGCTTCCACTTTGCCAGCTCATTTTCAGTGCTAAGCAAGAGCTACAAAGCAGATTGCTAGCACTGCATTGCCCAACACCAAGGCTAAGCAGGAGACCTGTACAAGTTTTCAGAGCAACAGCTGCCCTGCAACAGATCAGCTCAGGAGCTGTAAGGGGCATCAGGAGGTCACCCCTTGTTGCAAGACCTGCCCCAATGGCATGAGAACTGTACCCTCCAAGACTGCAGGCTCCTGCTAGAATGACACAGGAGGGTTGACATAGCTAATGGAAAACATCCACCCGAGCTGAAACTCCCCACTAGGAGGAGGGCAGCCCTACCCTTACAGATGGCTCCTGGCAGTGGAAATGCATTTCTTGAAGCTTAATGTACGGGGTGGCGGCGGGCTGTCACCTCCTGCGTTACGCAGCAGCAGACAGGATGGGTCACTGTGCACACTGCTACATCAAAGAACCCCTGTGAGCAGGAGGCAAAACAAATAGCTGCAGGGGAGGAAAGCCAGGTCTGGTTGGAGTGCACAAGCTGCTCTTTATTCTTAGAGCCATTACAGACACTTGCCCTGAAAGCTGCTCCACCATGGAGCGTTTCCAGCTGATTACATGCAATGGAGCAGAGTTTGCATACGTGGGCTCTGCATGCTCGCTCTGATGGCAGAGAACGGAGAGCCAGATCTAAACAAAGCTTCTCTGAAAAATGGGTAAATACATAAAAACCACCAGGACAATGCAGGCCAAGCAGCCAGCACCTGCAGAGCTGAGTGGCCAGGAGCTTTGGTTTCTGACATCCAGGGTGGGGAGCATCCCCCTCCCACGCATGGTCCAAGGGCAGCACATCAGCAGGGACAAAGTGAAAAGGGAAGGGAAGACCAAAATATCACCAACACAGCTCCCTACAGCCTTCACAGTTTTGGCTGACCCACATCCCTGCTCCTGAGACAACAGAACTCAGGAAAGATGAGGGGATTCCAGATGGAAAGAAGGGAAAATGCTCACTTAGAGTCATTTTAAAAAGCAAGTTTGCGTCTAGAATCTAACGCACAGAAATCAACTTGAGATGCAGCCTCCACTATGAGCTGAACTGTATTTGCAGACTGGAATGCCTCAATCTATCAGGAAGCAAACCCCAGCTGCCCAGTGCTCTGAGGCAGGATTTTACCTAAAGCACTGAAGCCAAAAAAGCTGCTTCTCTTTTTCTAGGGAGAGGAAACTGACCTTTAAGGACTGCAAATGCTGTCAAATTTCTGCTAAGTGCTTACAAACGTCTTAATGAGATTTACTAAATACTAATTTTACAACGAATCCTCCTCTTCTGCATCTGATTAGATTGGTTTTGAGAAAAATGAACAAAAGAAAGCAAAACATTCCTGCAGAAATTCAATAAGCGGAGCAGCACTGTCAGTGTCACACAGAACAGCCTGGAGCTGCAATATTCAAGAATTGAGTGCTGGAACCAGCAGCGCTGCGAAGGTAAGAGCTCCTCGTTTGAAGCTAAGCTGTACATTCGCCACAGTATTGGAGAAGATGCAACTAAAAGGAGGAAAAGACAGTATTTACAATATATATAAAAAGAACCAGATGCAGAAATCCTTAGCAGGACACGCCTGGAAGGTTCAGGCTCCCAGGTTCTTCCCTCCACCCAGCACTTGCACAGAGCTGGAAGCAAGCTGCCTGGGCAGCCACAGATCCCTGACCAAAACCACAGAGCAGCTCACGCTACAGTGCTGGGCTGGCTGCAGCTGGCACACTCACACTGTTTTCCCTCCCCCTTTTTCTTTCGCGAGAGCTGATCTACCAGGCTCCAGAGCCCCACGAGACGTGACAATCAACCAACAGAAATAGAGCATCACGTCTTGAGCTGTACACGTCCATCTGCACTGCTTGCTTCTGACAGACACTCACAAAAGGTCTGAGCACGGAGTAAAAATGTTGCCAAAAGGAACTCGAGCAAGAAATGCTGGCAGAGTGCGTTTTGTTCCCACCTCCTGTCACTGCCCCGTGCAGGGGAACGGATGCATCAATTAAGTGCTGGGGGCTGGCAGCACGCGTCACCCTGCACAGCTGTCTGCTCTGCGGAGCAGCGAGATGCTCATTGTCAGATGAAATCAACGGGATCAGACCCAGCCAAAGTTACTATTTTATTTTTCCCAGCACCCACAATGATCTAATCCTATAAACATCTCAGCAGGGACTTGGGATTTCTAGGGGGAAGCTTGCATGTAGGAGGAAAGGAGATGCGTTCCCCTCAGCTTCCCATACCCAAACAGATTGTCCCCATCTGCAGAGGGGCTCAGATGGTCCTTTTGGCCATTGTGCCCTCTGTGCCAGGCACAGCCACCCATTGCCAGCCTGCTCCTGGTGCTGCAACGTGGGCACTGCCCTCCACATCACCGCTGGCTGGAACCAACGGCTGCAACACCGTGCAGCAGCACTGATGTCTGACCTGGAACAGATGAGAAACAGGTAAATAGGCCAAGCAAAGCAGAGAGACAGACTGAATTACCCTTGCTCTACATCAATTAAAACGCAAATGCAATTGGTTTGTAGCAATTGTACATCTAGAGTGCACTTTCGCCTTAGGGAGACTAAAATTAGATGGGGGCTCACATACTGCCCCATTTCCCTGGTGACCCTGTTGAAATCAGTGATATTAGGGCTCTGAACCCAGGCTGGCACTGCACGCTGATTGCTTGGACAGGGACAGAGCCCTGCACACCTCAGGGCAGGCTCGTGGGGCACCTATGTGAGCAGGGAGAAGTAGGAACTTTCAGGGAAAAAGCAAATTGTGCTCTCTGATACTGAAACCTGAACGCAACCGGATGGGAGAAGTGGCCTTCAAGGAAGGGAACGTAGGACTGGAGAACTGAAAGCACAATGAAGCTCTGGTTTCAGCATTTGGAGGAGGCTGTGCTCTCCAACTGAACCAGGAGCCCTGAAGACAGACAAGGACCACCAGCACCGTGGGCACAAATAGGGCAGCCCCATCCCACTGCGTTGACTACAGATGAAATTCTTTCTTGATGAGCTTGTTAGTTGCATGCTCAAAAAGCAAGCAATAGGGAAATGGCAGAGCAGGAGACTGCAATAGTAAAAAGGCAAACAGAAAAGTGATCCACAGCAGCTTCCAGGGAAAACTGAGGACACGCTGGGTCACGACCACAGAGCACTGGGATAAGCCCTGCTCAGTCTTGGCATGCATCAAGCAAACAGAAAGTGCCAACTTAAGACCCACAGGCCAGCAGGTCCTAAGGAAGCTTAAGGGAACCAGGATGGAAGCTGAAGGAGGAGCCTGTTGCTCAAGAAGCATCAGCGAAACCTGGTCTGTTCAGAGGTGGGCATGAGAATGAACGGCCGAGGTAGAAAACAGCACCTGGATGTGGAGATAGGATAGTAATAACTTTATAGGAGCTATCTGTACAGCAGAGATAATGCTAGAGCTGAAAAGCCCCAGCGTGTGTGTCAGCAGCCAAACACTATGCAGGGAACGGTCCCAGAACCACTGCCCATTGCTGGGGGCACCGGGGGGCTTCCAGGGGCAGAGCCTGCCCAGCCTCACGCTGCTAACACAGAGCAGGATGGCCATGCAGGTTGGACTGTTAAACTGGAACGCAGACACAAAGCTGCCTGTTGCCTCCAACAAGTTCAGGGCATTGCAGCTCTGTCCTGGTGGATAACTGTACGTCTGCTGTAACAACTCACACCCACACAGCTACAAAAATTGTAAGGAATCTAAAGTTGCTTCAGAATCTTACCCACCACCACCAAGGACAGCCTTAGAGATGGAAAAGCACAATTCCTGATTTTCTCACTGTAAAAGCACTGCACAGCCACCTCGGAGCAGTGCTGAACACCATTACATTGTACCCAACTTTCCTGAGGAATTTAAAACAAGAAGCAGAAGCCAAGCACGAGCGAGCGGGGGAGAACACCAAGTTCTGAAATTACCTCAAACCCAGATAACATCAGAGCAAAACCTCAACTCTTGCAAAGCAGTTAAGGTCAATGAACAAGAAAAAGCAGCTTACAAAGTATTTATGCACACACAACTTAAATGCAATATTTAACACTTGAAAGTTGACTTCAAGATTCAAATTTCTATTTGTTAACCTGACCTCGAGTCCATGCTCACCGTGCATCTTCGCTGGTCCCAGGCTGCGAGCAGAGCCCACGTCACAGCACCCAGCACTCCTGTATGGGAATCAGAGCCTCACGGAGCAGCTGGGGCTGGAAACTCCATGTTCACAAGGATGAGACCATAGGCACTGTGATGGTGTGAGGAGTCAAAGTGGAGAGCAAGGAGAACAGCACCTGCCTCATCTGAGCCATTCCAGATCTGTAGCACCTTTGGGCTTGGAACACAAGGAGCTGGGTCCGCCCCCAGCCAACCCCTCCTGGGCTGTGTATTGGGATAATGTCCCCAGGCTGGGTGAGCAGGATGTTTGTTTCAGCCAATTCTCATCTTTTCAGTTTTCAGCAAAAAGCAGTTTTCAGCAAAAAGCAACGCCAAGGACAGATCTTGTTTCACCCTTTTTGTGAAATAACTCACGTTAAAGAAAATATTCCCAAAACACCAAATCAAGCACTAAGTACATACACCCTCCAAATTCTGTGTGTTTTCAGCTGTTTTTAACTCAGCAGAGACGAGCCACAGCTCAAGCTTGCGGCTTCAGACTCCACCAGGTTGAACTGAACGCCTTAAAGAGGAGCCCAATGCCACACGAGGAATGCCAGCAGTTCTACATCACACAAAGGTGGTTGCTAACAACGCTCCCAGACAACCAGAAGTCATCCTCAGGGGATCTCAGGATAAATCAAGGCCATTTAAACATCTCTTCCAGGACAGCCAATGCTTTATCAGACCTAACACTTTGCAGTGAGAAACTGGGGCTTGGAAAACACAGGCAAAAAACCAAATCCATGACACCTGTGCCCCATATTTCAGTCATCTGATGGCCTTCACAACCCTTACACCAACACTAAGATTACAGTGTAAAGCTTGAAAGTCTCCAGAGTTCAAGGCTTTATCAGAAACCTGTTTCTCCTTCCTAAAAAAATAAATAAAAGGAAAAATTGTGGTGGTTTCTGGAACCAAGAGCAGTAAGGAGAGGGCTGTGGAGCCCGTCTGCACCAGGGCACAGCAGGCTGCAGGCCTTACAGGCACCGGCCATCTTTAATCAGATTACATTTTAAAACCAGGCAATTTACCTCGTGATGCCAAACTTGAAAGGATTGCTCATAGTGTCTTAATTAGGATGAGGTAAAAGTCATTTCGCCCAATTTCCAACCCACTCCAGTATTAGATTTGGAAGGCCACTATTGACACTGTCAGCCTTGTTTGGCATAAGAGTCTGAAAACCAGCAGGCAATGGGATTAGATAGAAATGTAATGAGATAATGTATTTACACATTATTTATGGCACCCACTTTTAGGCAGCATCGTGTTGTTGCATCCTCAGCATGCAGCACTACAGACGCTTCCCTTTTAGCTGGAAAAAGCTTGAGGTTTAATTTTAAATTTAATTTCCCTTTAAAAGAAACCATGTGTTTAAATAACAAGGGGAGAATGGTAATGCAATCTAGGTTTACCAAATCCAAACAACGTGAACTCAGCTCTTGCTTTCCTTAAGCTGAATAACATAGACTCTCCCAGAGAGCCTGGACAGAGCCTGCATGCACACTCCTGCTTTAAAAGCAGCTGCTGTGATTTCCCTAACACCCTGCTAGTGTCAGATGTATGGCCTGAATTTAATCTAAAACACTCAACAGCCACGCAAGGGGGGATGCACCGAGTCAAGAACGTGCACGTACATGTGGTCTCTGCACTTGGCATCTTTGGCCTTCCCAAACTTTTTTAGTGTTCACCTTTATTAACCACTGGGGACAACAAATACCTTAACAGTGCTGTAATGAGCTGCACGCTGCTGTAATTCTTGGTTTAGGCAGAAGTCAAGTCAAAATGTACCCAAGTACACACACACTACAGACAAAAAACAATTTTAAACTCCAGCACCTTATCCAGCTGTCTGAATGCTCCATGGATCTTCTTCCAGGACAAACATCCACAGAACGCTGCTCTGGCACACGTGGTCACAGAGCATGCAGATGAGCTCCAGACACTGTTTGAGTTAAAGGGTATTCAAGGAAATTGAGCTCCAACATTCATCCAGGCTTCCCCAAGGTCATCTCCTGGTCCATGCAACAAAGGGGTCCCCTGACAAACCCTGAATGTTTCTTAAAGCAAGCCATGGACATTCACTGTAGGACAGAGGCATCACTTAGCCAAGTGTAGAAACGTGCTTGGCATGAGCACCGCCCAGGGACTGTTCAGCATCGAGGACTGCCCCACTTCAGGCAGGGCATTTCCCACCCATGAAGGTGGCAGCAAGTTCAGAGAGCAGTCCCATGGGAAACGGCACATATGTGGCTCTCAGGACACAGCATGGGCTCTCCAGGCCTCTAACAAAAGGCCACGTGCACGCACCCTGGCTCCACTTTCTTTCCAAGCACAGCTCACACCTTTCCGCCCTTCCTGTCTTTAAGCACTTTACCCCTTCATTGGACTATCGAAGATCTTTCTTTGAAATGTTGCCCACCTGGGACCGTAGCTGTCAGCCAGTTTCTGTTTTTCTCCTTTCTGCAGTGAGCAGCTGTATCAGCTTCTCCAGTCTGTTGCTATAGAAACAAATCAATCCTCAACAGTTTTATTTTTACCATTTTCTGTGAAATAGGATTTCTCTCATTTCCAAGCTGTATTCCAGAGACAGCTCTTCAGGACAGGCACGGTGCCACCTCCACATCAGACAGAGCCTCACACCTGGGAGCAATGCCTCCACCCTACCTACAGGCTCCTCCTTCACTTCAAGGGGATGCTTCACCTTGAGCTGATTGCTGCAGTGTGCTCCTGAGATGCTGCTGTTCCTGTGGAGAGGAAGAGAGCAGAGGAGCAGATGGCACTGGAGGGTGTGCTGGGGGCACTCACCCCACAGCTCTCCCATCCTCACTGCAGAGCTCCTGTGGGCACAGAGCTCTCTTCCAGGGGGACCACCCAAACTGAGCCCCTACAGAGGCTGAATCAGCTCGGTGTGAGCTGCCCATGCAAGGCGAGGGCTCACGCAGCAGCCGAGACATCAGTGCAGCCTCCAGGAGCTTGTCTCATCCCTGCCTAAGGACAGCTGCCAAAGAGTTTTCCCCTTTGGTCTGTGATGAATGCAGGTGTAATCCCTATGTGTTACCTCCATTCTGCATCCCATCTTTCACTGCTGTCTTTCACAGCGTGCTTGCTTCTCCTTCAGTCTCACTAAAACAATGCACTACATAAAAAAAACACTGCTGGATGAGCACTGCTTCCTGGCTCTGCTGCTCCTCATATATCAAATGCTGTTTTGTACATTCATCTTTACAGAGCTGAGCTCTTTGCCAAACAGCCTGAATCTGGCAGGGCAGTGCAGACCCACGTCACAGCATGGAGCAGCTCCACTCCCACAAACACACATTCAGGGACCACTTCACACAGAGCTGCTGTGGGACAACTGCCCTTGAGGCAGCAGAGAGGGCGAGAGGAGAGCCTGTCCCCCACACCTGCAGGTTTCTGCTTTTCCCCTGGATGGGATCTAGGAACAGGGTCATCCCAAACGGAGCTGCTCTGCTGGGTCGGCCAGCTGGAGCGATGCACTCTGGCACAGCCCTGCAAATACTCCAATGTCCATTGGGGAATGAAAGCGGGGGAGGATGAGACCACTGTTCTCAGTGGCTCGTTGCTAGACAAGAGTAGTCATAGCCTTTAGATTTCCCTGCTAAGTGCCAAACTCCATTTCTTAAGCTCCCAGACCAACTCCACATAGCTTCTGCCTCTGAAACACACTGCACTCTGGATGCACGCAGACCTGCAGTGATGTCCCTCCAATTTCAGGTTTGTAGAACAGAGCAAGTCTGCAGAAGCATCAGCATCTCTTTGCTCAAGCACCTCCTATCTGTTTGCACACATAGCTGTGGGTTCAGTCCTGGAATTCCTACACACAGCTCAATGGCAGGATACAAAGTTGGGGTACACAGAGCCAACAGGCAGCAGGGAAGCTCACTTCCACTTTGCCACCAAGGCAAACACAGACAAACCCTCTGTACAAACACACTGAACACAGCTGCTAATTCCAGCATCCACAGAGCCCATCCTAAAGTCGTCAAGATGCAAGATTCAAGGCTGCATGTGCACTTGAACCAAACCACTCATACCTGGCTCAGAGC
Organism: Penelope pileata; assembly: GCA_013396635.1. Classification (NCBI taxonomy): domain Eukaryota; kingdom Metazoa; phylum Chordata; class Aves; order Galliformes; family Cracidae; genus Penelope; species Penelope pileata. The sequence goes on along the minus strand of WBMW01001137.1, from coordinate 169,719 downwards.
CCCTCAGCTTGTCTGGGGAGGCACCAGCCAGCTCTCGAGCCAGTTCTGTGCAGGGCATGGAAAACAGAACTGTGTGCCATGAAGACATTGCACCGCTCCTGCCATGGTGGGGCTGAGCACAGCTCCTGCTGTGAATGCTGTCAGGTGAAGCTCCTGGGAAGGAGTGCAACCCAGCAAAGGGAAATGCTGGGAGCTGTGCCTCGAGCCTGCTCAGCCCCACAGCTCTGACTCAGGGGATGCTGCAGTGATGAAATCCCAACAGCTGCCAGCAGGCAATAACCAGCTCTGCTCTGCCCCTCTCTGAACAGCCCGACCGTGTGACGCTCCTCACAGCACATCCCAGCCCTCAGCCACTCTCAGAGCACTTGGGGCGACCCATCCAAACATATGCATGTTTCCAAAACCTGTTCAGTTCCTCTGAGCGCTGCACTGAGAAACTCTCCAAGCAAAACGTGAGGTGGTGAGCTCTCACCCTCCAGCTACAACAACCACCTTGGTGCCCCCAGAGAATAGCCCTGGGCTCAGCACATGGCTAGACACAGGAGGGAACGCAACAGCCAGGGGAATCCACCCACCATGGGCACCCACCGAACGAATTGCTGAGGCTTCAAGTCACTGTCTACACCATCACTGAAGGCACTTCTGCTCAGAGCTCAGCCTCCTGTTCCATGTGCTGTGCTCAGAGCATTTTGCCCCGAGGCTGTGCCATGCTCAGCTCCAATCCTGCACACTCACACCGCACCCACTGCATCTCCCTCCCAGCTCTGTGCACCCATTCTGCAGCGCAGAGCACTGCTATGTGCCTGTCCAGGTCACCCAGCGAGCTGCTGGCACAGACACGCAGCCCCCAACACACGTGGAATGGCAGAATCATGCCGACCAAAGCAGCAAATCCAGTGTTCCAAAGCTGAATTAGAAGATCTCGCAAATACGGAATGCTTAAGAGCCACTGCCAATAACTGCAGCCTTCCTGAATTATTTAGAAGGTGCTTAGGAAACGATTCACAAAATCAGATTGGGTGCACACCTATTGCCCGTGGTGCTAATGCTCAGCAGCAGCAGCACTCGGGATCCAATTAAAGAGAGCTCTGTGCTGCTCGGCTGCTGGCAGGGCAGGGCGTGGAGCAGAAGGCAGGGCAGAACTGGGTGAGATGCTATTAACCGCCACCTCGAGAGAAGTGGAAGCACACCCTGCGTAGCCCTGCTCTATAAGGACGCTCCAAGAGGAACTTCCTCCTACTGGGGGAAGGGGAAGATAAGGAAATGCTCTGTGTGCACCTTTACACGGCCCTGGGAGCACAGAGCTTGGAGCTGGGCTCTGGGCCACCTCCCAGGCAGCGCTGCAGGATGTGTCACCTGGGCAGCCCTACCCCTAACCCTGGGCACAGCACAGCACTGCACAGGGAAACGGACAGCCCGAGCCCTGCTCCTCTGCCCCCATGTTTCTCACCTCATTTTTGCCCAAACGAGGAGAGCTCAGGCATCACGAAGCTCTCAGAGAACAGACAGCTCCCAGGAAGCATTCTGCAGTGTACAGAGAAACATCTTTAAACCACCAAGCTGCACAGGAACAAATACAAAACCCCAAATATGAAGGTCCATTTTTTTTTTCTTAAAAAAGTAGAAATCATTTTTCTAACTTTAACCACACTTGGACTATTTGAGCTACTTTAAGTATTTAACCATTTTACCATGTCATTTCCTAAACCAAAGAAAACATCCACCAGTAATAACTGCAGCAAATGGGCTGGAACACTTGCTGTGGCTTCTGCAAAGCCCGAACCAAACCCTTCCCCACACCAGATGGGCACAAAATGCCCCAACGCACAGCAGGCAGCTGTTCTGATACCCTCACAGAAGTGATATATGCAATCTGCAGCTCAACAGCAGCCTCAGTTTCCCCTCTCACCAACAAAGATGTACTCTTCTGGCATCAGTTGCTGAAAATAATACATCTTTTTCTGCAGGATTTGGCTGTAGCACCATTCATTGCTTACTGCTGCTGGCGAGACCTACTGAATGCAGCTCGAGATTTCAGGCCACAGACTGTTTTGTTGCTTCCTGCTTCAAACTTCCCAACGGAGCAGCCAAAAAATATCCAAGTTCTGCATCCTCCAGGCAGAAGTGCACCCTAAAACCCAGGAAACTTTGTGGAGTCACAAAGCACTTGCAGTTCCTGGAGTTGTCCTTGCAAGCTGTGCTTGCATCAAGCTGCTCTCACCTGGCTCCAGGCATCCCAGCGCTGTGTGTGTGGCTGAGGCCCCCCAGCCCCGGGGGGGGGGGGGGGCCAGCACCTCTCTGCAGCCCCCCCACCTGCCCTGGTGAAGCCAAAGCCCAGCTCCTCCCTCCCTCCTCTGCACAGCCCCTACCTGCTGCCAGCATTCCCTCCTTCGCATCAGCTCCCCACTGGGGCTTGTTTTCCTGCCCGATATTTTTAGCATTACGCAGTGACACACGTGCCCCCTGGGGAGAAGTTTATCTTTAATTCCACCTTTGCACTTCCTTCTCACAGGGCTTATCACGCTCTATCACATCTCGCTTCCTGCCTACCTGCACCATCCGTGGCTCTGGCAGGAGCTGGTGCACGTCCCACGCCCCGAGGGCTCCGCGATGTGAGCGAGGAACACGGAAGCCCCAGACCCCAATGAAGTCCTAACAAAGACAGGGGGCAGCTGGGCTTTGTGATGAACAACCATTTCCATGGAATTGACTGCTGGGAGCATCTTCTCCATACAGAAGTGGCACCAGTGCGTGGTGTCCCAGCTCAGTGCAGGCTCTGGGCAGGTGATAGCTCACCTCTTCCAGCAAAAGCTGCTTTGTACCCAACTCCAACTTGTACTTCTGAGACAGCCAAGATGGAATTTTGAGGGCAGTTAGTGAGACTGTGGCAAAGTAGGAGCTGAGATATTGCGCTAACATGAAAGGACCTGACATCAGCCCAGGGAAGGAACATGGGAGCACTGCCAGCCTGGCCAAGAGCTCACTGCCCCCAGCTCAGAGCGAGCCCCGAGGGCAGGGGACAGCCCTGCAGCTCCGTTAGCAGGACAGGCTTTATTTGTTCATTTAAAACCAAGACCTGGATCGTTATAGCCAGCTCCAGGAGCACCAGCCATCAAAATGACCACACAAAAAGAGGAAAACAAAATGCACAGACCTGACCACGGGCAGGTTTCTGCTTCACACCTGAGGTGTAAGCAATCCTTAATGAGAAATTCCAACTGCTGAGGGCAGGGCTCCCACACCCTGCATGTCCCCAAGGAGGATGCAGACCCCTGCCCACACCTCTGCCCCTCTCCCACGCCACCCAACCCTGGGTTTGGGATGCAGCCAGGTGTATGCCACGGAGAAGCTCTCCCAGGTGCCCCACCAAGAAGTGGGGTTTGGCTGTTCAGGGCAGCACATCACCCACAGCCACGCAAGGCCCGCAGCATCCTGCCCCTTCCAAACACCTCCAAATCCCAACGACAAAGCATTGCACCCTAAATGCTTAGGTACAGCTTTGTCATATATACATTAAAAAACGTCCCTGCTCTGGATGGTTGCTTTGTGATTTCTTCACCTACCCGAGGGTCTCCATTATCTCAGCAGTATGAAGTCAGCCACCAGCCAAAGCACCCCAACATTCTCCAATTCACATCTCCCATTAATACTTCCCTTAATTGGCACTGCGGCTTTCTCTGGGCATACGTCCAGTCCATATTTATTGTTTTCAATTTAGAAAATGCAGCTAATCACAGGTAGAGAAGAAATCAAGACAGAGGAATAAGATTTAAGAGAAAACCCTTCAGCCTCAAAGTTACTCCAAAGTCATTCTTGACCTGTTGCATGTTTGGAGGCTGCACTCCGGGGACAGCGGGGCCAGGGAGGTATCAGGTTGCTGTCTGCCACCTCTTCCACACCATCGAGTCCCTTCCATTTGTCAACCTTTAACTTTCCACCAAGCATCAGAGAGATGGAATTTCATAACTCCCTGTTTCCAAAACCTTGAAGTTATTTTAAAAGGAGGACAGCAAGGCGGAGCTGGCTGCAATTAAGCAGCACTGCAGCACCCTCCCTGCCCCCAGGAGCAGGGCAGCAGCCGAGGAGCTCCAGAGCAGCACACCAGAGCCAGGCGAGGGCACGCGGTGGGAATCAGCCCCAGGTACGGGGTGGGAGCCAGTCCTGGTCCTTGCAGAGCAGAGGCAGACAGAGACAGGTGACACACGTGAATGCCAGCTGCCCAAATTGCTGCTATGCTGCTGCTTTGAAACTTAGCCCAGCTGGGATTTTTTGCTTTTATTTTTTCGGAAACTCGATCCCCGCTGCAATCAGCAAGATCCCATCTGTTCCCGCTGTACCGCGGAGGCTCGAAGCGGTGTTTGCCCATCCAGCACTGCTCCCAGCAGAGCTCACACGTCCCGCAGCCGTCACACCACGACTCGCAGCAGTCACCGCTGCTGCACAGCTGTGCAGACTGAGCTGATGCTATGGGAACACCAAACCTGTCTGTCCCAGCACCGCCGCGCTCCTGGCTGCAGGGAGGTTCAGCAGCTGCTCCCAGAGCCTGGGCACTGCAGGACAAGCACTCGCACAGAGTCATTTACCCCAATGAGAAAGCACAGCACGTTGACAGCACTGCAAAAAACCAGGACACCTCTCAACTGCCCAGAGCCCATTTCCCACCCCTACCAGCACCCACAGAGCATCCCAGGCCCCACAAGGCCCCAGCTCTCACCCTGCAGCCCACAAGTGCTGGCCGTCCCCGTGGCCACTCCCCAGCATTTATAGGGCTGGGGCTGTCACAACCGTTTGTGCACACACAGCACAAAGGTCACCAACCACGCGGGTTTGTTGTCACATTCAGGACCAGCACGGATGCAACAAGCAAACTGCTGTAAATCAGGGGATGCTGCTGCAGGGTCTGTGCAGCAAGTTAATGCACATGCCGCCTATTGCACCCGGGTTAATGCATATGGTGCAATTACCCCCAGCGTGCTGACAACAACACACTTCCACACCAAAACCTGCTGCCAAAACATGCAGCAGCCTCACTGTCAGCCTGCAGCAGGGAGGAAAGGCTCAGAACAGATGTTTGGTGAGCAGTGACGTTGCAGGGTCAGCTGACAGACATTGAAGACACTCAAATTAACAAACACAAGTGACAGCTGTGACACGCAGCACCCCTCGGATGTGCACCCAACACACACCACCACGTGTGGAGGTAGGAAACCACGCTGAGCATCAGCCCTCACACCGCCTGCCCGGCCCACAGCACAGCTCCTTGCTGGGAAAAATGTCACTGTCACCACCACACGCTGTCAGAGCGTGGCGGAGCTGCGAGAGCACGGGGCTGACAGCACTCTGCAGTGTGCTTCACCCTGCTGACCCTCTCCACTCGATCTAAACAGCTGCCAAGTGCACCCGTCCTCTGGCAGGGACAAGCCCCAAGTGCTCAGAGCAATTTCCCACTCAATATGAGGGCTTTGAGTGTTTAATATATTGAAAGAGAAGAATAAATTCGGACCCAAGAACAGATTTGCATTTTAGAAGCAGACATAGCACCAGGCAAGCGCATGCTGCCCTGGCCATGAGGCTCTGCCTCTCAGCTCTGTGTGCAGCAGCAGATTCATGATACAGTTATCCAAAAGTGGATCCAGTTTGGCTACAAATGGGCAAGTTGTATCCTTCCAGGCAGCCCCACACAGCACAGAGTCACATCCCCTCCTCCAGCACAAACAAGCTGCTCGGGACAGAACAGCACCAAAACAGCACAAAGCTGCACCTCCAGAAATGCACCAGCAAGTGGTATGCTTGGGAAATGCCCAGAAAAAATGGGGAGGAGAAAACACAAACATCGAAAGCTTCAAAACAGAGCAAATCACACAGCGTGGTACATCAGATGTTAAAGCAGAGCACGGTGCCCTCCCGGCTGCACACTGCCCAGTACAGCTGACCCCAGCTGCAGCCGTCAGCAGAGCAGCGTCGCTGCAAGCAATGAAAATAACTGAAAAAAGGCGAGTGTGCACAGGGCACAGCGGGAGGACACCTTGCTGTGCACACAGCTGTGCATCCGTGCCCCTCAGCCTACCCACCCCTGGTGGGAGTCCACGCACAGCCACAGCCTGTGACGGCACCCTGACCCCGAGCCCTCCTCCTCCGAGCACACAGTGCCCTCCCAGTTACACCAGTTTGCTGCAGACTGCAACCAGTACAGCCTGCAGCAGCACGAGCCCCAGGGCCACGCAGGGCCAAAGCCACCTCGGGGCAGCACCCGGCCCCGGCAGCACCGCTCCCTCCCCAGCCCGCAGCCGCCTCTCACCTCAGGGCACAGAGCCCCACTCTGCTCCCAGCCCCTCCAGCACCACCTCCTCAGTCCCACAGGTGGCCCCAATGCCCCAGGGCTCCCCCATCCACGCTCACACGCTCTGCGAGCCCTGCAGCACCTCATCCCCCCCCCCCCACACCCTTTCAGCCCATGCAGCCCCAGCCCCTGCGGGCACCAGCCCCCATTCTCCCCCTTCCCCACAGCACTCAGCCACAGCAACATCCTACCAGGCTCCATCCGGTGCTGCCATGGCCGGGGCACTCAGTCACCCCCACCCCACAGCCCTCCCATCCACTGCACCCTAAGCACACATCCAAACCCACAACACTTAAACCTCCCCCACATTACAGTCTCTTCCTCACCCCCAGTCCCACACCCTCATGAAGCCCAGCTCATGTCTATAGACCATCAATCCCACAGTCTGCCTCCTTCGCCCCTACCCACCTCGCAGCCCTACAGCACCCCAAACCCATCCTCCTGCAGCTCCACGGCCCTCCAGATCCCCCCGCCCCATGTGCCCCCCC
>WBMW01001137.1:125373-159923 GCA_013396635.1 Penelope pileata | reverse complement strand
GGAGGGGCGGGGGGGTCAGGAAAGGCTCTGCCCCAGAGGGCGGTGGGCATGGGAAGGGGTTCCCCAGGGCAGTGCCACAGCCCCAGCTGCCGGAGCTCAGGGGGCAGTGGGACACTGCTCTCAGGCATTGGGGTTGGGGGTGCTGTGTGGGGTTGGGCTCAGGGATCCCTGTGGGTCCCTTCGAGCTCAGGATTGCTGTGGCTCTGTTCCATGTCTGCAGCTCCATCCCAGCCCCTCTGCCCTGCCCTGCCCGGCCGTGCTGTGTCACAGCCCAGCGTGAGCGGGGTCATTCCCCTCCCAGCTCTGTTTGTACTGCAGGGGGCTGGGGGTGGCTGAAAGGCTTTGCAGGACTCTAGAATCAGCCTAAGGAGGTTCAGAATGGTGGGGTTTTTTGTCCCTGTAAGTGATTAATTCTCTCTGCTCCAGAATACTGGTCTCCTCCTTTTCTGAAGAGCAGCTGAATCGCTATGAGATGTATCGCCGCTCTGCGTTCCCCAAAGCTGCTATCAAACGGGTACGGCTTCAGAAACCCTTCAACAGGGCTTTAAGGAAAGGAAATGGGCTGAGCCTGGCCGTGGCCCCAGCCCGGACTCACACATGCACGGGGGCTCAGTGCTTCATGCAGACTGGGTGTGCCCCCCCCCAGCTGCATCTCAGCCTCTGTGGCCAAGACCGCTGTCCCCAGAGCTCCTTATCTGATTATGTTCCAGCACAGCGCGCCCACAGGGCTTACGCAGTTTAAATAGAAGCTTATCTTAAATGAAAGTGGTTTGGGGGACAGGAAGGCAATGCTGTAATGCAGGGAATTGCAAGTACAGGTCTGTAGCTGAACAAAAGTAGGCTAAGATTTATAGCTAGCATGTGCCCAAAGCTGCAGGAGTTTATTCTAAAGCTCAGTTACTGCTGTTCCTGCTCATTTTGGTAGCTGACGGTCGATGTTTGGCAGGCTCCATTTACTGAATATGATTTAAAATGTTTCACCGTTGCTGTGTGTCCCTCACTGCCTCTCCCCATCTTGTGCAGCTGATCCAGTCCATCACGGGCACCTCCGTCTCTCAGAACGTCGTTATCGCCATGTCTGGCATCTCCAAGGTCTTCGTTGGGGAAGTGGTAGAGGAAGGTGAGTGAAGTATGTTGTTGCTGAGTAGAAAGTTAAGAACAGAATGAAGCAGAGCAGAAGGACATGCAACAAGGCTGGACACGCTGCCCTGCAGGGCCCTCCTGCTTTCAGCAGCAGCACAAAGCTCCCGTTAAGAGTGAGGGGAAAGTGTGGTGTTGCCCATATCCCACTTTAATCCTACGAATATAACTGCCCATAAATCTGCAGAGGTTGGTGACCTCCGACCTCCTTTTTATCTTTTCTGCAGAAGATAACGTAGAAGTTCTTGCTAGGTCAGCCAGGCTGTGAGCAGGCTGCAGTGGGGCAGTAAAGGTCTCACTAATACTGCTGTGGACAAATTCAGCTTAGAAGGGAAATGCGTTCTTTAAGCCTCTTAGCCTGCAAGATTCTTCATTAATGCAATGAGCTGAGATCTCCTTGGGACACCCTGCGGAAGGCTGACCCAGCTGCCCACCTGCCTTTACTCTGTGTATGCTTGAGGAGGAAAGGATTCTTGTTTTTCATGCCAACCAGTTTGTACAGGCTTGTCACACAAAACACGTGGCCTGGATGTGCAGGGACTGCCATCAGGCAGGATGATGCAGCTTTTGGCAGTTCTGCTGCTTCTGACTGTGTCTGCAGCTCCGTGTGTTGCCGGAGGCAGTCTGGATAAGCAGCTTCGCTGTGCAGTTAATTGCTTCATGTCCTTGGCAGGAGACCTGAATGATATCAGAACTGATAGAAAAAGAACTGGCCTTCAAGTCCACTGTAGTCCTATCACTGTTGTACACAAGCTCCAGAACACATCTCCCAGTGTCGGGATGGTTTTGAAGTATCAGGCTTCAGATGATGAGGACTTGTCAAGCTTTTGCATGTCTTAAAGTAGCCTATTCCATAGCAGCTGGAATGATTTTGAAATTCAGTTTATTCTTAGCTGGTATCGATGCCTCTAGGACTGTTTCTTCTTTTATTCAGAGAAACACATACAGCAGTTTCATTCTTGTGTATTGATAAAATGTGAGCTGTAGACCTCACAGACAACATTAGACATGTAGACATTAGACATGTAGACCTAGACAACGTTACCTGCTGCCTTCCTTATTGAAGTTCAGCCAGTAGGAGGCTTCTCAAATACTGCCTGCTGGGAGAGTGGCTGAGCTGAGCAGTCCTCGCTCATGTGAACCCTTTGTTTTTTGTTTAGCGCTGGATGTGTGTGAGAAGTGGGGGGAGCTGCCACCTCTGCAGCCCAAACACATGCGGGAGGCTGTCAGGAGGCTCAAGTCACGAGGACAGATCCCTAATTCCAAATACAAAAAGATCATCTTCCACTGAAGCGTGCCAGTATCGGCAAGAGAAGACAGAAGTTCAAACAACCTTCCAGTTGTGCGCCTCGCAGCAGTTGCAGCAGAGCTAAGAGACAGAAGCACTCCCCTTCTGCTGCCTGCAGTCTTCTCCAAGGAGCCCGTACCAAAACCATCTCAATTCAACTTGGTTTTCAGTAACTTCAAGCATCAAGGTTTACGTGGCTTATTTTCAGTTTACAAAACAGCTGTGAGTACTCTCAGCATGGCTCACAGCATAGAAGGGCAGGGAGAAATGCTGCAGCCAAAGCTCAGCAGATGCAGTTACCCCCTTAAGCTGATCCTGGCATGAGAGGCTCCCTCCCAGGAGCAGCAAGCTGTTTGCAGACTTTTATTTAGAGAGAACCACAGGGATGTTTCCTGCAGTAACTGCTGAAAGCTGGCTTGTCTTCTTAGCACTGTGCAGGCTCCGGTAGGAGGCACATCCCTGACCCGGTGCCTCGGAGTGCTCTGCTCCAACAGACTGGGGAAAGGAACATTCATCATCTTCGGTGTATTTACCCACCAGCATCATATTCCTGCTGGCACAGATGTGGTGGGGTCTCTGTACAGAAATGTCCTTTTTGTACATTAAACTTGTTGTTATATCCTAGTCTTGCTGGGACAGCAAATACCAATTGTGTAATGGTGTTTGTGTGATTCAAAGTAGGGAGAGTTCACGGTGATCTGTCTCAACCAACCCCAACGTGTTCATGAAGCTTCATGCCTCTGGCATGTATTGTTCCATTAGCATAAACAAGGGAGCACATGCTGAAAGCTGATGCTTCTTGTCATCGCTCAGCTGTTCTTCCCAAAGCCAGTTTTATGGAGTTGTCTAGAAAACAGTACAGTCAGGAACAAGAGGAAGAAAAGAGGAAAAAAGACCGCATGCGCCTGTGAGGAGGTTAACAAGTTTAATTTATTTCCGTGGTTCATAGAACCAATAAATGCATGAGTGGAAATATACTGCAACAAAGTTCCAATACTGCCTAAAACTCAAATTCAAGTTCAGACTTGTACATGACCCACCTGTACATACAGTATTCCCCTTTGAGCACGCTTCTAACTAAATGTAAAAGATGCTGAGGCCATGTGCTCTTCCTAGGGTAACTGCCATGGAGTTACACAAAGGATTAAGTTGGCTCTCATCATAACACAGAGTCCTTAAATAAAAGGCTCTAAAAGTAAACTTTGCTAATCATCATCAGTGGAGTTCTTGTCCTCCCACACGTATGCCTTGTAGAAAGGAAGGGGATGGTGTTTTACAGTACTTTTTTTACTGGTACGTAAAGCAGAAGACAATGGAAGTGATTTAATTCTTACACAGAACTGGTACACCTTTGAGTTGCTGGAACAAGAAACTTGCTGGGAACAACCTGGCCCAGCTCTGGTCTGTCTGCTCTCAGGGAAGGGGGAGGTGAGCAGTTCTGTGACACTGCAAGTAGGCACCACGTCTGAGAAAACCCATTTTTCCCTACCCATTTCCTAAGCTGGCTGGAGATGAAGCTTGACACCTACTCAAACAAAAAGTCATGAAATGTGAAAGAAGAAAGAAACCTCCCATTTTCAAGCAATTAGTGAATAAAAAGTAAGAATACCATTGCATTCCACCTAAGCCAAGCATTCTCATATTTCTTGCTTCACACACAAAGAGGAAAGCACAGAAGAAGGTTTTTGGTTGACTTTTAGGTTGACTAAAAGTTCCAACTTCTGCTTGTGTGGGCTTTGTGCAGTTCCTAATGGTACTTACAGTGAGCGTTTGCATATAGGTTTGTTTCACAGCAAGTAGAAACACAGAGGCTTTGCTATCTCCTTCCTCAATTACTCTGAGAACTGCTCACAAAAATAGTTTCATTTTTCTATGGAAGATAACTTGCATTTCTGACCCCTGCTTTTACTTTGAATTCTACACACGAGGCAGTACTGGTGGAGGAAATGCCCAATGCTGATGCTTAGAAAGTTAAAGTGCATTCTCCTCTAGAGAACAGGCCTGACAGGCTGCTCTGGAACGTTCTTCCATCACACGCAGCAACACAAATCTAACTTGTCAAAGGCTGCACTGAGCAGGGGATGGGTCACAGAAAGTGCTCCAGAGAAAACAGCAAGGCTGTCTAACAGGAACGAGGAGTGGTCCTCTCTCTCTTGAGGAGGAGGAGGAGGAGGAGGAACAGCAAACTTGCGAAAGGCACAGCATCCAAACATCGGGGCTGGCCCAGGCAGCGTGGGTGGCGAGCGCACTGTGCACCACAGCAGAGCCTTCTGCAGCTTCTGCCAAAGGCAAACCCTCCTCCTTTTAATTCATCCGTGGCTGCTTGCTTCCAGAGTTTCTAGAAGGAAGGTCAGGCTGCCGCTGTCACATCTGATTGTAGGCACTGGTCAGTCAGATCTTGGCAGAAGTGCTGGGCTCCAGCAGTATGGTCTGCCCCAAGGCTGCGCAGACCCAGCATACAAGGACTAATCCCAATAAATGTTATTCAAGGCTACCTTCAGTCAAACATCGAATCACGATGATGATCTTAACAGTGACAGTCGTTCTAACCACCCTCTGTCTCTTATGTACCCTCTTCTTCAGAGGGCAAGCTAACAGCCACAAGGAATTCGCTCAGCTCCCCACCAACCACAGCCAGCAGTGCCTCCACATCCAGCCCAGCACTGTACATCCCCATTTCCCCCAGAGCTATGGGAGAACTGAAATGATACCAGGAGTGGCTGTTAAAGGGAACTGTTCAACACCTCCAGAGCTGGGCAAAGGGACAAGTGTTTAGGAGCACGGTAGGAAGAACAACCTTCACTCCTGTGTAGCTCCCAGGCCTCAGCTAACCATGGCTCGTACATCAGAGGCTGTTCCTTGCAATCCGTGCAGGATTACAATTTTGTATTACTCTAGCTAAACTAATTACAACAAAGTAATGTTTACACACACACACAAAAATCCAACAGAACGAAGTTTTGCGTAGTGTGTTCATCTGAAAAAAACAGCAAGGGTTATTCAGCTTGTCTAGATAAGTTTTCATTTGATTAGTCAAGCAGAATCAGGTATGATGTAACATTTGCTCGCACTTTGTGTGGGGGTTGCTACTCTGCTGTATGTGCGCTGCGCAGCACGTGCCTCAGCAGTCGCACCTCCACACCATCACAAAGTGCATCTGGAAAAATCCAAACCTAAGTCTGAAATATGATAAAATCAAACTAGCTGCACACAGTACAGGGGAAGGAATGGACATTCATCCATAACACAGGTGAGGCTGAAAGCTCCACCGTTCTGTATCAGAACAGAGCAAGTTCCCCTCTGTGACAGCTCTTCCCTTTCCAACTGCCTCTCATGGCTGCTTCCTCCCCCAGCATGTGGCCCACGCACCGCCTTAGCAGAGCAAAGAAACCACATCCCAGGTTGCAAGCAGGAGTAGATTTGATTCTTGCACTTCATAAATCACATTTCCTTTCTTAACTTTTAAAAGGAGTGCTTGCTTCCTATTTCACTAGAGTTTTCATTTCTTTTCATGCACTCTTTTAGAGGCAGTTTCTTTATAAATTTGACCTGTTTGACCACACAGCCTTCTTGGAGGAAGCTGCTCCAGGAGAGGTAAGCACGCAAACCATGCTCAGCCCAACAGCCACCGTTTCATCTCCATCCCACAGTGAGCAGTTACCAGTGCCAGCCTCCACCCCGAGGCCCTGGTCAGCGCCCTTCTCCTGACCCACATCCCTGTTAAAGGACATTTAAGACTGAGCATGAGGTCAGGGCTATTAAAAATACATGACCCTGTAGGAACGCAGACAGCTCCTTCCTTGTGCAGCCAGTGCTGCTCTCCCTCTCTCCACAGGTGAAACTCTGACACAGAATGGTTGGGGACACCGTGTATCCCAAAGGAAACACATAGCTCTCATTCCATGACTTAGTCAGCTCCCTTCACCCCTATTCTTTGATTGTGAAATTAAAGAAAGATTAAGCAGTGCTTTGTAATGAAATAATGAATTCCTCTGTGCTTCCCCATCAATAAAGTTGCAGGATTGAGAATGAACTAGACTAAAACACGACCACTTCTGTCCTGCCATGACAATTTGTGGTGGAAAAAGAAACCTGAAGGAATTTCTTTTCTATCCTGGCCTTGTTCTTGAGGGGTTTACAAGCTGTAGCTCCCTTCTACCTCAAGGGGGAAATCCCTTCTGCATCTCCCACACCCACTGACCTCCCAACTTTCTGTCTGTGTGATAACACATCTCTTCACATCAGAGCTCTGAGCAAGGTTTTCTGCCATACCTATTCTCCATCACGCCTTGATGGGGTGAAGTTAACTGTACTCCTTTTGCTGTGTTCTTTGGCATGTGTGATGGAGCAAGAACACAACGAGGAAGGCTGAAAATACCAGAAACGCAACATGAACCATCTCTAGATGGAAGGTGGGGGCTGAAAGCTGACCACCACCATATAGATGATGAGACAACACATCCCCAGACCAACTTTGGACCTTTTGTTTGGAGACTGAGCACTGCCCTGGGTCAGTGACAGATGGTATAGCACCATATTGCCAGGACAGAGGAAAGTGGCAGCAGACAGGTACCTCCTCATTCCTTCAGTGTTGCTCAGCCAAGCTCTCTGTCCTTTCTCCCTATAGAAAGTGTATTTTGCAGTCACAGTTGGTTTCCATTCTCTGAGATGGTCTCCAGGAGGTTGACCTGGTTAGCAGCAGTGTAACCGAACGAGCCGCCTTAGTGCTGGTGGTGGTCTCCTCTCCTCCTGAGCAGCTGCAGCCTGCACCATTGCTGTCAGAGCTGAAAGAGGGGATCGTATTTCCTAATTTCCTGCAGAAGGCGAGCCTTGTCCATGTTGGCTTCTGCAAGGGCTATCTTCATGGTCTGAAGCTCCCTTTCCAACTCTGGCACTTCCTTTAACTGCAAGAGACAGAGAACAAACAAACCAGGAGTTCCCAAAGGTCAGTAGTGGGGCAGATCTACCTACACTGATCTGCTCAAAGAGGAGAACCAAAGCAGGAGCTTTTCAGATGCACTACATGTCACAGCCACACAAAGCTCACTGACAATGCGACCCAGGTTGATCTGCAGTAATTAAGTACCTTGCTTAGTGCCTGTGGACTTCATAGCTGCCACTGGAGCCAGCTCAGGCTGCCAGTGAGGGCTAAGGACTGCTTTCTCTCAAGACTTCCTTTCACATTTCTAGCCACAGGAGCAAGACTCACAGCAGGCAAGGGTTTTCCTGCAAAGCAGCTAGCTAATGCCTTATTCCTCAGAATGCCTCTGAGAGGAGGCACAGACTGCTTTTGCGTGCACTCCCTATCTGCAACACACCACACCCACCAGGAACTGCAAACAGATGAAGACAAAAGACCTCATTTTCCAGCCTGCTGCCAGCTCTCTGGTTGTCTAGACAGCAGCAGGCAGCAGTGACTCACCTGCAGTCCACGTATTCCTCCCGTGGGTGCTGCCAAGACACACTCTGCTGGGGCCTTCTGCTCCTGAGGAACTGGCACAGGTTTTTCCAGTTTTGGGGAGCCCTCACTTTGTGGAGCTGCAAACAAGCGTAGAAAACAGCCAGGGGTAGATATTTGTATGACGGGGTTCTTAGGACAAAAACTTTAACGTTCTTTTTGTTTTAAACAGGGGGAAAAAAAAAATTCATCCCCATTTTAAAATGGAGAAGCTAAACCAAGGGAAGATGATGTAATCTGTCCTGACTGCATGAGCTCAAGAAAATAGCAGGCATGAATTCAGGCTGCTAGTTCATTGTTTTGGGTATTAACCTGTTCTGCCTGAAGTATCAATTTTTCTGTCCAAACAATACAACAAAACCAGCACAAACTAGAGACATAGGAATCCCTGCATCCAGGGATTAATATCGCAGAGCAGCCAAAGGATCTAGATGCTTGCACTGAAGACAGAAGATTATTTGTCCATTCTGGGAGAAGTGAGTGCAAAGATCAGAATTAGGGACAGCACACACAGCGGAGCCCACCCTCCCAGCAGCAACCATCACATTTTGGTTCTGGTCCCCTCTAGCATCAGGCACAGCAGAGCACTCGACCTCCACCAAGGCTTGGAGAATAAAATACATTTCCTGACGTTTCTGACCTGTTAGGTGGAAAACTCCATCATCTCTGCGCTTCACAACGACGTGATCTATTGCCAAGGTGATGGGAACAGGGCCAGGGGAGGTAGGGTACACCCGGGGGCTGTCATCCTGAAAAAAAAAGGAGAAAAAGCAGAAAAGAGATTAACTGCTGTGACAGCTCTGGCAACCCTGCAAAGGGTTCCCCTTGCCCCCAGCCTTCACAGGAGTAACACCACCAAGTGGCAGCACTGCCAGAGCTCACCAGGGTCACCCAGCACAGGGAACAACCTGGCTCATATACACGGGGCTGCACGTGGGCCTCAGTCTGTGTAAAAAGCACTCCCACAACACAGTTCTGCCAGATCCATAATAAAGGCTGAGCAGCAGCCACCTCCCTCTAAGACTGCTCTCACAGTTGTCCTGCAAATTCCTGATTCAAAAACCCATCAAAATAAAGCCAGCATCCCCAAGTCTGGAGATTTTCACGCTGCTGTGTAGCCACGCTGGCTCCTGCTTGCTGGTGGAGCAAACATTTCGCCTTCAGAAGAACTTCTGTCAGTTTTGCTTCCTCCCAAATATCAACCAGCTCTTACATAATATTTTTTTTCATCCATAATTCTTTATATGCTTACAGAAAAGGTCAAATAATTCTCATTTCACACAAGCACTTGAGGGAAGAGGTATTTAATTCTCTTTCCCTCGAGTCTGCAAATAGGTCATCAGCAAAGCTGGGGAGAGGATCTGAATGTCAGGCTCCCGTTTCTCCACAACCCGAGCACTCGACAGCTCCTTTGTGTTACTCATTTATCTATGAGGCAGTTTTTAAAAAGAAAATAAACACTATCAGGAAAACAGGACCTCTACAGAAACCCACAGCAGGCCCACGACATCCTGTCCTAAGCAGAATAATGCAAGCGAGCTCTGCTCGGGATGCCACCATGGCTCCCCATACACTCACCTTCAACGTGATTTTGGCATCCACAACTTCTATCTCCATGGGGATCACCTCTGGGATTATTTCATCCTCAAGAAAGGGGCCGAGATTGGTGAGGAAGGACATGAAGAGCTCTGCTGTGTAACTGCGGACCAGCATTTGAAGGAAACCATTCTGAACAGCGAGGGGTGAATGCACGGCAGCACCAGGTCCTGCCTCGAGACGCAGGCACACTTCTGGCTGGGTCTTACCAGCTTCAGGGACTGAAGGCTTCTCCACATCTGCATCTCCTACAGCTAAAGCAGAAAGATCTCACTGCAGCAGATGGCATCAGTAGTAAGATAAAAGGTCAAAAGAGGCATCTTGAGAAGCCCATTACCATCCAGATGCAGAACGAAGTTCACAATGGCAGCAGTCTGAAGGCATCTTTCACATTCAACAAGTTTCAAAAGAGCAGGAGATCACATCACAGAAACTACCACCAGAACCAGACTGTTTAATCCCTCAGACCCATCCACCCCTCTCACCATCTCAGCACACTTTCCAACTGGCCTTCATTTTGCATTTACACAAGTTGGAACCGAGCTCACCACTCAGCTTTCCAGACCTCATCACCCATTCCACTGTCACCTCACCACCGCCCAGCCCTGGGCTCCCTGTGCCCCCCTGTGGCTACAGACAGCATTGACAAAGAGAAGTAACCAGCAACTGCTCACGTTTCCACTCCAAGTTTTGGGTTGCAGTTGCTTCTGTGGTTTTCATTTGTTTTAAATTTGAATACAGCTCTAGGGAAGTACCCCAGCCCAGAAGCATTACTCTCAGGGCAGGAATAACTTCAGGGTTTCCCTAGGAAGCCTTTCACTAATTACGTGCATCCTAGCAGCAATTAAACAATTCCCAATCAAGGATTAGAGTTTCACTGGATACCATGCAGTTTGTATAGGTTCTCTGGAAGCTTTGTGAACACAGAAGCACCAGGTAGAATGGAAGATTCCTTGAGCGTGCCGGTGTAAGAGCCAGCTGTGAAAGCCAGAGCCTTACCCACATAGCCACGCAGGTACTGCCACATCCCCACGCTGTGCAGCTGCTCTGGAGCCACGGTCATCACTTGTAAAGCAACAGCCAGATCGTCGCCTCGTGCCTCTATCCCACAGTTCACCTCGTTCATCTTCAGTACAAGGACAGACACCTGGAACAGCAAGTGCTCAGTTACTAAAACATCCCACAGTTCACTTCAAGGTTCACCTGGAGACAACATCACGGTGAGAAGGAACAGAACTGACCAGCTGAAGGCTGGGCTCCTCCCCGCTCTGTGACGTCGAGCTGTTTATTTCGGGAGACGCTGCACCCTCATCCTCTGCCATCAGGTTTGCTCTGCTGCCTGCGTTGCTGTGGACCTGAAGAAGATGCCCTGAGGGAAGAGGGTCCAGGCTGGGCTCTGAAACAGAAGTGACAACAACAGCTTGACTCTGTTTCTTTTTCTGGTTCTAAGCAGTCTTGATCTCTGCATCTGCCTTAATCTCATGACCTATCAGCCTACAGCATCCTCCAGAGAACCCTTTCCAGTTCCTCAGAGGAATTTAAGCACTATGTAGGTGAAGTGAAAGATATTACTGCCAAGTGCAGCGTACCCTACTTCTAACCATCCTACATGAAACCCTTCCCAAGAGCTGTGGGCTGTCTGCCCACCTGCACACGTCTATGGCTCCTGCTCCACTACAGCCAAGTGCCTTAGAACAGCCCTGCAGTGGTGCTGGGGGCACCCTTCCCACTCCTTTACGCTCCTCATCTCAAAAAAAATGGCATCTCCAAAAGCAGAAAGAGCCGTTGTGGCTGAAATGCTCGTGATCTTCAAAAAGAATGAGTGGCACAAGTGAATGCCATAAGATCACAGCAGGGGCCAGTTGCCCACAGCAGAAAACTGTTCACCAGCATGAAATGAGAGTGGGGAAGAGGATACAGCGAAGTGCTTGTTACCAGAGTCTGTGAGCATCACAAAGCCCTCGCTGCCATCGCTGTCCACGGACAGCCCATCCTCAGGACCACTCCCATCCACGGATGTGGTGTCAAAGGAGTGCTGGGATGCCGTCCTCTTCATGGAGAAGAAACGCATCCGGCTGCTGCCACCCCCACCTGGAGTCACTGCTCCCTCTTCTGCTCTGGGCACGGAATCCCTACAAAAGCAAAATGACAAAGGCGAAGAGCTTAGCCTCAGGATGACAAGGGTATTGGGCTAGACCCTGCCTGCTTGCAACGTGGGTGTTAACATATTTATATTATCCCCAGGAGACGAAGGTCTAACACATCTCTGGTCCAAATGGCACACAGAGAAAGGGAGCGGCTGGCCTGCATCTCCCCTCCTCCCCAGCAGCCTTGCAGCTGCTGCTGTGAAGCACAGGAGGATGGTCCACTCACTTGGCTGGGGGGAGAGAGAGCATCTTCTGCATGGTAGAGGTCATTTTCTCCCGGCTCAAGCTCAGAGCATCTTTTGTTATAGACATAGCTTCTTTGGTGAGGTCCATAGTCACGTGCAGAGCCTCCTTGGTGGCATCCTTTGTGATGTGCAGTGCACTGGACAACTCCACCTCTAGGTTCTTCAACGGGATGAGTTCTGCCTGGCCATTGAGAGTGACGCTGCCTCCCCCCAGGGGCTGTGCATCTGAGGTTGGGCTAGTGGGGAGGGCAGGAGGGCTCTGAGGTTGGCCGCTGGGCTCTTCTGCTCTTTCTGCAACCAGGGCTTCCACAGCTTCATGTGCTTCCTCTATCAGACCTTTTTCCTCCATGCTCTGACTTTGTGGAGTGGTACTCAGAGCTCCATCACTTGCAGATTTTGGAAGTCTCTCCAGCGGCACGCTGGTTACACCAGTACCTGTACTTTCAATCTCATTGTCCTCTGGGACCTTGGAGGCACTGCACGTTCCCTTTTCTGAACTGGTCTCGGATTTCAGCTCCTTCTCTTCAGCTGCCAGCCCCTCCTTGCTATCTGAAGGTGAGAGCTCTGACTCTATCAGGCTTGTTGTGTCTGAGTCGAGGGATTTGGGTTCCAAGCAGGAGCCTGGTGCAGGGTTCATGAGAAGGGCCACTTCAGCACTGTGGAACAAAACTCCTACAGAAACAGACATGGGATCTAAGGGACACCCTGTCACCTCCTGGGTGTCCTGGGTCAACTGCTCCTGCAGTGTCTGCAGAACTTCTTTCATCCTGAGCAGCACCAAGTACTGGTAGTGGTTGAGACGAACTTTGACGTGAACAGAGGAGGACAAAAGCACATGGATATCAGCAGAGGCTTCCAGCTCTTTGTCATCTACTCCATCATCGAGTTCACCCTCGGATTCTCCCAAGGCATCCATTGTCTCTGGGACCTTGGAGATGTTCTTCAGATCCTGGTCAGTCCTTGACCTTTGGCAAACCCCATGCTCTCTGAAAAGGTTCTCGTTCTTGGGGTGATTGCTAAAACTGGCGGAAGGCTTGATTTTCAAATCAGAGACGGATGATTCCTGTCGTCTAGATATCTGAGCTTGCCCCCATCTCTTGGGAAGGCAGGCCCAAATGGAAAGGGGAAACGGGTCAATAAAGCTAAGGGCTCTGCCCTTTGAGCTCTCAGCACCCTCGAAGTCCATGGAAAGCTCAGTGAAATTCACAGACCACAGATCTTCAGAGGCAGAGGTTTTGCGCAACGGCTGGGGAAAACCTGCGTGCTTCCGAGGTCTGTCATCCACCTCATAGGCGTGGCGCAAGAAAAGGGTATGGAGGAGGTTGAAATTGTCCTGAGACCTTGGGAACTGGGTGTAGCTGGAGTGGAAGAATTCTGAACTGGCAAATTTACGGAAGAGGCTCTGGAGGTCCTGGCAGCTGCATAAGGGAGCATGGCGGGTGTTAGTGGCAGTCATCTCTGACGTGCGAACACAGAGTGCCTGCGGACGATCTTGATGGTCAGTGAACTTCTTCTCCACGGGGATGCTGAGCTACAAGAAAGAGAAAGACATTAGAAATAAAGCAGCAAGAGGGGAAATTAACAGAGGCCTATCCTGGCCATTTACACAGGTCAGCTGTGGAATGTATAAACAACTGAGAAGTCTTGGTCTCTACTAAAATCCCAAGAGCTGGACCAGACTCTCAACTCCTCTCCATCTGAAAAATCAAATTAAATTTACAAATCAGGAAAGAGAAATGAGACACAAGGAAAATACTATCTAGAGTAGCCAATGGCAAACAGCAGGATGCCAGTGCCACAGACACATCCCATTGGGAGTGGTAGGACAGTCCAACCAACTTCCAAAGGCCAGACAGCAGCTTTTGGCTACCTGATCCAGCAATTTCTCTGTGAAACTGTTTTCATAAATACTGACTTGTCTGTCTGTTCTGAACTAGAACTCAAGCACTTGTTTTATTGCCCATAGATGAAAACAAAACACAGGCAGTAGACAGAAGGAAGGTGGAGGTTTTGTTTGCCCATCCTGGACTTCAGCTACATCCTGGTCTCGTGTTACTGCCACAACAGAGAGGGAGAGGACACTGCAGCCTGGGAAAGGAAGGACAGGAGTGGTACCTTCAGCCGGAAGCCATCCAGTCGAACATCAAAATGCTCGTCACGTCTGCCTGAGTCCTCCAGCTTGTAGATGGCTTTGAATTGCTCCAAGCTGCGATAAAGATCCAGACAGAAGAGGTTTATCCAGAGCACGCTGGCTGTATCCAGGGTAAGCATCAGACCATGCAGCTGTACATACAGGTTTGGGCATGGAACTGGAACAAAACAGAATCAAAACAGATTACTGACAGCAGCAAAGGCACGCCAGGCAGCCTGCAGCTCAGCGTACAACCAGCACTGCCAACACCAGAGCACGGGGCTTCAACGCCCGCTACAAGACAGATCTCGTGATGAAAGGGAAAAGCTGGGAAGCAGCAGAGAAGGGACGTGTTCCAGTCCTCACACCAAGGCAGCTGCAGAGCACTCAGAGCTCCGTGGAGTCCTACTGCAGTGTGAAGCAACACAGCAGAACCCCAAGAGTTGACCAAAGCAGGTCCTTCAGTGCGCTCTTGGGTGCGTTGTTTTTCTAGCACAACTTTTCCTCCACACTTCACACCAGGGAAATTCTATACTGCTATCTCAAAGGCAAAAAATAAAATGAAATAAAAAATTAGAAAGGCAAACATGCAAACATCAGGGAACGGAACAAACAGAGACATCCAGAGGAATTTCAAGATGGTTAACACACCTAAGAATTAAACATCGACTGATTTTTAAAGAAACTTACGAAAGAAGTTGCTAACCTTGGTGTATTACCTGGAAAATCCTGATTGTCTGGGAAGTAATACTCCGTGAATTCAATGTGGATTGCAGAGACCTGATCAGGAAGGTTCAGGAATTTTCTACTACATGAAAGCAAGGTGGAAGGCTTCTTACTGTGTTGACCAGCTGTAGAAACCTGAAAATACGAACGGCATGCAGTTGTGCACAACCCACATTTGGCAAAATAAAGTGTCCCGGTAACCCTGCAGCCTCCCACATTCAGTTTGTCTCATTTACACATCAAACACCCTCAGCTTTCAAGTAGCAGCACAACCTTCTACCTGCTAACACTGCCAACTCCTCTCCTTTGAGGGAGTTCAGTTCTTTACGTCCTGTGTCACAGCTAGCAAGAGCTGCAACAGTCAGAATGATGGGGTGTGAATGAACAGAAACCCATCAAATGTTTCGTCAGGACTAGCAGCACGTCAGTAAGCCCACTACAGCATCTGCTGCTGATTATGCTCCTACAGTGGGTACAGGGTACAGGCGTAGGGCCTGATCCGCTCTGGTGATCCTTTCAGTCCTGGGTCAGAAAGCACGAGGGAAGATATAAATTCTCCTCTGTCAAAAATCCATATCCTCACTAACTTCTCAAATGCATGAAATCTTTTATCCTGGGCTTGCCTAAGAAAGCCTGAATGTGAACACCAAGAGTGCAGAAATCCTGTGGCTATGCATGCAACTTCCTCTGATAACGAAAACCATCAGCAACTGCACACTTGTTTTAAAGGCTGCACGTGCAACATAATAATGGCATTTGGGTTCTTTGTTTGCAGAGTGTTGACTGGCCTGGATTAGGCAAGATGCAGATGATTCATTTGCATCATACCAGATTAAATTTCTTTTTCTCTTCTTACCTGGTGGACATCCAAGTCGTCCACGCGAACCACCACGCAGCTGGACCGCAGCCGGTGCCAGGGAGGGTGGCGGAGGTGGGGCAGACTGGAGGGAGGCACCCGGCCCTTCTCCAAGGGACTCTTATGAGGACTCAACAGCGTGTCTGTGGGGATGGAAAAGCAGAAGGGTTTCACTCTTCTCCTTTGCAGTGAATTTCACCGTCAGCTCCGACACATATGTGCTTACAGAGCAGAAATAACAGCCCCAAAATTAGAAGCAGACGGGCACAGTCAGGCAGGAAACAAAACTTAGTTCTTGTCCAGGAAGAACATCACGGAGGATCAGCATGCTCTGCAGCAACAGAACGAGTCCTTCAGCTAGACTTCAGCTTCTGGTACCCAGGCTATTTACTCATTATAGACTCACTTAAAGAGGAAAAAAAGCCAAGCTAGGTGAGTGACCGTTGCAGGCTGTCCATTCCTGCTGCAGTATTATTGCAGTACAACATCCACTGCACTTTGCCATTACATTTATGATTTTTGCTGTGCTATGGATTTCTGCACCAACAAATCAAGCCACTAAGTCACTGAAAGGGAACTGGAGAGATTGCTGGATGGAGAACAACTGTTCCCATCTCCATCAGGAGTTCAATCCAACATCCTTACCTGGTTTCCTTTTGAAGGGAGAAAGTGGAGTCCTGGCAAATGCAGCATCAGTTTCTTCGTAATGCTTCTCAATCTTGCTTTGAAATTCACTGACCAACTGTTTTGCCCACTGTCCCCGTGTCTCCATGGCCTCACTGTACCTCACCCAATGCTTGCAGGCATCTCCTGCATTAAAGTAAACACACCAGCTTTAAAATGAAGCTCCTGGATACACACAACCCCCCTGTACAGGTCTCTGAAGCATTCCCCTTAACTGATCTCGCATTCGGGAACATGCAGGATGCAGCACACTGCGTGTTGGTGGAACACGAGCAGGCTTCCACACAACAGAGCTGCTCCTAGCAGCCACTGTGTCAAACACAACTGTTGGGAAGAATGCCATGGTCACACTTTTTTTGCTTTTTCTTGCTTCCTCAGTTAACCACAAACAGATTTTCTCCTGGGGTACGCTCCACAGCCCTTTCAAATCGATCAGGCACGTGTAAGAAGCAGATTCAGAGCTTAAGCAACCTAAAAGGAATCCAAAGTTCCAACTTGATGGTTTTACAACAGAGAGCAACTTATTCCTTTCTTTGCACTCTTCTGCCAACAACTTGTCAGTCACCCACCAAGAGGTAAATGAGATCAACCCTGCCCATGGATTTAAGACCCACGTCCTTTGGGCAGACCTTTCTCCTTTTCCTGCCTGAAGCATCACCGTTCTTCAAATTCTTGTTATCTTCCAAGTTGGGAGGACACAGTCCCTTACCTGCCCTATGGAAAGGGTAATAGTCAAAAGCCATCCTCCTGAAGGTCAGCTGCATAGCCCCTCCCAGCATCCCATGCTTCAAAGTGCCTGGGAGAGACGGAACAAAGGAGATGTGAGCAGCTCTGCAAGGCAAACGCTGACTCAGGATAACTCAGATTGGATTGCCATCACTGACTGGTACCACAGCTGGTGTCAGGGTATCAAAGAGCTGTACCAAAATCTCACCCTAGGTGAGGAAAAGAACAGTGAACTGTAACAGGACAACAGTTTGTACCATAAGAACCAGACGCAGAATCTCAAAAACCCAACTACAAGACCCCACTGCTTTCCAGGCTTCTGTCGATTGCCCTGCTCACTACAATAACCAGAAGATTTTCAAGAGGAAAATCCTCCTCCAAGAGAGAAAATGATGACAGGATTATTTTTTTCCTCCTGATGCTGCTCTCAGTTACCTGACTCTCGAGTGTGGCTGTCGTCGCAGATGTGCAGGTCCAGGCGTGAGATGAGGAGGTGGTACGATGACTCCTTCATGTCATGTTTATCAAAGTACTGCCCAATGCTGCTGGCATTTGGGCTGACTCCAAACGGCTGAGACCAGGACTGCTGGGTACTTGGAGTTGGTGGTGTGACCTAGAGAAAAACAAGCTTGGTAAGAACCAGCAGAGAGCTTAAAAGAAAAGTAGGGGGAGAGAAGGAAGAGGTTATAACAAAATTAAAAACAATTCATGCAGTCCTCCAGACTGCAGGACATCAATATAAGGAAATCTGAGAGTCTAGAGATCTGGATCCTGTTTTCTCATGAGCAAAACTCTTAGTCTGTGGTGCTGCCTCCTCTCCATCAAGCTGCTGTTCACTCATTTTGGGAGATGCTGTAGGACTGAGATGAAAAGGGCGAAGCATTCCTGGTCCTCCTCCTGTGTACTCTCACTGCAGCGTGCACACAGCCCCCTTCCCGCAGCTCCCCCCTCTTCCCCCTCAAAAACACCCCTGGTCCTCTGCACCGTGTATTGATTCTGTGGCATTCATCAGACGAGTACTCAGCATGGGATTTTGGGGAAAAAAATGAAAAAAAACGTGGTGAGGGGTGCTCAAGGTCACTGCTTAGGGGAGCTGTTTTAAGGTTCTCCCAGGCTGCTAAGCTGTATGTAAACCAAAGGACAAATGAGAACAACTGCAAAAATCCAAGAGTTCTCTCTGGAGTACGAGGCACAACAAAGAACCCCACAACAACAGCAGTGAAATGAGATGCTGATATTTTCCCTGGGGTATTGCAGCTCTCTATGATTTTACATCACAATTTCTTACATCAGGATCCCTTCCTACAGGCCTACACACACTGCCATTCAGAGGCAGAAAAGGGCATTTCTAGAACATATTTATTTCTTCTTACCAAATCAAATTCCTGCGCAACTTTCCACATGCCAGCCCAACCTGGACAGCCATGCAACTTACCACTTTTTTACCTCCTTAGACAGAATCTAGCCCATGACTATTTTGCATTCTCTGAAGCTTAGTGGCAACAAATCCAACTCCCTTGGTCACTTCGTTGCCCAACAACAGCCCACAGGCAGGTGATGCTGACCCGACACCACCAAGGCTACCAGCCCTCACCAGGGAGATGCTCTGTGAGCACAGGGCAGATGACACCAAACAGAAACTGTCTCTTCCACCTTGTCTTTTCCTCTTTCCTGACAAGCCAACATCCACATCATGGCTTGCTCACCTGTACAGACTCTGGTGCCAAGCTTTTCCTCTGCTGAGCAGACTTCTCCATGGCTTCACTCAGAGACTCTGCATATTTCATCATTGCTTTCAGCTGAGAATCTGTCAGCACCCAGAGAAGGTCGTCAAGGAGAAACATCAGCTTAGAAGCCATCACGTTGCAATCTTTGGTCTGAAACAGCAAGAAGGTGTCAAGGACTACGGATTGCTCAGAATACACTTTCTTCACAGAAGCAGTAGCGTGAACAAGAGAAGCTGCTCTGCAACTCCTCTGAGAGAAGCCAGCTCATCTGGTGGATGTCCACAGTACCTCCTTTGAGAAGGAAAGCAGTCAAAGCTACCTTCTCTTGAGAAGGGAAATTGCTCACCATTTAATTAAAAAAAAAAAGATGATAATGTTTTGCATCTCATCATCACGTCCACTTGTCATCACATTTCCGTTGACAGCTAAAAATAAGGCTGGCAGGCTTTAAGCTCCCAAAAAAAGAGATGCTAGATCTCCTTGGGATGAGAAAACGGATTTTAAAACTTGTCCATACATATTGTTCTCTCCTGGGAAATAAACTGCTTTGACATTTGGTAAGAACACAGCTGTTTCCAACAGACAGCAGAGCAGCACATCAGCCTGGGCTCAGCACTGGTGAAGGAAACGAGCTGTTGCTGAGGATGTGGGAGGAAACGTGCATCATCGCTGCAGCAGGCAGTGGGAATGCATCCTCCACAGCACGGGTGCAGCACTCACCCTTCTCTTGAGAGAGATCTGGATCTTCCCCTGGTTGGTAATGAGTCTCAGAGGAGTAGTAACGGGATCCTGATCGCCATTGTCAGTGGCATCTGCTTCTATCCGAAGGGTCTGCCAGGTGAGCTCTTTGAATGTCAAAACCTATCCAGGAAGAGGAAAATGGGAAAACGCTGAGGTTTTCATCAGCTTCAAGGATTAAACCAAACCTTTAAAGATGGGGAATGAAACAGGGCCACGGAGAATCATTTAACTCGCTTTTCCTCTGTAGTCCCTGTACAACACCATGCCCCAGGTTACACCCTAGCCCCATCTCACACTGAGTTTAAGAACAAACACTTGGGCATTCAGAGCCTCTCCAGATTCATCTCCAAAGATCAGAGGAGCTCGGAGAAGCTCTGAGCACAAGTCAGCTCTCAGCCCCTGCATTCCAGCAGGACCAAGGCTCCCTGCTGTCCCTGTATGAGAACTCAATGCCCAGTTACCCCACGGCACTGGGGGAGCACAGGGTGCCCCTCTCCATGCACATTACAGCCGGCCCCAGGGGAAGGACTCTTCACCTCTCCTCTCTGTGGGTCAGTGATGCGGGTGAGCCTCAAGTCACTCTGCTGCCAGTTGGGGTTGACGCTGTAGCCTTGAAGCTGCCATAGCTCAAAAGAAGCATGAAAGGCCTTGGAGTGAATCTTGATCGTGATGGAATTGACGACAATAAACATCCCCTCCACGACCTTTTCAGCAAAGCCATATTCACTGCAAAGAGAAGATCCTGCAGTCAGAAGGCCACACACACAGAGACTCCAAGGTTTATAGGCAGTATTAGAACTGCTAAAACCTGAACCCAGAGAGGTTAACTGGAGAACAACAGCCACCCACAGCCCAGAAGGTCAGGAGGAAACCACAGGGCTCAGACCTTTGGCCGGCAGCAAGCGCAATGGGCGACTGTCCGTTGGGCGGCCGGGGCTCCTCACATGTTCGCATCTCTACCTCCACTTTGTCCAGGTACTACAAAGACAAAACACAGGAGCAATAAGGACAAGGCCGAGCCTCAAGCTCAGCCTTACACCCTTAGGTCTGGGACCCTAGGGCAGGTATAACCCAGCGGTGTGGTCTCATGCCTTCCCATCAGCCTCGTGCTAAAGCCCTCACACCACCAATGCCAGAATTGCTGGGCAATCTGAATCCCCAGAAATGGAGGAAAAACAAACACCAAAAACCAGGCACAAGGTTGCCCTGCACTTCACGGAGAGCTCAGCCCAGCTGCGTCCTGCAGTGACATGGGGTCTCGGGGCAGGTCCCACGACCTCCCCTCGTGCACTGAAGAGGCTTTAGGCCAAATGAAAATTTGAGTATGCACTTCACAGTTTCCTTTCACAGAATTTTTGTTAAGCAGAAGAGATTAAAAAGAGGAAGAATAGGAATGAAGAGAGGAAACATTACCAGACAGATTGGGTGTGTTTTCAGCTTTGTCCACTGGATCTGAAACAATAAAGAGTACAAGAGTTATCTTCCTACACTGGGAGTTTAGGAAACTGCAGCAAACCATCTGAGCTCCAAGTTCTGCTCTGAGATGCCCACAGTGACAGCCCATCGCCTCTGCTGAGCCCAGCTCAGATAGGCTCCCAAAGACAAGTGGAGGACATTGCAGCTGCCAGCCCTATACATCCAGCTGGGCTTTTGGATCTTGTGTATCACCGTGAGCATGATGTTCAGCAGGTCAAATTCTGATTTGTCCTGTTCCTTTATGGAAAATGTTCCTGGAATTTCTAAGGGAAGCGTTCTAAAAGCATTTACACCTCATTGCTGCTGTTACTGGCAGTCAGGTAACTCTTCTGAAGACTGCACAAACCCCAAAGATCCTATTTTATTTTCCAACATCAGCACTTATTCTGCAGTTCGTGTACAAGGGAGAACAAATGTTTGATACTATATTAAGCAGATCTGACTCTAAAAACAGATAGAACAGATCAGATGAGTAAGGCAGCCTCATTTTCATTGCCACTTGGCAGAGCAGAACCAGATTTTTTTAGCGAGCCTCTTCCATATACTAAAAAATTTTGCGTTAATGTAATGCAACTATAGTTAGCACCAGCTGAGCTTAAACAGTCTGGCATTTCATATCAACTGAAAAAAAATCAATTTTGTGCTCTAAAAAGCACAAGGAGGAAAATTTCTAAGAGGGGTCAGTGTGCAAAAGTGCAACTGTGAATGCAGGGACAGTGTCAGCGGTTCTGCACTAACAGCCAGCTGGGGACTGGAGGAGTGCAGAGCACGCTGCTGTTCACGTGAGCCACTCGCATTTTTCTTAGGAGCTGCATTTCCAACAATGAAGATTCCAGCTCGATTTGTTTTACAATACCTCACAGCATAATTAGGCTTTCAGACACCTGCGCTCCGTTTCTCTCTGCTCCCTGCTCCCGCTGGAGGTCTGCGTTACTCCCTTAGCACTAAAACAAGCCAGTGGGCACGAGGGAAGACACAGAAACCTACTCAGCCATGAAAATAACAAGACAATGGGAGGGAATGGCCAAACACAACGATCTACACAATCCTAAGGTGCTTGGGGGCAATGAGCAGGGAGCAATTGTTCCCCGTTTCTTCTCAAGAACAGTGCCAGGAGATTGCCAGCTACAGCTAACAGACACAGGCTCGGTACAAGGAAAGCAGACGTGGTTAAGCTGTGAGGTTCTTTGCCTCAGCAAGCTCTGGATATTAAGAGTTCCAGAAGGCATCTGGGCAAATACCTGGAAACCCACCAGCAGCTGTCGAACACAAAGCCCTCACTGCTGGCTTAAGAAGTCCCATGTCACCCAAGGCGGCAAAGGAGCAGAGCACACTGCACGTGCTTCTCCAGCGCCTTCAAACATCTGCTGCTGGCCACCAGGCTGAGTGCTGGCCAGGAAGGTGAGACCTGCAGTGCCTATCTGACAGCCCTCAATGAACCCTAACCCACATCTGGCACACAGGGTTTGAAGGGCGTGGGTTGAATCACACCATGATTCTTTATCAGAAACTCCCAAGTGACAAGTGGAAGCTGTCACTGGAAAGCTTCATCTGCAGGGGGAACGTGGGCGCAGCCCCTGCTCACCCTGATGGAGGCCTTGTTGCAGTAGACCCGGGTGATGGCCAGCCAGGTGGGCAGCTCCAGCACATTCTGCAGCACCTCCTCATCCAGCTCCAGGTTGGTCAGCTGGCCCTGCCCCTTCAGCGTGCTCAGGTTGATTTTGTCCGGAGAGAGATTCTTAGTAAACCTACAAGAGAAGAAAAGAGACTATCAACAACCCCACGTGAAGCTGCTGAGACTGGAGGAGCCTTTAAGAGAGGTGTTCGAAATAAAAAGAATCTGCTTGCTTCTTTGTTTTAACATTTTGGACATTTTTAGACTCAGGGCACATTGGTTTTTCCAGAAAAAAAAAAACTTCACACTTTGACATTTGAAGGGAGTTTACTTCTTTATTTTTAAATCAAATTCAAGAAACTGAAAATTCCATCTGAAGCCCTGGAAACGCAGCAATCAGCAGAACTGCCCCAGGACAGAAACAAAAGCAAACCCAAAGCCAAGCCACAACAGGACTACAATTTCACTCCCCCTAGAAGTGCCAAATCAGTGACGAAAAGCTTTATTATCTGGATTTTTCTTTAAGTTGTTGACACAGGCAAGTAACAGACCACTAATAAACTATTTTTATTGCTGTCTCTAAGCACCAGCCTTGGGGGCCAGCACGCTCCCTGGTCAGCAACCCAATCCCCAGCCCAGCTCCAGCCTCCTGCCCAGCACCCAGCACTGCTGCTCCCCCCGGGCCCCGTTCCTCCTCCCAAGGGCTCCTTCCTGGCACCTCCCCTGTGCACAGCCTGGTGTCCCAGATCCCTGCTGCACCCCAGATTTAAGTGATGAAATGATGTCAGCAGGACTGGTCAAGAGCAGCACATGGTGCAAACCTGAACACCTCTGACCTCATTAAAAACACCGTGGGCCCTAAGGAACCAGAGGGGCAGCTCAGAGGGCACTGGGCATGAGGCTGTGCCCTATTAGATGGCTGTCCCCTATTAGATGGCTGTCCCCTATTAGATGGCTGTCCCCACTGAGGCAGAAGGGGACAGCACCGCGGGACCAAGCAGCTCGCACCAGGACTCAAAGAGCTGAACACTTCCTGCCAACTGCTTTACTCACCGCTGAAGCCAGAGCTTATTTCACACATTCCTCCATCCTAATACTCATTCTAATTCAGCACAGCGGTCCAGAAAGCAGAAGAAAAAGAAAGAGCCTATTGTCAGCATCAACAGGATAAGGCTCACAGTCACATGCTGCCGTTCTCCCTCCTTTCCCTGCACCAGCAGTGTGGTCTGGTTCCCTGGGAAAGGGCACCCAGCACAAAGTGCTGGCACTGCTGAAGGGAGCAGAGGGGGGAGGGCCCCACAGCAGCCGCAGCCCCCACAGCAGCACGGAACCACCCAGGGTGCAGCAGCAGCTGTCAGCCAGCCCAGGGCTTCCAGGAAGAGAAATGCTTTCCAAACTGAACGTTTTGTTAACAGCAACGGCAAAGAGCCACTGATGTCAGCCCCACGCTCCTGGTACTGCACCTCCCATCAGAGGAGAGCGGCACCGACAGCTGCGAGGCTGCCTTTACGACTTCTTACCTCCATCCCTCTTTCACTTTGAGCCTTCTGCTGCCAGAGCAGCCGGAGCCAGGCACTGTGTCACACTGTCACTGCTGGGGGAATGCTGCCTGCTGGGGCAGGGCTGAGCTGGCAGCACCTGCCAGCAGCCCAGGGAGGCTGACACGCTCGCTTTGAACACGGCGCTGCCCTTAACCTCTTGTTTAAACACATGTGGGCAGGAGGCCAAGTTCAACACTGCTCCCAGCCCTGCACAAGGAAGTAACGTGCTGCAGCCTGCACCGCGGCGGCTGCCTGGTGGGAGGGAGATGCTGGGAGATGCTGGTGCCTGCAGGGTCCCTGCTGAGTCCCGGTGTGAGCCCAGTGCAGAGCACTACAGCACACACCTCCAGAGGTGATCTTTGTCTTGCCTTACTGCACCAGCTCTGCTGAAAGCTGTACCATGCCCACCTGGGGCTGGATGCAGAGAATAAAACAATCTCAAGGAGAAGGAGGTAATAACCAGCGCTGTTAAGCTGGCAGGGCTGCAGCAGGAGCAATGGGCGTCCAGCAGCGGTCTCACCCCAGGACTGCAGCCATCAGCACCCGAACCCTCATCCTGGGCCCAGCACCCGTGGGTGGGGACGCTGCTCACAGCAAAGCATCAGGGCATGTCTGAACAGGGAACTGCTGTTCCTTGTGTGTGTCAAAAAAAAAAACAAAAAAAAAACAAGGCAGTGAAAGGACGACAAAGCTGTGAAACCGGACACAGGGAGAGAGCGGTATGAAACATGACCTGGCCAGAAACAAATCACTACTTGTATTTGTCTGCAGGGAGAGGCTGCAGAAATGCTGCTGCACAGACGGGAAAACCAGCCCCAGTACAGGCAGGCTGCAAGAGAACCTCTGCTGAAAGGCACCGTGGGTGCACCAAAACGTCTGCTCTGCCCCCAAAGCACAGCTCACAGACCCCACTGACCACAGAAGCTGCAAGCACCATCAGCACAGATCTAAGCCTGAACAGATCCTTTCCTTTAAACCACACCGTGAAATTCCTGAACCGATGCCTAGTACGAGCTCCCCTGCCCTCTGTTTCTCCCCCTAAAGGGATCTGAGATGTACAGATGGAAGAATCCTCAAGCTGAGGCATTCTGAGACATCCAATGCACGTTAGTGGGGCTCACAAAAGGAAAAGAGATGATGTAAATTTGGAAGTTTATAGATGCCAAATTGCTTCTTGAAAAGAACTGCTTTGGTCACTGTCAGGGGAGGAAGGAGCCGTGAGAGCAGGCAATTTTAGCTGCTTGTTGGCAGACTTGCTCCATTCACACTCATCAACGCTAACATTTTTGGCAGCATGGATTGCTGGCTTAGAGAAAAATGAATGAAAATGGTAGCTATTAGGAAAAGTGACAGTGTGGGATATTTGCTTTATTTTTTTCCCCTCCCAGCTCTGGAAGAAGTCATGCAGCACTAAGCCAGTGAACTCCAAGGACAGCACTCCTTTAGAGCCTGCTGGGATTACCAAGACAAAAGTCAAAGCAGAAAATCTTCCCCCATCCTTTATAGAGCTGTCACTGCAGAGGCAGGGGGGCACGGCGCAGCTCTGCACACAAGCACAAATGCATCCACACTAATGCCATGAGCAACACCCCCCCTCTGGCATCGTCTGCTGGCATCCCAGTCACCTGCATCCATGGAAAGCCTTCGGGGGGCTGGAAATTCGTCCTGTATTTGCAGTTACGATGATGGGAAATGCCAGGTAGAAGCTTTAACAGCTATAGCAAGGCAGCCCTGCTGGGTCAAGGCTCTTCCTTAGGCCAGCGGTTTGCAGAGATTTCCCTGCTGTTTGCTTTCCCTTTGCCTTCCATTTTGGATGACGTGAGCATTATGGCTTCCAACCAACTTTCATGAGAAGCAGGCAAACAGTCGTGAACGGTGCCATCCTCATTTCATGGCAGACTGAAGGCCTTGCGAACACCACCCAGATGAGTCAGACCTCAGCGGCTCCTTGGGGTTTGGCCTAAAGGAAACTGTGCTCCTTACAGAAACCCCTGGCCTTCTGGGATTCACGCTGGGAAGGCACAGGAGCGTTAATCCATTTGCTCAACCATCAGCCTGAATACACACACACAAAAAATGATGCCCTGCTGAGTGCCCAGCTCACCAGCTGGTTGATCAGGAGGCTGCAAACCCACTGCCTGCAAGAAGGAGTTGGGGCAAATCTTACTGCTGGCCTTAAGCCCGGCTATAATCCTAAATAAAAAATTCATGTTCACGATTGTCTGGCCACACCGTCTCCAACCAAACACACAGACATGGAATGCCAGAAGCAGCAGCAGTCACAGAGCTCCCTGGCCCCATCTCTCACCGGCTCACTGCCACGTGGCACAGGGACCCTCTCATCAGCAGAGTTCCTGCCTCAGCTTCTTTTGCAATTATTCAGCAATCACTGGCTATTGTATGCAAGCAGGACCTACCCAGCTAAACGCATTCATTTCTATTAATATCTTTGTTACTATGGTTATTATATGTGAGAACTAATTAGTGACCTTGATTTTACTTAGTGCCAAGCATCAGCTATTGGCAGAAACAAACAACTTGCAATACTTGTCACCACCGCAGAGAGCAGATGGAAAAATACTCCACACACCAGCGAGCCAGGAAGAGGGTAAATTGTCAGCTGTGATCTGAAAGCAAACAGCACTAAGGGCCCCAGGGAAACTGCTGCTCCTGCCTTCCTAAGGGCAACAACCAGGGAAAAGATGAATTTATGCTCTGGTTTAGAGCACAAATTGTATTTTAAGCAACTATGAGAGCAGGGCAGAAATTAGACGTGGAAAATATCTATATTCTGGCCAATGCAGACTTGCTCCTTGCCCAAAATCTTTCTGGAGTCCTGCTGGGTTAGGTCTGGACAGGCCCTCCAATGGGATTTCCACTGTTTCACTTGGAAGATCTTCTACGATCCGAAAATCTCCGTGATAGGACATTTCCCTTCATACTAATCCTCCTCATCTCGGGAGCCAAAGATCACGCTTACTTGGAAGAACAGCCACGAGTGGCAGAAGGAAAGGTCAGCGACTTCCAAGTACAGGGAGACTTTCAAGGAAGACAACAGCAGAAGCTTTGATTGCAAAACTCATGTCTGAGAGTGAAGTGAAAAATAACTTTGGAGGAAATAAAACTGGGGAAGTGATCAAAACTTCTATAAAAAGGGGGGAAAAGATACATAGGAAGAAGCAGAAAAGCCCTTTAAGGAAGAAAAAACATTATCTGTGTTTCATACAACTCCAGAGCTATCCCCTGGTAAGCACCCACAGCACTGCGCAGCACCGAGGGATTCAGAACTGCAGCCAAGGAAGAGAAACACACTGAATTAGCAGAAAACGAGACTAATTTAGGCACAGTATTACATGGCCTCTGGTACCAATCCAGTTAGGATCGTATCACCCTAACTAGTATAAAGCCATTTAGAATTTAAATGAATTTGATCAACACCAAAGATGCTGAGAAGACGGAACGCACCGCCTCCCACTGAAGCCATCCCCACCACCCAGCTCCGTGCTGTGCACAGGCAGGCAGCAGGGTCTGCAGACAAGTTGGTCCCCATGCAAAAACCTTGATGACCTCTCCCTGTTTCAGCTGCACTCTGTGCACGTCACCGTGCAACACACAGCTCTGAGCTGGAGGCTGCTCAGCAGCTGGATGAAGTGCATTCCTCTGTCCGACAGCTCAGAGCCAGCGGTGGCACACAGCATCAACTTTCTGTTTTTCCAAAGCAAACGAAAAAATCATCAATTTTTTTGGTTTATTTTTGATTCCATTTTCGTAATAAATAAATACATTATGTGTGAATTTTCAAATGCAATGTATGGAACTCAAAGAAAAGTGTGATCCTGTCTCTCTCCTGGACTTCTACAAGACCTGTCTTACCAGGGAGAAGCGGTGAGCACCACAAACACACCTTACTCACATCATCACTTTTTGGCAGTTCGTACATTTGTGAACAACTGTGTTCAATGATGTCGTACAGGAAGAGTAAAATTTTACCAAAAATCTCTGATGAGCACCTTGAGAACTCCCTCAGAGTGGCAGCCACTGCCATCGAACCAGACTGGTGCATCAGTTTCACAAAAACAAGGTCAGATATCCCTCTAGTTCTAGGCTTTTCTATGTTTCAATAAAAATATATTAANGGTGCGGCCGCACCTCGAGTGCTGTGTTCAGCTTTGGGCCCCTCACTACAAGAAAGACATGGAGGCCCTGGAATGTGTCCAGAGAAGGGCAACAAAACTGGGGAGGGGTCTGGAGCACAAGGTGGGGAGCGGCTGAGGGAGCTGGGATTGTTCAGGCTGGAGCAGAGGAGGCTCAGGGGAGGCCTCACCGCACTGCAGCTGCCTGCAGGGAGGCTGTGGTGAGGAGGGGTCGGCCTCTGCTCCCAGATAACGACTGACAGGACCAGAGGGAATGGCCACAAGTTGTGCCAGGGGAGGTTCAGGTTAGAGATAAGGAAAAACTTCCTCTCCCAAAGAGTGCTCAGGCACTGGCACAGCTGCCCAGAGAGGTGGGGGAGTCACCGTCTGGATGAGAAACGTCTGGATGAGGTGCTAAGGGACATGGTGTAGTAGCTTAGTGGGAAATATCAGTGGCAGGAGGACGGCTGGACGAGGTGATCTTGGAGGTCCTTTCCAGCCTGGTGTTTCTATGGTTCTACATGAGGCCCAAGCCAATTCCTCCCCACTCAGGGCAGCCCAGGTGAGACAGAAGGTTGGGCACCCACGGACTGAACCGCTCCCTGAAGGCTGCGTCCCCACCTACACAGACCCCCGAGGACACCAACTGAGCCCCAAAGCACTCTGCAAGCCAGAAAACAACCAAACTCCACGTTAGGAGCATTTCTTACACAACTCATTTGGTACCAGGAGATCTGTAGAGCAAACCACGAGTTAACCCCAAGGAAGGGAGGCAGGGGTTTTGGCAGGGTGGAACTGCACCTCGCTGAGCAACGCTTTGCTATTTCTGTCGGCTGGGAGCTGGGTAAGGTTTAAATGGCAGCTGCCCCATGAAACCTGGAATGCACACTCTCTTCAGCTGCCAGGGAATTTCCCAAGACTGAACCTCAAGTGAGCAACAACACAAAAGAAAATTGGGAAGAAATGTATAAGCAAACACAGTGTTTCTACTCCCTTGTGCCAGGCAGACGCTTCCCAGATTCTAAGCATTATTTATCTTGCAATCTGATCTGCATTTTTATTACCAAACTGCAAAAAATTAAAAAGTTATGCAATAATTCTGACTCAGCTGAGCAGCAGAGGACTCGAGGAGCCCAAGAGAAACGAAACAAGCTGAGGAGAGCAGCGTTTCCCAGTCCCTTTTGGGGCAGACCGCTCAGTGTGCAGAGCTCTGCAGCACAGGGCAGCTCCACGGGGTCGGTGCAAGAGCCCAGCAGCGGGGGGAAGATGCATCCAACCACTCTTTCCTCCTCAGCTCCTGAAGTGCAACTTATTTTTGCTGCAGGAGTCTGTTTAGCATTCCAGAAACAGCACACATTTCCCTCTCTTGGAGTGGAAGCAGCCGGGAGCACCTTGGAGCCAAAGGCTGATGGATGTTTTGTGAAACTGACAATTTGGTGAAGTGCAGCACAGCAACCCTGATTTTAGAGATTACTGACTGTGAAAGACAAATGTCACGTCCTGCCATGCGCACAGCCTCTTTCCCCACCTCTGTCTGAACACAGAATTAGTGCTGTTTGTTGATTTACTCCACGAGACCTCGAGTTTCTGACTTTGCATAAAGAATTCCTCAATATTTAAATTATTTAAAATGTAAAAAGCCATGGAAAAGCACCAACAGGATAAGAAACCTCCATTGAAGGGCTGAGGGCTCTGCAGAGGGATCTGGGTATCGGCTGAGTCCATGACATCCAGCAAGGGCGAGTGCCCAGTGCTGCCCCAGGGCCATGACATGGCCATGCATGGGCTTGGAAAGAGTGACTGGAAAGGTGCCTGGTGAGACCACGCTGCATTCAGTGCTGGGCCCTCCTCTGCAGGAAGGATACTGAGATGTTGGAACGTGTTTGAAGAGCAATGAAGTTGGTGAGGGTTACAAAGTGAGGCACGTGAGTCTGGAGAGGAGGCAGAGACCTCACCGCTCCGCACCGACCTGGCAGGAGGCTCAGCGAGGAGCAGTCCTTTCTCAGGTGACAGCGATAGGACGCGAGGAAAAGGTCTCAAGTGGCACCAGGGGAGGGTTAGATTGGAATCAGGAAGAATTTCTCTACGGAGAGAGTGGCCAAGCATCAGGACGGGCTGCCCGGGGAGGTGGTGGAGTCCCCGTCCCTGGGGGTACTGAGATGTGTGGACAGGGCACTGAGGATGGCTTGGTGATGGGTATCAGGCTGCTGTTGGACCTGAGGATCTTGAAGGACTTTTCCAACCCAGGTGATGCTGTGATTCCATTCCCTGGCTGAACAGAATGCTTTGCAGATGGAAAAGCAATGGCTGTTCTATCGTCCATTTTTATCAGCGAGCAGCTTTGTGATTTCACATATTTCCCACAGCTCAGACAGCTATCTCATGTCAGCTACGGTCTTCAGCAGCAGAAATTTCCCTGATCACTGAAGGAGAACATTAAATCAGCTGAAGCCAAAATTGTAACATCAGCGTCAACTCTAGCAGAGATCCTGTCCTGGACAAGGGTCCTCTGGAGGTCCCTGCTGCCCAAACCATTCCACCACCCCCTGACTTCATCTAGCCACCCCAGACACGACTTCTTTGCTTTTCTCCCCATCCACCATGCTCTCACAATCTCTTTCAGTTAGCTCAGAATCACGTTCATTTAGAATCAAGGTCAGGAAACTGGAAGAAACTCAAAGGTTTTGGGAACACCCGACCTTTCTAAACCTGAGGGTTTCCAACAGGTTTTAGTGAGAACCATCACTGCACGGGCACAGCTGCACCTCAGCCCTGGAGCACACAGCAGTGCTGCAAAGCACTTCAGGACAAGAAGTGAGAAGCAAACAGGGCAGAGAATTCAGACAGCATTCCCAGACTGCAGCATTTGGCCAACAAACCTAAGCACTAAGGGGAAAAAAAAAAAAAGCTCTCAGGACTGAAGGAAATCCCCACCCCTTTGTGTGGAGCAAGTGAAGCATCTCTGATGACGTAAGGTGACCTTCTGCTGGGCCGAGCCTCAGAGCCCAGCCCTGCAGAGCCTGAACTGAAGGACACTTTTGGTTCCTGCACGTGGAGCAGAAGCAGCACTCGCTTGGAAGGGGCAGCAATAAGTGAACTTTTATGGCCAGGACGGGACTCTGAGGTTCCCAGATCCACGCTGTGAAGTCGCAGCCCACAGAAGCTGTTCATTGCTAGGCTGGGTGCAGCCTGCAACACTCACATATTTCCAACTGCTAAATTGACCTAGAAGAAACTAAAGATACATTGTAGGCTTTCTTGGTATTTTCTCCTACATACCAGCTTCATCTGCTGCAAAGATAAATGCAATTGCGAAGAAAAGAGGAGACAAGGGGGGCTGGAGCCAGGCGATGTGTAAGGTCCCTTCCAACCCAAGCTGCTCTGTGATTCTGTGGCAGAAGGGACACACGGCCCAGAGCACCGTGAGCTGGGAGGGAAGGCTCTGCTGAGATGCACCCAGTTTATGAGGAGCCACATGAAATAAATGCCATCTCTTCTGGCCGTGTACCTGAGCTACCTTTGCGATCACCAAAGTACTTCACCCTGCACGTGGCAACCAACTGTTTTGTTTTCTAAGGTTTTAAAATTCTGTTTCTAAAACCCATCTTATTTATCCAAAGAGGTGGCTCCAATACCACGCTACGCAGGACAGTTCTGCACCTTCCCCTGTGCCTCGTTGTCCTCTGCATGGCCCCTGGGTGGAGAAGGAGGTGACAGCTGACAGCGGGATCGATACCCACCGCGGTGCAGCCGTGCAGCTGCCAGAGACAGCTTGGCTCCAGCCTCCACCAGAAAGCTTGCACTGCAGAGGATGCATCGCCCTTCATTCAGCAGCTTCCAAACCCAGGGAACAGAGGAAAAAGCCCAGAGATGCAAAGCAAAGACGGCACAGAAATCCTTGCTACAAGCACTGCCTGCCACAACTCCCAGCCCTGCTCCAGAGCAGCTCAGAGCCCTTCCGAGCACGTCCCAACATCCCTCAGGTGCTTCGGACCCAGTGGCTCTTTCACATTGGCCCTCTGGAACTGGAGCAAGCAAAGCGACTCGCTGATCATCTTCTCCACCTACATTTTGTTATTTTCTTCCAAACACAAGGATTACAGACTGCATTTCCAACGGAGACAGACTGCATTTCCAATGGAGACATACGACGTGCAGAATGAGCTGGCCCTTTAGGCTGAGGTCACGAAGGCACCCCATAAGCTCACATGTAATAAGGGAAAACGGCACAGGGCAGTTGTCAGGTGCAGCAGGGGATAAAAGCTTCCTAATGCAATTAAATACATTTAGACATGGATTTCCACCACAGTGCTACGAACTCAAACCCGGAAGCGTTACGCTACGGAAATTTGGGCAGTCTGGCTTGCCTCAGTTTCCCTGCTTACCAAATGGGGATGAACACACACTGAGCTCAGGTACCCACTACAGCTCGGCACAGCACTATTAATAAAGACAACAAAGAGGCCGCTTTCAAACAAACTCAGAAAGGGCAAATCACTGCTTTATTTTGGAGCAAGATGTGCTTTCGTGAACGGCTGCTGAGCCATGAGCACGAGGCAGCACTGCTCTCCTGCAGCCCCGGAGGCATTCCAGGCACCCAGCACGCCCAGAGCTGATGCTTCAGCAGAGCCCTTTGTCCCGGCTGTCACAGGTTGCAGTTCGGTCAGAAACTCATCTTCTGCACAGCACGCAGCCCGAACCCTGCAGCCGTGCAAAGAACCAACAAGTGAAGCCACCCCCTCCGTCTTCTTTTCCAAACTAAAAATAGGACAAAGGACCGAGAAGCACAGATGGCCAAAGCAACGCAAGTTTTTAGATTCTCATGTTGTAGGAATTTAAGCTGCTCACAAGCAACACAGGCAAAGCCTCACAGAACATTCACAGCAGCTCTGTCTCCAGTGGGTGACACAACCTCAGCTTTGCAGATCGCTGCAGGTGACCACTGCCACACAGTCTGACACGGCCGTGACTCATTTCATCTGAACAGCTGGCGGGGAATTACTCTTCCCTATTTCCCTGGTCTGTCTCTCTGATCCCTTCCTTGCAAATTTGCAGATAGAGAAGGTACAAAAACACACCCCATGCAGAAATGACTTCAAATGAAGATGTAACAAAAGGAACGAGGATTTAATTCATGTGTAAATTGAAAGCTGGATATAAAGGCAGATTAATGATTCCGTAGCAAAATTCTTCCAGGCAAATGAGCATAGCAGAAAGAAGAGCCCAAAGGGAGCGGGAAGCTGAGGTATTTACAGGAAACAGAACTGGAATGGAAAAACATCATCTTTTCTATACACCATTAGCTGCGTTCAAAATGCATTTCTGGACAGCACCCACAACACTGCGAGAACAGGGCAGGACCAGACCAACCACCCCAAACACCGCACAGAACCATTTCACAGAATGGCTCAGGTCGGAAGGGACTTCAAAGAGCACCCAGCCCCACCCCTGCCATGGGCTGGGTGCCCCCCAGCTCAGCTGCCCAGGGCCCATCCAGCCTGGAACCACCTCCAGGGATGGGGCACCCAAAGCTCCGGGCTGTGCCAGGGCCTCACCGCCACTGGGTGAAAGATTTCTTCCTAAAATCCAGCCTAACTCTCCCCTCTTTTAGTTTAAAGCCATTCCCCCTGCTCCTGTGGCTGGCTGCCCGTGTAAAAAGCCACCCGCCCTCCTGCTGCTGAGCTCCCTTCAAGCACTGGAAGGGTCAGGGTCAGCACTGGAAGGGTTAAGGTCAGCGCTGGAAGGGAGCTTTACTGGAAAGGACAGAGTCGTTCAGCTATCGGAGCAGGCACAGCCCCCGTGTTTCTCGTGACTCCTCTCAGCAGAGCTGCCCGACAGGCACAGATAACAGCCAGCACTTCCCAGCCCGTGGGGAAGCAGCGGGCACCAGGAGCGAGGCCGTGCCCCAACAGTGCGGGATGGGGGGGCTGGGAAAGCAGAGCTCGGTGCCCCCCGAGGGACGCGGGGCCCAGCCCGTGGTGGCCGTGCCGCGCTGCTGGGAGCTGCGTGCGTCCCGTCCAGCAGAAACCCACGGACA
Organism: Penelope pileata; assembly: GCA_013396635.1. NCBI lineage: Eukaryota > Metazoa > Chordata > Aves > Galliformes > Cracidae > Penelope > Penelope pileata. The sequence continues at coordinate 125,656 of WBMW01001137.1, read as the reverse complement.
CTGCAGGGAACAAACCCAGCAGCAGGCCCTGAGCAACCGGTGGCTCAGAACCACCGCAGAGGGATGGGTTTCGGGCAAATTGCTCCGTTAAAGTCCGAGGGGGCTCTCCCGGGGGTCCAGGAGCTCTCAGGATTTGCTGCTGAGCTCCAGAGCGAGGGCTCCCAGGTTTAACCCCTCCAGCCCCGGCTGCTCCCAGCCCCTCGCCTCCACCCGCGCTGCTCTGCTGGGAGGCAGCACGGCCCCCCCCGCCCGCAGCTCGCGATGGGGGGAGGGGGGGGGACGA
>WBMW01001137.1:67137-116408 GCA_013396635.1 Penelope pileata | reverse complement strand
GAAACAGCTTCAGAGGGAGGGAGAGCTCTGGGAGGAGGGGTGGTGGGAGCCTGAAAGGGCTCCGTGTGAAAGGTGCCCAGGTGTGTGGTGAGAAGGTAGTGTCTGCTTACGAGCCGGGTCTCCAGAAACTTTGGGGTTCGGTGTATGTTTTGACTTTATAAGCTCTCCTCGTTGCTGCCGTGGTTAAAAGCAGAAGTGCGGGTGATTGGGGTTGGCTGCAGCTCGAGGGAAAAATGCGAGAGAGATGCAGCTTAATGGTGAAAAAGAGAAACCAGGAGTGGCAGTGGTGTAGAGGGCTCTGTGACTGAAAGTGTTGTGAAACTGCTCCTGTCTGAAGTGCGGGGCTTGGCTGGCTGTTACTGCTCACATCTTTAAAGCCACCTCTGATGGCTTTGCTGTTGTGTGGGGCACTACCCACAACGTGACCCTCCTCTTGTTTGTATCCCTTCACTGCAAAGGATGCAGGAAAGTGAAGCGTGTTCTGTTCCAGAAATTGTTAACGAGTTGTTTAGGTAAACTCTACTTACTGATTAACAGTGTGCAATCAAACCCAGAAACCTCAGATTTGAAACTTGAAGTCCAAATTGAAAGTCTTGATATCAACAGTTGGGGGAAAAAACAAAACAAAACTTGCATGGACTTGTTGAATTAATAAACAGCAATAAGACGACTTTGCAAACTTTTTTTCACCTCTTTCCCTCTTCCTACAGTCCTGTGTTAAACTATAGAGGCAAATCTGCATCTGCAGAGGGAGCGAGGGAATAGCAACTAGCAGCATGGGCTGTGTGAGTCGATGTAATGCCAAGCAGGCTCTTGATGGGAGTTCAGCTGTTTGCTTAGGAGAAGTGGTTCGGGGCAGAAAATGCTTTCCTACCTCATCCTTATGGTCTTGATAATAGAAATACAACTACCTGCACCACCTGTAATGCTTTGCAAGGTAACACTTGTGTTGTTTTTTTTTGTTTGTTTGTTTTTGCTTCTCTGATGTTCCTTGAGAGAGCAGAAACCTGAGCAGAGCCTGGAAGTTACTGGTGAAGTTACTGTGTATAACCATGGTATTCCTGGTTTGTGGTGAAGAAGTGCTCTCTTCTTCAGGAACATTTTATTTCTTCTTGAAGTAACAGTATCTTAAATATAATCTTAGAGCTGTTTGGTTTTTTTAACATTAAATATTTTAGTTACAGTTGAATAAAATCTTAAAGGATCAAAATAATTTCCCAACTTCAGTGGCTAAGATCTGATTCTGAAAGCATAAAGGCTTTTCCTTTTTTCAGTCTCAGTTGATAAGCCTTGTTGGATGGGGGCGTGTAAAAAAGGAAATCTTTTAACTTGGTGTAATGTATACAACAGCATGTGAAAATGAGCCCAGGCCACGCTGTGATCCTCCTGCAGTGGGCTTCCAGCCCGTGAGGGTTTGGCCTTTCAGCAGCCCGGGCTCGGGTTAGCATGCCAACAGGTGCTGCTGGTTCTCCTCGGCTGTTGGTGCCAGGATGCGTCTCCCCTGACCTATGGGCTCCTCTGAGCCTCTTACTGTACAGCTCGAGCTTCTGCTGTGCTTCTGTCCCGTTCTCCAGCTCCCACCTCTTTGGGATGTCGGCCTGAATACCCCAACTCTGCTCTCTGCCATGATAAAAAGCTTCAACTACGGCACATCTTCCTTGTCTGGGAACACCTTCCCTTTGTTGTGCTGAGGGACGCTGTGTGAGGTAACGCTGTGATCCACACTGCCTGCGGTGCTGGTAGGCAGTGGTGTGCTGGGTCTGATTTCTTGGCCTAGAATTAAGGTCAGAATCTTCTGTGACAGGTCTGTCCTGCAAATAATTCCTTGCAATGATACCATCAAATCACTTTTCCTTTTGTTGAGGATGTGGCACTTCTCTTCGGTGATGATTTCCTCATTCTCTGCAGCAGGATTAATGCTCGTCTGCAGGAAACTGAGGGAGTTCACAGCAGGGCAAAGGGAAACACGCTCATTTGGTGCATTGAGATCCTCTTTTTAGCCATGTTCATAGAGGTTAATTAAAAAAAAAAAGTCTTTCTCACAAGTGCGGCAGGCTGCTCTTTGATAGTTCTGTAGTCAGCAGACCTGAAGCTACTTCCTTGTTGTGGGCCTTTGAGATGGTGCAACGTGTAATCCGAGCTGCAGTGTGTTCTGAAAGAACGTTTAGGAGTTGTATTTAACATTTACAACAAATTTGCAGTTCTGCTGGGAGAGGTGAGTTATCTTAAAGCAGCTTTTTCAGATAACTTGAGCAAAATAATGATGTATTGATAGTGAGGAATACAGACTTCCTTGTTTGTAGCCTTTAAAGGTCTGTCCACCCCTGCAGCTCACCTGGAGACGCTGTATTCCCAGGTATTTCACAGACTTGGGACAGCACTAAGAAAACTGACAGCTACTTTTACTGGCAGTACTGCAAAAATGCTTCAGGTAGAACACATGCATCCAACATTTCTGAGACTGCTCTTTGATCTTCAAGAAATACAGGTTAAATACTTCGAGTTGTCTTTTTCCTTGTTGCTTATTAAATGCTTCCCTAGAGCTGTGCCTCTTCTGAATTACCCATCGAATTCTGACTGTGGGCTGCTCTGACTTTGTTGTCTCCCTGCTGCATGTGTCTGACAGGACCCTCTCCTGGGTCCTGGCTCTTCAAAGGCAGCAAGCACTGTCCCCGTGGTATTGTTTAGTGTGCAAAGTTTGGTTGAGAGGTTGATGTTTCACTTTTGGCCTAAAACCAGAAATGAACTTTTCCAAAAGATGCATTGGCACTGAAATGTTCCTTCTTGAGGAGGAGAACGCAGGCAGAGGGCATTTTGCTGCCGTTGCATCTGGGATAACCCCCCTCCCTGCAATGGCACACTGAGCTGCCACAGCTCCTCCTGTTCCAGGTGCTGCAGAGCACAGCTCGGGGGGCAGCAACACTGCAGCAGTGGATTTGGTGGCACGGTGCAGGTGCTGACTGCAGCGTGGCTGGGAGCGTGTCTGAGCTTGTCCAGGCTCAGCACAGCTCCTTCTACCCACACCAAAAACTCCTTTTGGGAAACTTTTGTTAATGTTTTTTTGAATTTGGGATTGTTTAGGTCAGCCAGTTGGTGCTGAATGAATCTGCAGTGGAGTATCTACTTCAGTCTTTGCGATGTGGGAAGGAGCAGTGCTCTGGGTAGGTGGGACCAGGACACACTGGACTTCTTGAAAACACCCGCACAGCAGAGGTGTTCCGAAATGGCAGCCTGGCCCTGCCTGTTTGTCAGCAGTAAGGATTCGTGGAAGTGTAAGAGCAGGGGAAGCTTTGCACACAACATGTGTTTTGGCAATTGTTAATACTCAGTGAAGGCCTATTTCTTAAAAGACATTGGATTCTTCCCAAGCTGATATGGAAATTGTATTGTGACAAGGAAGGGGAAATTTTATTCATTGGCAAGTATAGCGAATTTGAGGGTGAGAGGTTGCAGAGTGAGACTTGGAGCTTCTTCAATTCTGTGGGAAAGTAAATTAATTAGATCTGAAGTATCTAGTGGTGCTGGATTTAAGTCCTTGTTTCAGCATAGTTGGCTGTGAAGGGATTCCTAATTTGGGAGATTTATTTTAATGTATGCATATTTCAATAATCTACATGTAATGTTTGTTTACATTTTCATTTTTGTTTAAAAAACAGAATTCTATTAGTCTGCTAGGTGTGATGCTGTGATGTAATTGCAGTGTGCCAGGTAATGATGGTTTCCATTGTGTCTAAAAACAAAAACCCAGCATTTTGGTGTTGTGAACCCTAGATAGACTTTTTTGTTCTAGCTTCTGGTGGAAAAAGTCTCTCTAAGGTTGTTTTTCTTTTTTTTTTTTCCTTTTTTTTTGTAAGGTAGAGGTAGATCTCTTCTGGAGATTTTTTTTTATATGCTTAGAAGAATTTGTAGCTGTAACCTGGGTTCCCCTGCTGTAGCATTTTGGTACTGAGTATGAGTGAGGGGTGCCTGGGTGAGGTGATTGCACTGATTTTTACATCAGAAACTGACATTTTCTAGCATCACAATATTGTGTCTAACATTTATGAGCAAGAGTTTTATTGATCGTGGAGAAAAGGCAGAATATTGACTTCTAACAAAATGAAAATTGCCGTGTAAATGGTTGGTTTTATCCCTATGGGTTGGCTGTTTAGATTCTCTGAATTGAATGAACCCCCTGTATTGCCCAGAAGTGGGTGTCCTTGACGGGGAGTCCGAAGACGTGCTTGAGCTGGCCGGGGTTTTTAATCGCTTTTGCTCCAAGCGCTTAATTTCTGCTTTCTAGTAAAGATGGTAGGATGCTACCCTCAGTAAAACACTTGAGATTAGGTACTGGAGTACAGGTGGTACTCAGGTACTCGAAGCACCTTTAGGTGAGAGATCAAGACATAAAGAACTTAACCTAAGGCTCCATCAGCAGAAGGCACTCGCACACGGTGCGTTTCCTGTAGCAGATGGCTCCCTGGTCCTCCTGGTCTTGATTTCCAGACTTTGCTTTTTTATTTTTGTGAAAGTCTGCATTCAGATGTCCTCTGTTAACAGATTTGACTGCTTTTCTGTCATCTCCAAGCACGTATCAGGAAGAAGTGGGGTTTGAAATGCTCCAGCTCAGCTCAGGCACAAGCAGCAGGTGACCAGGTGTGGTCCAGAGCACCTCAGCTCCTCCCAGCTCCATGTACCCAGCTTTCCTGCACTTCCTGTATTGAAAGGGCTCACTGGTACGATAGACAGCCATCTTCTGGTAAATCTTTCATTTCAGCCTTCCAAGAGTTGTGTGTTACGTTTCAGAGATCTATGGGATGAGTGTGCGTAGAAGGCAGACGTAAGGACACGCAAAGCCACACTGTGCAGCCGTGAAGTATTACCTAGCAGCACAGGAGGTGCAGTGTGAAGCCTTAGCTGCATCTGCCACTGCACCAACAAACCTTTGATCACTGGTTCTGTCGGAGGCCAGTGTTGTTGATAACAGCGTGGCTCTGTGTGTTTGGTCTGGCAGAGGTTCACTACAGCTGATTCAATTAAAATACCTGGAAGGCAGGATAAAACAACAAGTGGCAGAATTTTCTTTTTTCAAAACAATAACTGTAAACTTTTGTTTCCTGTTCACATCAGAGTTATTAGGCTTGTCACAAAGATTATGCCATTGCAGCTGGGGAGTTGTGATGTGTGTGCTTTGCCTTAGAAGGGCTCACGAGGCCCTGCTGTCTGTGTCTTGTCTGCTTTGTCTGTCCATGGGACTCCTGTGTCTTCCCTTTTGCTAATCCACATTGTGATAAAGGATAAATCCCAAGCTTAGTGTCTATGCACCTTTCTTTTTGAGATGGGTGTGTGAGGGTGTGATCTCCAGTCCTTGCCTCTCGGAGGAGGCAGGAAACCTGAGACAAGCTGATCTTTGAGGTCACTCCTCCAGCTTCCCTGGCAACTTCTTTCAGTTCAGTGCTGGTCCAGGCATCTGCTAGGGGGTGATGGTGGGCAGCGGGGAGAAGTTGTACAGCTCTGCTTCTCTTCTTCCTCTGTCAGGTGATCAAAGAGGAAAAAAGTCTTATGGGAGTGTTTTAAGTTATCTGTGTTTTAATGCATCTGGTCTGATTGATGCTTGCAGGTGGTGTCCAGCTGAACTGAACGTAATGAGACGTGTGAGGCACTTGGCTTAACAGATCATCTGGGTTTTGATAAAGTCAGGGAAGAGGGAGGGTGATGACTGAAACTTGACAGCATTCTTACTCTGAAACAAAGATGAACTGCTGTCTTTACAGGCACAAAAGGCAGCATACAAGCACGTTTATTAGCTCTTGATGTTGAAAACCAGTTGAAAATTTTTCTTGGTCAGCTTTTATTTAGGGCATTTAAAAAACAACAACAACAAACCCTGCACAACTCTTCTCCACGGTAGTTCAAACATTAGACCTGAGAATTTTGAATGAAAGGCAGGCTTCAAGTTTGTGTTTTTAATTGCAGAATAACTATAATGGAGTTGTGCTGTGCTCCGAGTTACAGAACATTAAAAATGAGGTGCATGTGAAAGGGCACTGTAAGCAGACAACTGTAGCAGCAGGAGTTGGGTACAATGTAATTTTAGGCCAGCTGGACTGCTTTACATGCCTCAACTTGTTCTCAGGCAGTTTCTGTAGCTTAATCCCCCTTTACTTTAAGGCAGACAATTATAGATTGGTGACATAGTTTATGCTGAGGAATTAGCAGTTACAGAATCTTTTGCGTACTGGCAGCTCTTGCTGACTTTCCACTGGGAAGAGCTGGTGCATGTTTTCAGTGGCAGCGAGCAGAGAGCAGCTCCTGCAGTGACATTCTCAAAATGTTTCACCCCAGACTTAAAGCTGCTGAGCACCTGCTTCAGAGGGTTCAGCTGCTGGGGCTGGGGGCTTAGAGCATTGATTCTGTCACAGACCGCTGCTGTTAGGCGGGGTGGGGTGCTCAGCCGAGCGCAGGCACTGTGATAGGACTAAGTTGCTGTTGTGTTCATTTGTATCTGAAAGCCTGATAAAGAAAAGTGCCTTTGGGTGGTTTGGAGTGTCCTGACAACGGCGTGCTTTTGCTGTGGGTTCTCGGTTTCTCCTTGTGCCGCCTCTGCACAGTGCAGTGTTGCTTCTAATCACAACAGGTTTCTGTTTCTTCCTGGAACATCCCACTTGTATTTTGAACCTGCCTTGTTTTCAGCTAAAACAATGAAATATTTTTCTGGGGCTTCATGTAAGGAAAATACATAAACTTCGAATTAGCCAGCTTTTTTCCCCTCTTAAACTGTGTAAATTCAGCTTAAAGCTTTCAGCTTCCCTCAGTGGTCATTTTTGGTAATCTGAAGTCCTACTAGGTAGCTTTCCAGCCTCCTGGGTTAGTGTAAGAGAGAAAGACTGAAGATAATTGGTACACAAATTTGGCTTTTAGATGTGGTGTTTATTGAAAGCTGCTCATCTCCAGTCCTTCAAAATGTCTCCAGACTTTTTCCACTTAATTGCCATGTGTCATCTCTACTGAAAATGTTCAACTCCAGGTGAAAGTGCCTGTTCTGTGATGTAATGATTGTGTATCTTCCCTCCTGCCCTGCTTCAGCTTCCTCTAATGCTTCGAGGTGTTTGCTACATCAGAAGCAGCGGAGTAGCTCTCTTGAGACAGCCCAGCTCAGGAGTTGTACCAGTCCAGTTCCCAGCAGCTAAGGCAGCTAACATCCAGAGATGATACTGGACACCAGGGGACGGAGGATTGCGTCGTTGGGACGTTCCTCGTACGTTTTTAGTCTGTTCCACCCCTGTTGTGTAGAGAATTTCCATTAGAAGTAAGTAAGTTCCATTGAGGAGTAAGAAATTATCCATCTGCTGCACCGTTTCTCCTGCACATTTGTTCTTAACCATGGATGCCTTGTGGGGTATCGCCGTGCCTTGCTGCATGCTGCATTTACAGAATGAGAGAGAGGTCTGTAAATTTTGAATGAAATTCAAAAGAGGTCTGAGAGAATTCAGTTATGGAAAGAGTACAAAGTGTTCTCCAAGCAAACGGTGTGTTACTGGGATTTTATTGTACGCTCACATCGCTTAGCTTGTGCATTGCATCGTTCCAGCAGCATAACACCTGAGTTGCTTTTCTTGTGACAAATGTTCTGCCAGGTGTGAGTGCTGAGAGCGTGCAACGCTCAGACACCAAAGGATGGGCATTTGCCTGGCTCTGAAGTGAGAGCTCGGAGAGAGAAATGTAACCTGGCACTCACTTTGTTGCAGTAACTCCACACAAGGAAGCGACTGAGTCCATTTGTCAAAGAGCTTTCTACTTGACTTAATAAATGTCCTCAAGTTACTGTCTGTGTATGATATAAGTGCTGCATTCTGGGTGAATTTCTAAGTTGAAGGGTAAATCAGTTCTGCACTGGAAGTCTACCCTCTGTTCTTCCTGACAGCTCAGGATAATCAGTGCTGAAGAAACTTTCACCTGCTAGCTGGTAAAGGTGGTGAAACTGTGTGTAGGAATGGGCTGGAGCGAATGGGAACAACATCTGTTTGCTGTGTTTCGAGGTCAAATGGCTTATTTTGATTTGGATTCATCAAAGAATTTGTCAATAAATGAACAATTCTAGATTCCTATAACACTTAGTTTAAATTTTAATTATCAAGTTGTTGCTTTCTACTGTAAACACTACTTTGGAGTGGAATTCCTATGTCATCAAGTACTTTAGAAGATCAGCTGGTGTGTTACAAGGGGCGTTTTCCTGGAGTTCAGATCTTTAAGCTGCTGGGTTGAAAACCCAACCAAAATTCCACGTGTCTGCCATGCTTGGTGATGGGCTGCTATGCAGTTCCTATAACTCAGTTTCCCTCTACCTGTTTTGCCAATGTTTGTTTGGTAGGGCTCTACTATCCCTCGTCCTATATGTTAACATGACCTGTTTGTGTTGCTTTCCTTCCGAGATGCTTAGTGTTTGCGGAGGGATGGTGGGGATGTGTCAGAAGAGCTGTGCCTTTTTTTGCTAACAGAAGGATGGGGCATTGCACACGGGGCCCGCTTTGCATAAGGCCGGGGTGAGTAAGCCTCCGTGCCATGGTTTCTTCATTCTCATAAAGAGGAATCTGATTAAATTAAAAACAAAATCATTTCCAATTACCCGTATATTGCTTTTAGCTTGCACAACAGTTAGGTTGTATAAAGAAGCCTCCGGTTTGTGAATTGATTTGGAAGAGTTTTTTGAATTCTGCATGGTGACCCAGTTAATTGGGAGTAATTACTGTCTAAATATATTGGTTTAACATAACAAAAGGCTGTCTGGAAAGAGCACGGGAAGGGAAAGAATGGCTCAAGATAAACCACCTCTTTGCAAACACTTAAGAGTTGTTAAGGGACATCTCCAGAGCTATTAGCAGGGAAGGTTTTAACTTTGCTATTGTAATTTAGCTCCCGAGGCTTGAAACAAAACGGCAGAGCAAAAGAATCGACTTGAAAAGGAGCACTTTCTCCACTTCTATGTAGTATTTTCCTGGGAAAGCACTTGATACCTGAGTGATGTGATGCCTTTGGAGAGGAAGGAGCAGGGTACCTGTAGTTGGAATGGGTTTTGTTGACAATACGGAGCTGTAGTCTTTATTTGCCACCTTCTACCCTCCCTCTTTCCAAAATCTCGCTCTCAGGACTAAAACTGGGCACTGCTCTGATTGCAAGGAGGCTCACCTTCTTGCTGCTGACTCCTGATTGCAGGAGTCCGAGGCCAAACCCTGCCAGACCTGCTCTGGGAGCGCAGCATGCAGCCCTGCTGCTGGCTGGGCTGCCCGGAGAGGGGCAAAATTGCTTCATTTGGGAAAGGAGGGCATGACACCTGGAGGGCTGTGTTAAGAAAGAAGCAGAAGTATGGCCATGCCTGTAATTAGGACAGATCAGTCATGTAAATTACACAGGCTGGGCTTGGCATGCTCATCTTACAGTTTCAAAGTTGTTTGGTTTATAATAGTAATTTATCTCCTGTGGCAGAGAGCAAAGGGGTAAGTGTGGTACAAGTCACACCTAGGAGTGAAGTGAGACAGGCACTGATGTGTAAGCAGAAGCCTTCAGGTGATAACTCCTTCCTCTTAGTTTTAGCTCCTCGCTCCTGTCCTTAGAGTGTCTGCAGTTGGTGCTGTGCAGCTTTATCTGGGGCATGGGGGTAAAGGCCTCATAATAACAGCGGATGTGTATGTGCAAACTTCAGGATCTTGTGTGTGTGCCCTCAGAGCCTCTCATTAGTGCTTGCACTTCCTTGTAAAGCCCGCTCATACTGTGCATGTAGAGGAAAGGTAGCAGTACTCGGTCTGGGGACGTGCAGGTCATCAGGTTCCAGGCGGTTTGCAGTGTGACCTCTGGAAGCGGCCCCCGAGGAAAGCACTGCATTCAAGCTGATACTTGAATTTTCTTGGGGTTAGGGAGCAGGGTCTCTTGGAAAGAGTTGAAAGAAAGCTAGCAGTGATATGTTGCTTTTTTTGCTGGTTGTGTAAGCAGAGAGCGTGACTAAAATGTGAGCGCTGCGGGTATCTCCTGCAGCAGCGCGCTGCCACATGGCCTCTCGGTGGCTATCTCTTAGGGTTGTCTGTGTCAAAGAACTTGAACTTTGGTCAGATCTGCTTTGTCATCCTGACTTTGGCTCTTGCTACTTTCAATTTCTCTTCAGCTTCTGGAAGCTTCCTTTTAATTCTCTAGTGGGAGGGCCACTGTATAGCAGAACACACCCGAGTGCTCACCCCAAACAAAACCTGCTGCACTGTGATCAAAACAGTGGGAGCAGGAAGGTGGGTTTGTGATACGTGATCGCAGGAGGGTGGCAAATCTGTTTTTCAGCATGTACTCTTCTTTAGTTAGTTTTTAACTAAATGCTGCAGAGGGCTGGAGTTGTTTCCCAATGGCAAAGCAAGCAATGAAATCTGACACAGGGAGGGGAAGAGCTGGCAGAGAGCCTATGTGCACAAATAGCCCACTACCTTCTGAAGCATATTTACAGCCAGGCAAACAAAACACAGCACAGGCTGCCTTCCAGAGAATTACAGAAGAAACCTTCCCCTTGGAACTTTTATTTTCTCTTTCTTAATGTCAATAAAACGTCATTACAACCGATTCCAGAGTTGTTGCATGCAAGATGTTGTGGTGTGTCTGCAAATGTTTTTATGTAGTAGTGGATTAGGGAGAGAAAGAGCTGTGTCGCTGTCTTTTGTGGCTCTTACAATGCCTTTTGCCTTGGATTGCTGTAATACAGAAAGAAATCAGAGTGAGGACTGAACTCTAGCCCGTGGTGTTAGCTGGTCGAGTGAGCAGGAGCCTCTTGGCACAGCCCCTTTGCAAGTTATGTAAATCCTGCGCGGTGTGTAAGCAACAGGCGGGCTGTGATGTAAAACTGAGCATTTGTCTCTATTTATTGGCTAATGTGACACGCACCCTTCCTGCAGCATTTGACTGAGCTGTCTGTTTTAAATATAGCCCTGACACTCCTAAGTACAAAATGCCTCGGGCTGAATAATGACTTCTGGTCTGAAATTCAGCATTCTAAATGTGGCAGTCTTACTGGGGTGGCTCTTTTGTTTCCCCTTCGTATCAAAGTCCGCGGTGCGTTAGCGGCAGAAGGTCTCGCTGCGAGCCTGACCTTGCTGTGCTTGCCAGGGGCCGTGGCCATGTTGGGCACAGCGTTCCCTGGCGCTGCCTGATGTGCTGGGGGGGCTCTGGGATGCCTGCACCTCCCGCTGCTAGCGGAGCGCGTTATCTCCTGCCGGGGGTGATGGGTTACCAAACTGACAGATCTGTTTGTAGGTGTCCCCCCATAGTGGGTGCCTCTCAGATCTGCCTGGTAGTGCTATTTTCCCCTTTGATATGAGCTCCGGTGCCATTAGCTACTATTTTTTTGCGTCCCCTACGTCGGAAGAAATCAGTGATACTTCTCTCCCATGCAGTTCTGATTTAACTCGGGATGTCTGATTTTTTTTTTTCCTTGAACACTGTAGGAATTGAACAGGAGGCCGTTTCTTTGCTCACCGTTTCGAGCCCCTTTCCAGCTGGCAAGCAGTCCAGAAAGCCCTGTGTTTGCTCTTTCTCAGGGTCATGCTGCAAATGTTTTTCTTGTTTTCGCCTTGGCTTATTGGCTTTGCTTTAGACACATGACACTCCACCAAACAATACTAACCCTCAATAAATCACTGTTCCCATACAGTGCAGCTTCTGACTAGACCCCTGCATGTCTTTTGTTTTAGGTGGCGATTCCTGGTTCTGGAAGGCTTTTTTCTGTCTTGCTTTAAAAAGCAACACAGCTCTGTAATCATGAATAAAAAGCAGTTGTTTTGCCTGTTGCTTTTGGTGAGATTTTGCTCATCTCCATTCTCACAGCACTTACTCACAACATGTAAACGAGGGCCACAACCTCACAGACATGCGTAAACAGAGGAATTACACAGCTTGCCAAAACACTTACATAATGATGGTAGTATATCGGGGAATGGCAGCTGAGACTCATGGATCCTCTTCCTGTTTGACTTCTCAGATTAATTGTCATAGGGGTTGAGCTATGCTGTGGCCATGAATCAATAGCATTTGTGGCTTTCTGAATGTCCATAATGTATCACAGAGTTCTAGTGTCATTTGTTTTTATTCAGGAAGAATGATGTCTGGATGGTTGGTAAGTTCCTTTGAGCTGTGACTACCCAGAGCTGAGCAGGCACCTAATGATTAATAAATGATCTTGGAGGACTCGTGGCTCATGTGACCGTCTGTCTCCAAAGCAGCAAGGCTTGAGTTATTATCCATAGCTAATGGTTCCCTTTGGCCTTCAGAGTTATCAAAAGTATGTTCCTTGTTTTGTTCATTTTGGGGTCCTTTGGACCTTTCACACCAAACTAAGATGGAGAAGTTGAGTCCTCTTGAAATTGGCTAAGGAAACAAGGCTGGTGTAAGGAAGCAGCTCTGTTTATGCACTGATGCACAGCACTTGACCGCTCTTTTCAGCTTGTTGTCATGTTTCAGGGAGAGCTAATGGAGTACAGGCCTAAAAGACTTTTAAGTTGCCAGATTTCCAAAGAAAATGAGAGTCAGACCAGAAATGGGGACTAAAATAGTGTCCATGTAAAGTAAAATGCTGTATTTTGAGTTCTGTTGTTTTGGAGAATCCATATGTGATAGCGATGGAAGCTTTAGCAATATGCAAGCAACAGAGCTACTATAATCTGGATAATATCTGTTCTTAACTGTTTAGGCCGACATATGTGAACTCCTGCAGAGGACCTGACCTACCTGTGCTTAAGGTTATAAGCTGCTTTTTGCTTTCTAGGAATCTACAAGCCGCCATTGGAGCCTATTATGATTTCGAGAGTCCAAATATCAATGTACCCTCCATGTCCTTTGTTGAAGATGTCACCATAGGTGAAGGAGAGTCCATCCCTCCTGACACCCAGTTTACAAAAACATGGAGGATACAAAACACAGGTAAGTCTTTCTGACTCTAGCAATACCCGTGTGATGTGTGTTATGGGGCAGGTCTGATGGCAGAGACGGAGCTTGAGGCAGGAGGCTGGTGTGCACCTAACTTGGGGCAGAGCTGCCCTGTTCCCAAGGGAGGTCGCCTGCCAACCTGTGTGCATTCCCCTTCTTACGTCAGCACGAGCGTTTTGTGGCTGGATGTGTAGCTCAGTCTTGTTCTTCCTGCCATCACATAAACAAAGGCTCTAGGAAACTTCTGTAGGAAGAGGCGTATAAATGGAAAATGAAGTACGGTTTTTGTTTTGTTAATGGAAGTAGTTGATCTGAAAATAGATGAAGACTCCTTAGCTAGTCTTGTTTATGTTCACTTGACAAATGGAATACATTTTTAACTCATTGAAGAGATCCCTTTAATCTCAAAGCCTTTTAGCTCATGACCAGCCTGTGTATATTACCACTACACTTCATTGCTCCGTTTTTCTGATTGACTCTGTCATTTGGTGGTTGGGCTCCCAGCAGAAATGTGTTCTGTGGAGGCAGTGACGCAATCATCTAACTCAATCTGACCTGAAGAAGAGGTAGCTGTGTGGCAGGCACCCTTTACTTCTGATACACTTTTGACAGAATTGCTTTTCCCTGCTTTAGGAGGATGCAAGGCTAGAGAGAGCACATTCCAGTATGAGATAAATCCAAACAGGGACTGAAATCCAGGAAGTGAGACTAGGCAAAACACATTCTGAGTGCTTAATCTGTTGGGATGTAGCCAGAGAAAAATGAGATCCAGGGATGCAGAGGGGAATACCTCATCTTTGACTGTTGCAATGACAGGATGTTGCATGAATGTTTAACCTGTGTGTCTGAATTTAATTGACCTGCTTACACTTTTGTGAAGAAGAATGACAGCACAACAAGGTGTAATACCGTGAATCATTGTGAGTAAGGTACAGCTGTTAGTGTTTTTACTTGTAAAAAACTGCAGCACTCCAGTGCTGTACAGATTTGTGCTAAATACCAAAGTATAACAAAGACTAAAACCCTATTAAAAATCTAAGAGTATTTAACCAGGATATCAGAGGTGAGAAGTGTGTGTGTAAGAATACTGATTTATAAGCAATTATATTCTAGAGAAAGGGCTTAATTATATCAATTTACTTTTTTGTGCCTTTTTTTGACATAGTAAAATGGAAAGATCATGAATAAAGCTTTTTTAAACTCCAGTAATGTGCAAAATTGGTTTATAACTGTCTCAAACAAGTCTTAAAATGTTGTAAACCTGATGGATCTTGTTTTTCCACTGTTACTATCTTAAATTGCTTGTGTTATGCCTCCTCTCTTGTTCTTCTGATGTACTCTTACCTGCATGCAAATTCAGCCTTAATTTGACATCCTAGTTTAAAGCAATCATTCATTGTTCTTGGTGTGTTTGACCTTCTGAAATCCATGGGCCTGCTGAAATGAGGAAAGGGAGTTAATCTTGACTTATGAGCTCCTGGCAAGGCCAAAATTTGTTTTGGCTTCTGTGTGGGTTACAGCCTGACTTCTTAGAAGTACATCTGTGCTCTGATACTGATGCTGGAGGCCAAATCTTGTTAAAACCATGCTGCTGAGGCACGGTTTAGGTAAGTGCACCTCCACATTCTGTGTTATGACTGTGCACTTTAAGCAGAACCATAGCATTTTAAAACCATTTTAAGGTTTAATTAAGATATAATATCAAAGGACCGTGGTGTTTCCAGATAATATCTGCTTGTTAGGTAGATAACTAAGTAAAGACAAGGTTTTTAACAACTCTACAGGAGCCCTTGATTAAGTAACTTCAGTGCTAGAACAAGAAATACCTGAGGCATGTGTCACCGAGGCGCTTGGTGTCTGACGAGTACCACGAGCAGAGCTCTGGGAGACTGCTGCTTTTAGGCACACAAGCAGTAAGCTAGGTTCAGTCAGATTTGTGCTGTTTAAACTGCTTTGATATCTTCCAGGGCAGTGCTTGGCTTGTCTGCCCCAAGACCAGTTTGTGTGGGAGGAGCAGCAGAAAGGCAGCAGGATTTAAGATGTTTCCTCTCCCGCTCTACCCCCAGCTGCTGCTGGCTCTGCAGAACAGTTACTACAATTTATCTCCTGAGAGATGAGTGTACCAAAATAGAATGACATAATCATCATTTCATTTTGTGGGGCTTACCAGTTGCAGCATTCTAGGCATCTTGTGAGCCTAAAGCAGTGGAAATCACAAATGACTTAAACTAAACCCTGTCGCTGGGCTGTGACAGCCTTTTCGGAGGAGGCTTCGTACTGCACTCCCACACACCATAACTGAGGTCAGCTGAGCACTCAGCTCCTCTTTCAAAGGCCTCCCTATCTCAGCAGTGTTTCTGACTGCAGCAACATGTCCCCCACTCTGAATATCCAATGTTATTTGTTCACATCTTGATTTCCCTGCTAGATTGAGAGTTCCAGGAATAAGGACTTGTCTGGAAAACAAGACATGCCATGTCTTCACTGAAGTATCCACAGGGATTAAATTAGCAGACAAGCTGTTGCAAAGGATGCTCTTTGAGGTAACCTAAGGTCAGATCAGCATCCACCGTTCTGGCCTCAGAATAGACTTAGAGTGGTTCCAAGCTTCTTGATGGTTCCTTCAGTTAACTGCTTCCTTCAACCTTAGCCAAGCAGAAGGTATCCTCAAAGTCTTTGGCTCAGTCCTGTCATCTTATTGGAGAAGAAGCAAAAGAAAATTCTGCTCAGCTGATTTTTTCATGAATCTCGGAAGCACTTTACTTTTGTCTGCCCCAGTGCTTGTTATCTTTGGCTGTGTTTGCGTGCAGTAACTGTTTTCTGTATCTCTGCAGATTGCCAGGTCACACTGTCAGTCCCAGTATCTGCAGTCTAAACACTGATCTCCACAAATAAATCGTATGTTCACAATTCTTTCCATCATTGTGCAAGGCTGAGAGAAGGGTTGGTGCAGGAAGGGAAACATCCTTTTAGAAAACAGTACTAGCTCTTCGATTATAATTCAGAGTATTAGTTCCTCTTGAGACTAACAGGCTGAAAAAGGAATGAATGCCTGAAAGAAAATGTTTCCAGCACTTTGAGCTAATAACATGTGTTTTGATGTTAAAAAACTCAGGAGCTACACGCAGGGAGGCAGAAATGAGAAAGAGAAATGATGTCTCACTTCTTTGTGTATAGCACTGTTAAAATACATGTGAATGTCAATTATGTTGATTTTTTTTTTTTTGCAGCTGTTGCACTGTGACTTTGAGGATTTTCCTGTGTAAAAAAGAGCTAGGGATTATTTTAATAGAAATATCATTTTGCCTGCTGGTCACAGAGTGGGCCAGTTATGCCTTATCTGAAAACTGTATTCTTCTGTATCCGTTGCTGGCTATGAGATGTATATCTCGATATTCCTTTAGCTGTTCATCAACTGCACAACTGTTTTATTATTTTATCTAGTCTCATAAAAACAGACATACAACTTTTCCTGGTGCACTGTCACTAACTTTTTCTCTGCTTAATCCCAGGGACAGAGGTGTGGCCCCCAGGAGTTTGTCTGAAGTATGTTGGGGGAGACCAGTTCGGCCATGTAAACATGGTGATGGTCAGGTCCCTGGAGCCCCAGGAGATGGCAGACGTCAGCGTTCAGATGTGCAGCCCCAGCGCAGCAGGAATGTATCAGGGACAGTGGCGAATGTGCACTGCCACCGGACTCTATTACGGAGGTGAGCGATCCCTTTTCTGGCACTTCACGCTCCTCTTCATGATACTCCATCATAAACAGAATGGATGCTCCTGTCCCCTTGCAGGCACTCCTGATGACCAAATGATAATGTACCCATGAGCTTTGTGTGATTGATTGTAATAGCTGTTGATGCGATACTACGCTGTGCAAAGATGCAAGAACCAAGCAATTGCAGACTATGATGGCCCTTGGTTTCTGTTTTGTACGTGTGCTCTGCAAATCTGGTGGTC
This sequence comes from Penelope pileata, assembly GCA_013396635.1. Taxonomy (NCBI): domain Eukaryota; kingdom Metazoa; phylum Chordata; class Aves; order Galliformes; family Cracidae; genus Penelope; species Penelope pileata. Next base: position 99,518 of record WBMW01001137.1, on the reverse strand, counting down.
AGTGCTCACTACAGTTAGACTTGAGAGACAGAAAGCTTGCCTTCTGTGGGCTTGGACTAAATGCAGAAAGGTAAAGGTCTGCCAGCTCCGAGACTAAATATAGAAAACAGAGAAAACATCAAGTGAGCTGCTTTGTTGTCTTGGTCAGCACTGAACTGTTTTCTAAACAGTGGAACATTGCAGATTACACAAAGCTCTTAAAAACAAAGGGACTTTAACAGCTCTCCTTGAGACTCTTGTCCTTTCAGAATTCTTTCCGAGTTGTTCAGCGATGAACATCACAAGCTGCATACAAGCATAAAATCTAAGTGGTGAAAACCCCACCTGCCAAGTTTAGGAAAGGTTTTAATAGATAAACTTGGTGCATCTACTGTGAACTGCTTTTCTGTGTTTAAAAATCACTTTTTTTATAATTTCACATAGTGCCTCAGGCTGAGCCACCAACATCTTCATTCATTTGGTGTCTTTTAGTCATTTTCAGCCAGCTGTAGTTTACACTGAGAACAGCTTTGTGTCTGTTTTGGCAGTTGGGAGCGTCCCAAGTACATGGGTTTTGAGTGAGAGATGTTAGCACTTGGAGTCAAAAATAACTCTTTGCTCCATTTTTTTTGGCAGAATTGTCAGCAAGAGTAGGGCTCTCCTGTGCTGCAAGTGGATGTAACTTGTCCTTGAAATGTGTGCATAAATTAGGTTGAAAGGTAGAAAGGCCTGTTAGACTTGCACTGCCTGCCACAGGCCTATGTGTTTATTAATCCAAGGTTTTCCTACAGGCTGACAAAGGAATAGTTTAAGATCTCACCAAATTTCGTCAAGTTCCACATTTTGAAAGAAAACCACCTACAAATTAAAATCTCATTGGCAGCTGAGCTTTGAATCCAAGCTGCCTTCCCCTGTTTGATCACTGATGCCTATTTCCTGAGCTCAGGTCCAGCAGCCAGGCAGGCACCGGGCAAGACCCAGGGCTGTTGTGCCTGCCTGGCTGAGTCCTGGTGCTGGGGCATGGAGTGGCTGGGTGTGCAGCGGGGGGAGCCAGGGGTGCAGTGTGGGAGCTGGGCACGCAGTACTGGCAGTGTGCTGTGGTCCTTGAGCAGCCGGGCTCGTGTAGGGTGTCATTAATCGGATCACAAAATGCAAGCTAATGAGCTGCGTTCACCTGGTGAGTGACTGGAAGGAGAGGAGAGCTTCAGTGCGTGAAAGCTGCGTGTGAAGCAGCGGTGGTAAAGCTGCACAGCAAAAGTACCTGCTGTCTCCTCCCCCCAGGCCAGTGGTGGCAGCATGAAAGAGCCCCTTATAGGTTAGTGCTGCAGAAAAGCTCGAACCTAAATTGTGTGACGTGAGGTGCTGTTATTAGATCAGCTGAGATGAGATAAGGTATTGCTGTTCTTCTTAATTTTCTGTCTCTGTGCAGTGAAACAAAACTGGAGCATGTTTAATGGAGGGGTGGGAAAAAAGCAATAGAATTGAATTTGGATATGTACCAAGAAATGTGTGTATGTAAATATGCCATAGTGTTTGCATGAAGTGTAAATGAAATAAGTAGAAGAACAATCTTATCTATGTACAAAAGACACACTTTTTTTTTAATTCTAACCAGTAGTTTGCTAACTTGTGTAATGGTCTACCAGTGTAGGTGTCCACCCATTGGAGATATCTTGGAAGTAGAATAGAGATGTTTTAGTGTGAATTGTCATAAACCTGATTGTTTTCCAAGTAACCCTCTTTCTGTGTGTGTTTTTAAGAGCCGAACTTTAATGCTAGAGAAAAAAAGTTACCTTTTTCTTCACCAACTGAGCAGAAGGTTGGCAGTGATATTGTCTGACTCTCATTTCAGTCTTACTGTGTTGCCTTGATTAAAGTCGCTTAAGGTTTTCTTTACAGTGCATCCTATTGGTAATCTGATGTATGGAGTTTCAGTTTGTCACGTCAACTTTGTTTTTTATACGTTCAGACCTGGTTCCTTTAAGTTCAGTAGGAGTAAAACTTGCCTAGTTTTCTCAAAGGATTGGACTTGATTAGTGCCTAGCCAGTACTTCTGATGCTTTGTTAAAAGTTAAAGCAGTCTATCTTTTTTCTTGCTATTGTAAAGGAGTGAATTAATGTTCTGGTTTTCTCTCCTTCTCTCCCTGTCTCCATAGACTTAATCTAGTGATGACCTGAGTGTTTTGCCTTTTCCACAGATGTCATCTGGGTGATCCTCAGTGTGGAAGTTGGAGGACTTCTAGGAGTAACGCAGCAGCTGTCGTCCTTTGAAACAGAGTTCAACACGCAACCGCATCGCAAGGTAGAAGGAAACTTTAACCCGTTCGCCTCTCCACAGAAGAACAGGCAACCAGATGAAAACAACCTAAAAGACCCTGGGGGTTCTGAGCTAGGCACAATCAGCAAAAACACATGGGGGCCTGCTCCTGACCAAATTGAACAAGATCAGAATGGACTGTCACAAAACTCTGTAAATCTCTCCCCCAGCAGTCACTCGAACAACTTGTCGGTAGTGACATACAGTAAGGTAGGTGCCCTGGGAGAACAGGAAAATGGGTAGGTGATGAGACTATGATGTATGTAATAGTTCTTCATTACAAACTGCAAAGCCCTTCCCTTCTGCTTCTGCCAGACCTGCTAAGGAAGGTTTTGAATTTGACTGTCTGACTCTGCCAACTCCTCATGTTATATTAAAATACTTTTGCCTCTGATAGACTCTACCAGATCCACCTTTTTTTTTGTTGTTTGTTTTTGCTTCAAGTCCTTCTTAAAACTTATATAATCTTGTCTGGGTGCTGTAACTATCAGTGGCTGGAGCCTACTCCAGTTGCGTGTGCAAATGAGTCAAAATATCTCTTAAGATGTGTTCCTGAGTTTTACATTTTAAAAAAAAAAAAAAGAGAGAGAAAATAACCACACCCCCAAAAACCTAAGATTAACCAGGTGACTTTCTTTTTTTTTAAAATGGTGTGGAGAGACTACAGAGCTCAGTTTTTTGATCCCAGAAGCTATCTGTCAGGAAGTCAGAGGACTATTGCTGTGTCCTTGTCTTGTTTATAATTGTAGGTGACTTTTAAATTACCTTTACTTTAAACCTCTCTCAAAAGCTTGCTTGGTGGATGCTTTAAGAGTCTGAGTGATATTTTGACTTTTTATTTGCTTGTGTGTGAAAAAATGAATTGCAGGATTATTTACAATTCAGAATCCACCTGTTAATGCAGCCAGTATGTGTAGGTGTGTACTGTCATATGTCAAACTAGTTTGATTTTTAAAATGCTTTACTGTACTTTAAGCAGGCTGTGTAGGACAATAACACTTGGTTGCTGAATGACTTAATAAAGCCCTAATGTTAGTTCACCTACAGCACTTTAGTTCCTAACTGGATGAACTGCCTGTCCTCTACCAGTGGATCATATTTTAGTGTCTTACTTTGCACCAGAGCTATGCATTTTTGTACTGATGGCATGCATGGGAATAGCTATTTGACAGACTACCAATCGCCCTTTTTGTGTTTTGCACCCCAAAGATAAATTTTTATAAGCTCTGTTGGCTCCTGTTTCAAGATTCTCACTCACTAAAACTGAAATGAATGGCTTAGGAAATGAGTAAAAATAAAGCCTTTCACCTGTCTATTCAAATACAACGTGGACTGAAAGTCACTGCTATTTAATGGGTGCTTGGTGGATAGCAGTGCGTGCTTTCGTAGTGGTGTTCTCTGGAGCAGCTGACTTGTCAGAGGTAATCTGTGTGCTGGTAAGCTCCTCCATTAACTTCACCTCAGGTGAGGAGTGCTGCCCTGCTGTTATTTGTTGTACATATCCCAGCAAATATTGGTCACAGCTCTGTTATGTATTGGTCAGAAGGTGGTGGGGGGGGAGTAGTTACTAAATATAGCTTTGAGATGATGGAATTGCCTAAGTCTTTCACAGCTTGAGTACTAGGTTTCATTTAGGTGGGGAAACTCGCTTCAGTTCTGGTGGCCAGCTTGAGGCTGGAGTTAGCTCTTCCTTTTTTCCCCCTCTTGCCTTTTTTCTCTGAGTGCAGGACTTTGTAATTGCTTTGTAATTTGCACTTGCAGGTGGATAGATGTGGAACTGCTGATAGATGCACTTCTGAGAAAGCTTCTGTGCAGAAATTCTGAATGTGGTGTTCTGGCAGTAGCATGGCCTTCAGTTTTCACTAGGTGTCACCCTGTGGAAAATTCCTTGCCCTTCCTACTGAAATGGGAGTGTTGTGGGCACCAAGAGGTCAGCCATATCAACAGACTCTCTTAGCTGAGGAGTGGAATACTTTGGCTTTTCTTAGGAAGAAACATGTAAGAAACGCGTGCCTTCTGGAGATGCAGAGGACATAGCATCTGTCAGTTACACTGTGCAGAAGAAAAGCCAGAAAGAGATTGAAGAGATGCTCTCACTAAATTTGAGAATGCTGGTCTAGCTAGTAACCCAAAGTTTGTGAACATTACTCTTAGGAGATGAATCATTATAACTTAATCTCAGATGTAGGGTAGGTGGCCTTCTTTCTTTGTTTTTTTGTTTGTTTGTTTTTACAGTGTGTGGGTGGTTTTGAGGTAGATCTGAGATAAAAGCAGAAATTTTGTTTCTTGTTTTCTTTTAAAAGGGAGAACCTCTGAGAAGAGGATGGGCAGTGTTAAAGGTTCATTGATTTATCGAGGTTTTTGTCTCTTAGGATGTTTCTGTTTGTGACATAATACAAGTTAGCTTTTGCTTTGAAAGCCATTATTAAGGAAGGTGTGAAGATCAGATATCAGATTCCTGTTCCAGATGGGCAGGAAGCATTATGCCACAGACTTGATGCTCACATGGGTGCAATAGCTGTAGCTGTGCCTGTGGTGCAGCACCATTTCTGCAGTGAGCAAATGTGAGTAGGTTTGACATCCTAGGTACTTGAGCTCTTTTAGAATTGTCAGGTGAACATGCTTGCCTTCCTTGGTTTAGGTCTAGCACTGTTGCTTGCCTCCTTTTCCAGGAAGATTTGCAGCTTTCAGGAAGGCTTTCTTTTTTTCCCCTAAAAAGGGGTAGTGTGTAAGCAGTAAGCAGCTGGGGCTCACATACAGTGGAAGAGGGCTTGTTAGGGGTGATGTCAGAAGTATGAAACCACCTGATCAGCACGTGGTGTGCAGGTCCCTGTTGATGAAAGCTCTCTTACAATTTGCTTTGGCTGGCCCAGTGCCCCCTCCTCCCTGGGGACTGGGCCTGTACTCTGCTGCTTGAGGGGGGAAGAAAAAGCTATGACATTTGGAGCCGTTGGCCTGTGACTGAATAATGGTGTGAAAGGCTTTATTTCAAGTGTTAGGAGCAAACTGTGCTGTGGGATGACTGCAGAGATGCCTGGATATAGGATACCTAGATTTCATTTAACTTGGGCATAACCTCTAATATTTTTATTTGCTTTCGTGCCCCCAGATAGTGGAATGAATCTATAGCCAGCTTAGCAAACCATCTGGTGAGACACAGATAAGGGGGTCGTTAAGATTCAGTTAAGGCCTGTGTCCCATATTTAAAAGGAATATAAGACCTTAATATTTCTCAGATAAACAGGACCTTAGCCACACAGTTGCATGAGACCATGAAGTCTTGGAGGTAAAACTGGCTGTTTCTGGTGTCTGCAGTTGTAAAACATGCTAGAAGTTGCCAGACCTTGTCTGTATTAGTTCTCACTCTGGTGCAGCTCAGCAGATGTGACTTGTCCTCTAGAATTCCCCAGTGGAGCCAGGATCTCAGTGGTGCTGATGTGCCATCTGCTGCTGAATGAGACAAGTATATCAATGTTTCACATGTGGAAACATTGAGTGCTTTTATCCAGCAGCAGAGAGCGCATGGTGTGGATGCTCTGCTCAGTGAAACAAACTTTCCAAGGGGAATAAGAAAAAAAAAGACCAAATTCTCTGTAAGCAGGTAAGATGAAACCTGTGATACAGTTGAAAGAAACTGAGTGTGATCTGTGTTCCTGCTGTACTATATGCCTTCCCGTAGTCCTTCCTGCTCGCCTTATGGAGTAAACTCCTGGAAGGCTGTAGATCAGGGTCTGTGTTCAGGGCATTGCTTTAAGCATGTTGGTGTTGCATCTATTCCCAGTAAAGTTTTTGCATGTTCTTAGAATCAGACATGCTTAAGTGCAGGATAGGTTGCTTATCTCAGGATGGGGATGAGCTGTGTTAGAGTACAGATATACCCATGCATGGGTATTTTGTTCTTCTCTTTGGCAATCACTTTCTCTCTGTATTCTCAAGAGAGATGAGGCTAATGTAGTTTCCTTCTATTTACTTGCTCCTGTCTCATAGCAACACTGTGGAGGTCACTGCTGCTCTCTTGTGACGGTCTTTTACATTAAAAGCACAAGATACAGTCTTCTGGAGCCTGGGGAATTGAAGTTAAATTTCTTAACTAAGGAAATGTACAATTTACATGTCTGAAAGAAGATCTGAAGTGGATAGCCATATACTGACACTCGTACTTGTCACTTATATATGAAAAATATATCTAAATCTGTTGTTAATTTAGTTGCCTGCCTATGTGAGCTGAGATATTGCTTTCTTTGTAATGCAGAAAACTGCATGTAGAAGTTCAGACCAGCAAAGATTTACCTGTACAAAACAACTTGCATTGTCACTGCTATTGCAAGAGACATTCTACAAGTGATTCTGATAGCAGTCTGTTCTGTTCATTGCTCACACTGTTCTTAAAAGGTGATGTATTACAAGAATATTTGGAGTTCACAGAGTTAAACTCTTACCACTTTTTTCCCCTGCTGTATTTGTGCTCCCCATCTTCCTTTTGTGTGCAGCTGAACACTGATCGTGCTAAATGACAGCTAATTATGTGTAGGGGAAACCAAACCTCCCTCTATCCTGAGAGCCTTTTAACTGTCCCTTTCTCTGAGTATAAAAGCTGCTGCTGCTCCTAGAAGCATGCTTCTTCCAAACCAGGACACCCTGAGTTGTGTATTTCTGGAGTACCTCTGTAGATTTCAGACAGATTTTTTTTATTTTTTTTTTTCCCCCACTGGAAGCTGTTTGGGTACCAAACTGTATTTGTGGGTAAGGAAGATGGCCCAGAGATGTTTACTGCCATGTAGACGAGAAGCTCCTCCTGTCCTGGTGTTTGGGCTTTAAACTGGACAAGGTACCACATAGTTAAATTAATTTAGAGCAAAGTAGGAGGACGTTGGACTTGAAACTACTGTAGCTAGTCTTTGACAGCCACACTGCTGTGTAGCATCTGCAGGTTCAGCTGATGTTGCATGGGCTGGTTTGCTAATCTGGTGAAAGACTAACATGTTTGGGTGCTGCATGCATGCTCATCCATGCCAACAAACAGTCCATGTGCTTCTGGACTGTGGGAAATGCGATATAATGTGATTTTAGCTTAACTTTGCTCCATTGCAGGCCGCCAGTTTCCCTGTTCCTTTATCTCCGCAGACTAAAAGCACGCTGTTGATTAAGTTACAAAAGCTGAGTTGTTGCATGGTAACTTAATCATGTACCTGAGCCCTCGTGCTTCATCAGCTCTGTACATCTAAACCTGCACTGTGAGTGGCTGCGCTGTGAGAACATTCTCAACTTCCTGGCAGTCCTCACTGCCATGCCATGTTTGCACAGCATGCATGGAGTAAAAAGTGCTAAAAACTTTGTTCTTCTGTGTTCAGTGTACATAAGCTAGTGGAGAGAATGCTGCGTAGTTGGGAGAAGTGCTGAGTGGGAGCAGCCCAGGCAGTGGCGAGGAAGCAGGGGCTGTAGTGGGGCTGATGCTGCTGTCAGTGTGCACTGGGAGGCTCCTGTATTGCTTTGCAGCTGTGCATCACACTCCTGTCTCTCTTCAAGTGTACCTCTTATTGATCTTGACTCAGTTACAAAGGTGAAATAAAGATAGCTATTTGAAAGCCTGTGTTGTGATGGTTTATGAAAAAGATTAACTTGGTTTCATTTCAGTGTTAACTAAAAGTGCTCTGCTTCTTCACAACTCTGTTCAGAAAGGGGATGGAACAATTCTGTTCAAGTTGTATGCAGGTGCTGTGGATGGGAATGTGGAGACTTTGCTGTGCTTGTTTGGTCTTCTAGCACAGGTGCCTTTATTTACAGACCATAACATTTGCTAAGGCCTTTAACTTTCCAAGACCTCTCAATTGCCTTTTAGACACTGAAGTCAAATAATTATTTATTAACAATACATTTCACGTACAGCCTTTGCTTGAACAAACACGGCCCTCTGTGCTCGTGTATTTGTCTAAATAGCCAGCATGCTTCCACTAGCAAGTTAGCAATTACTTCTGTCAAGAGACTGGAAGAACTGAATTTGCAAAGCTGCAGCTGAGTTTTTCATAAAAAGTGATCTCATTTTGAGCGTAGAAGGGAATTCACCAAAAATAATGTGAATAATTCTTCAGCTAAAATAATTCTGCACACAACTGCAGTTTTTACAAGTTCTTTTTGCATGCTTGTGGTGTAAAATCTTGCATACAAGGGATAATTATTCTTGAAAATATCACATAGTGGAGATGGATTAGTAACTGAAGTCTTTAGGTGTGAAGGCACTATTACATTTATTCACAGTTGAAACAAGAAACAATTGCTCTGCAAAGAGCTTGCACCTTACTGAGAAAGAGGAAAGACAGTATTCCTACCCTGAGGGGGGTTGTACCTGAGCCCTCAAGGATGTCACAGGGAGGATATGCTTGTAAAAACACCTGAATAAAATCATTTAGATTGCAGTTCATTTACAAACATGTGTTGCCCTTCCTTCCCACCCAAGTCCTGATGATTTAACAACAACAATAAAAAAGCAAAGCTTAATGAACGGGCTTTAGAATGTAGAAATTTGCTTTCACATTTTTCTTTCTCCTGGAAATATCCAAAATAATTTGAAGTAATACTTCCTGAATCAATGCTAGGTTAAAACAAATTATTCTCTTCCATGCAGGAGCTCTGTTAGGTCTGATGTCAAACCAAGTGCATGCTCTTGTTCATAAGGAAACAGGCCTTGTAACATTTTGTAAGTTCTCTTGTGTCCTAATAGATCTCATGGGTAAATGAAATGCAGTGAAGAGCTCCTTCTGTGCAGAGTTGTGTTACAGTAATCCCATGACTTTGGGGTGTTTCTTTTTGGTGCAATTTGTCGCATGAAGAGAAGCCAGCCTCAGTCTGATGCTGAGGCTGTTGTTGGGATCACTGCAGTAGGGAGAGGAGCTCAGCTGGAGGTGTCAGCCTGCCAGGTGCGATGTAGCAAGTGGCAAAAAGCTCTGTATACTCAGTAACCTAACACTGAAGATGAGCAAAATTCTGATTTTAATTAACACATCATTAGCATAATCGTGTAGGTTTAAATTACATACTGCATAAAACAGTATCTGAAGATCCAGAGCGTTTCCCTGAAAACAGGGTCAATAGCTGCTTCTTGGGGTCTCTCTGCATACACAGAGACCAATGAGTCTTCCCCATGCTTGGCTGAAGCAGGGCAGTCTGGACTATGTACTAATTAATAGTGTTAATTCTTTTATGACATGAGGTGATGCAGATGACTTAGCTTACAGCACACATAAATGAAACAAAAAAGGGCTTTGCCTGTGACAAACTGTAAAACCTGGGCTCTGCTGTGGAGCAGGTAGCACCCAGCAGAGGGAGCAGGCAGCAGTTAGTGCAGAGAGCACGGCGGGGTTTGGGAGAGCCTGCAGGTCAGTGGCTGCAGGCAGCCCTGTGTGCAGGGAGCTACAAAAAGCAGCAAATTCTGGTAAATGCCTGTACGAGTAACTGGCAGTACTGGGTGCGACGGCTTTGAGAGGAGACTGTTAGGATCTTGTTTCTACCATTGTTTCCTCTCTGTGTCCTTTGATTATTTGTGTGTGTGTGCACCTGTTCGTGTTATTTTAATGCACAGTTTTCCTTCTGCTCTTCCTCCTGTTTCGGTGAAGGTATTGTTGTACACGTTGACTATCTCCGTCTCTGGACTCCTAGTGGGAGCTGCTGCTTTCAGAGTGAACTGTTGTTGTGGAATCTGTTGGTGTTATCTCCGTGAAGATAACACAACTTGGGAGTGCACTGTACTCTTAGGGCTGCAGCATGCTTGTTTTTCCATAACTTGCACATCTTTCCATCTGCAAACAGCAATTTCCAAACTCTGTCTTCTTTTCCACACTTCCCACTTAGTTCGTAAGGTCTCCTGTTTAATTGCTGATCTTCTCTCAGCTGAATTTGGAGAGCTGCTGGTAGATGCTTCATCTTGCCATTGCCTTGTATTTTGCCATTTGATATATATGCCAAAGAATAACTTTTTCTCACTAGCTGCATCAAAATCATTGACTCCTGATAGCACTTGCTTTGTGACAGATAGACTTGAACAGATAATCTTGAACTTTTGCAGTTAGGCTTAAGCAAATGCAGTTGGTATTTTCTTCATGTGAGTCATGTTAAAGCCTCATTGCTTCATGGCTCACACAGCGAGGTTGTTAGGGAGTTGCAGTACAACACGCAGGAAATAATGTTTCTTCTGAGATTTTTCCTGTTAAAGGTGAAATGGTGAAAACTTCAGGGAAGTCAGAGCTTCCCCGAAAGGCAGAGAATGGTTTTGTGCTGATTGTGCTCTCGGCTGTCTTAGCAGTGAGCTGGGAAGAGGGTGGGCTGAATAAAAATGGCATTTGCCTGATGGTCTTCCAGCTCTGATAATGAAATATGAATTCTTCCTCTTGCACTTTTGACCTGGATGTTACAGGAGGATTTTGTGTGGTTTGTACCATCCTCGCTATGACAAACTTTGTATCTGTGAGCCTGCTCATCGCTTTGTTCTGCTTGGTGATGAAATGCTGGAGGATTGACGTGAACAATAGAGATTACAGAAGGGAGTTGCTGTTAGTTTGAGACCTGTCACTGGATCTGTCACGTAGGCGACAGATGACAGAATGTAAGGGAGGGGACAACGGCTTCTGTAGTAAGCTTTTAATTTTTTGGTTGAATTTGGTGGCTGACTTTCACTTGAGAAAAACGTGCATCGTTACAAGAGTAGAAGTGCATGTGTGGGAACATGGATTTCACAGTCCTGTATTTTCTTGACTAGGCTTTTCTACCAGTTGCTGTCTGGCCTCTTCACTGCTTGCTGTAATCTGTAGAATAACAGATTTGTGACACTGCAGCTGCTGGCCATGCAAGTGTTGTAGCATCTACAAGGGGTTTTTGCTCTGGTGTAGGAACTGTCAGGTAGTGTGGCCCAGTAGCATGTGAGAACCATTTTAGGGGCTGTTGCCTGGCCTAGATAACACCTGGAAGAGGTAAGTGGATAGCACTGGCACGTCCTCAGGGAGACCAGCTTCTGAGTCCTGCGTTCTCTGAGCGTTTCATGAGGCGGGACAGCAGGTTGCTTTGGTGGGGAAGGGGTTGCAACTGGAGCAGCAGTGCTGGGATGGGATGGTCGTCGTTTGTAGGCATACACTGAGTGCTTGTGTTTCTTGCCTATTGAAATTGATTATGTCTCCAACTTTCTTTCAGGGTTTCCACGGTCCTTATCCCTTCGGACAGTCTTAAAACACAAACACAAAAACGGGTATCGACAAGAGGAGAATTTAACAAAGAACTGACTTTTGGGGGAAGGGAGGGGGATTCATGTGGCAGACAGACACAACGTGGACCCCCCTTCTCTGCCTCCATGTTCTGGATAAAGAAGAAAATAAAAACAAAAGCCCAATAACTTAAGACTAGCTGTTTCCGGAGGAAAAATCTAAGTATGCATGTGTGAATGCTGAATTTCAGGAGTGTTGTTTAATGCTATGAGAAAGAAAATCTACCAACACCATCAATTTTTTTTTTCTAGAAGTCATTCTCACACATAATTAGGTAGCTTAAAAAGTTTTAAAAACAAAAAAGCCATCTTTTTAAAAAAAAAATTTTGCCTACAGAGCGGTTGTAGTTTGAGCAAATGTTTGTTTCTTTCCTGTTCATATTTTTTTAAATAAGGGACAGCGTGCATTTTTGTGGAACTGTCTTGTTTTGCTTGTTACCTACTGGGAATTTGCTTAGCATCTTCTGGGGTTTGTGCAGTGACTTATTTTTGTTGGATGTGTTTTAATGACAGGTTGGGTGTGTGTACCCAGCTCAGCATTTTTAATATCACCTTCTGATTTTATTTACTGACTTTTTAATCTTCTTAATTCTTTTTTTTTCCTTTTGTTTTGAGTGTTGCTGTTAGCTGTCCTGCATGTCATTAGAAACCCTGCTGAGGACCAGGTCTCAGCATCACAGGACTGCGTTAGGATAACACAGAGGGCTCGTTTCTCTTCCTCTTGTACATGAAGTGCACATACACACAACCATATTAATAAGAAACAGATTTATTAAAGTTCCAGAGCTGTCCTGTGTGATTAGCATTTAAAAAAACATTTTGTTAACTCTCAATGTACAGTAGCTGTGCCTAGAGCAACCAAGCAAGTGTATTGGTCTTGTGCCAAGAGGAAACTATTTTTCTGTAGCTGTAATTCACTTGATAGTTGCAAAGCTTTGCAGGTCACGTCCTTATAGTTTTGAATCTCCCATCTCTCTCTCTGATACAGTATAAGTTTGAATTCCTTTCTCCTGTTATAAAGTGTTAGCTTAGAGGCTAATTCTTGGCATTTTTGAATGTAGAGCAAGAGTTAGAAATCATCAGCTGGATTCCACTCTGTCGCCTTGGATTCATTCGCCTTTATCGTCCTGGCTTGTATAGCTTTGTTGAGGCTCTCCCCTTCGAAACGGGCTCTACAGGGCTTGTTGTTAGAGGAATTATTCCTCTGAAGATACGGGTTGCTCTGCTGCTCCTCCACTGTAATTTCATGCAGTTAGTGATTGGAAAGCCCAGTGTGACGGGAGGGAGAATGGCCCCAGGGGTTCCTAAGGTACTGTGTCCCCACAGATCCTTGTGAGGGGGCACTGACTTACCCCAGGGAACCTGAGGGCCAGAACAGCCATCTGCCAAAGATACAACGATATGCAAATACCCCACTACCTTCTTCCAATTGTTTCTGGTGCAGACTCCTTTCAGAGCAGAGCACAGGCTTACATGGTGTGTGGCATTTTCTTGGTTTGTTTTGAATGGAGGATTGGTTTGCATTGCAGCTACCAGTTGGTGCATACAGGTGGATCTTGTGGAGGACAACGTGTCTTCTCTGAATCCAACTGGGGAAGAACTGGACCATTGGGAGAACACTAGGACGTTGCAGCCCCATGCTGATGACTTGCTGTTACTTGCTTGGAAACAGCTGACAGATTTGTCTGTATTTGATAAGCTCAATTGGTAGAGGTTGCTGTTATCTGAAGTCTCCCTTCAAAAATCTGCTTGCTGCGAAAAACTAGTGTAAGAAATTGTATAAAAGAGGCACTGCAGGCATGGCATTGCTAGCCCTCTGCATGTGTGGTTTGGTGAACAGACTTGGTTCTGTCTCAGCAGCTTGCTAGGGCTGGGTAAGTGGTACATATCCAGACTGAGCTGCTCTGGAACGCGTCCATGGAAGCTGGTGCTGCACTGCTTAGTGCTACTGCAGTGCTTGGTTCTTGTCCTGGAACATCCTTCTGCCCTGATTAAGTTGTGTTCTCTTAGCATTCAGTCTGGGGAGTGGTTTGTGTTGCTGCATTGTAGCTTGGGCAAGTGGATTCTTCCTGTGCTCCCTCCTTCTGAGCCAGGTGGTTGGTGTGACGAGCTCGAAGGCATGAACTTGACCACCACATCTCTTACAGCACTGCCACTTCCCTTCTGAAAGCATCTAAAACACTGGAGACCACTGTTTGTGCAAAAGACAAGGGGATTTCTTATCTTTATTAGCAACTTTTGTCAGCTGTGTAGTGGAGGGGGCAGGGGAAGGAAATACAACATTGGTGTGCATGCTGCAGCTGGTGCTGCAACCTTTGCCTTGTGTCAGCTGGAGACCCTTGAGCCTCAGATACCCCCACTCCAGCTTCCTGCTCCCAGGCACGTATGCTCTTGTAGGGAATGGCTGCCACACTTGTGTTCCTGTGCTGCTCCTAAGACTGAATCTTCCTCTTCTTGAAAAAAGCTTGCATGCACCCCAAGTAGTCCCGTGCTTTCCCACTCAGAAGGCATGCTTGTTCTGCACAGATCTGAACTCTCTCTCCTTGAGCGTTTTTGATCCACGATGTCCTTGTGGCAAGGGTCACTTACTCCAGGGTGTGAAGAAAGGCAGGGCCAGACCTGAGATGCTGCTGAAGCCTGCAGCCTCTTGCTGCTCACACTGCAGGTTCCCCAGGTAGCTGAGTGTAAGCACTCACCTATGGGAACAATCTCTGAAAATGATCGTGCAGAGCTCCAGATGCTTTGAGAGCTAGGGTTAGTGTCACCCTTGTTGTGACAGTGGAAGAACACTTAAATGAGCGGTTGCGCTCTCTCTGGGATTTTCCTCTAGTAAAAACTGTTTTGCTGAGGCCAAAGGTGGTTTTATCTCCTCTGGTTTCTTGAAACACAGTGGTACAGCTGGCCCTCAAAGTGATCTTGCTGTCAGGTTTCCAGCTCTTAAATAGATTTGAGATATGTAGGTGACATCAGGGCACTGTGATCTGTGTTGGTTTCCATAGGGCTGATGTGTTCAAACTCATGGAGACTTAATATCAGGTACATGAAACATGGCATGATTTTTCAGGGGTGCTGAATCCCAGGTATTTGGTGAGCCTGAAGTGAGCGTGGCAGCTCAGGTAAACCAGTCCAGGTGGGTTGTGCATGTAGAGCTCAGAGTTGTGAGGAACAGGAGGAAACCATTACTGGGTTGAGACTGGTGAACCAGGGAAGGGGCAGCATCACCCCGATGGGGCAGGTGCCCACGGCTGCAATGACAGGGGCTGCAGCTGGCCCCAGTCTCTGGTTAACAGCTGTCTGTCGTGATGAGGAGGGAAAGACATCTTCCTTACCCAGCTGCCCCTCCAAAAAAAAAGAAAATGATGCAATAGCTCTCTGCTCTCTGAAGTTGGATCCCTGTGTCAAGCATGAGCCATTTCGGATGTGGGACTGTATCACCAGTGCAACTCGAGCAGTGGTCCAGGCACCCCCTCTCAGCCCAGGAAAGTCAGAGCACGGTGTAGGTCAGAGTTAAGCCCAAATCTGGTAGAGCCACGTTGAGGGGTGGGCTGGGATCTGCTGCCTGCATCGCAGGAGCGCTGTGCTTGGACCCCTCTGAGCTTTGGGAGCTGCAGCACTGAGGGCAAAGCTGCGTGGGCTCGAGAGCAGCTGGAGTCTGCAGGGTTGGGAAATGCACGCTGTCCTGTGTCTGGGTTTCTGTTGTGTGTTTAATTTTTTTTCTCGTGTGAGTGAGTGGGTGGTTCTGCAGCCTGTCTATTCTCTCTGGGGGGAGTGCATGTGTAGAACAGGATGGTGTGTTGCCTCATTGAGTCTGGGAGAAGTCCTATGATAGCACATTGGGGGTAAAAAATAAAAAGGAAGCTTTTTCCTTAATGTATAAATGAATATTTGTATGATTAAATTAACACAGAAAAAATGTTCTGTAGCTGTTGAGAGTTTTATTGAAGCTGAAAAAACTTCTGAAATCTGTCATCTTGCAGTTAAATGTACCCTTCTTTCTTCTGTCTCCAGGATGTTTCCAGACACTAAGGCACACAAACTCAATTCTATCCCTGCCTTTACTCCAGCTCGCTTTAAAAAGAAGAAATTCAGTGTGTGCCGATTTTATCAAACAAACTTTCCAGCCCAGATAGATGTGTGACGCGTGGCTGAGGCCCGTGTGGACCTTTTTGTGAAAGATGGTGGGGAGGAGAGCCTGTGAGGAGTGGGGGGCTCTGCTGGCAGCACCCGTGTGAGGAGGGCTCCCACTGGGGCTGTGCTGGGTGCGTGGTGCTGGCAGGGGGGAGGTCTGGTGGGGGATGCTTGGGGAAGAAGCTGCCTGGGGTGTTGGGAACCCCTAGGTGTGAGGCTCTGCAGATTTAGAAATGAAGCAGCTGTTTCCTGAAGCAATCAATCAAATTTCTGCTCCGAACCATGGTGTGGGTCTGGGATTGAGATCAACTGCACGCTGTGAAAGACCCCTGTGATGCTGCAGCAATGATCTGCGTAGAAGGACGTGGGTGCACCTGTTCATGGATGCTGCTGCTGAATGTCCCTCATCACACGACCAGGTAACTTCTCCACAACCAGGCTGCGTCTGCTGCCTGCCCTGTCCTTGGCTGGGCTGAGCAGGAAGGCTCAGCGCTGAGCCCCAGCCCTCGGGAGCAGCAGCACCTTTCAGCCAGACCCGGGGCTGAGGTGGGGGGGATAGGGTGGCACTGCGGGGTGCAGCGTGAGGAGTGGAGATCTGGTTTTGGTGATCTTCGTGTGGTCACCAGCACAAAGCCAGGTCCCTGCATGCTCCCTGGGTGGTTTTTTGGCATCCTGGCACTTTCCTGAACTGCAAAGCAGGGTTCAGTGATGCTTCAGATGGCAAGCAGCAAGAGGTTGGGGCTCTTGTTCTAGGATCTCTTGGGCAGTCAGTAGAGGAATACTGAATCAATAAGGGTGTTGGGGATTTTTTGTTTTATTTTGTTCATTGCTGTCACTAAGGGGGCATATCTGGTGTTCCCGTGTGTCGGGATGGGAGCATGTGAAGGTCCTTGGCAGGCACGTGCACACTCCTCTGGGGCTGATGGCATTTCCCAGGCAGGGCCTTGCTGCTCGGGGCACCCAGCCGAAACATTTGCTTAAATAAACTATATTTTGAAGCAGCTTAGATAAAGCTGATCTTTTGCTTACATGTGACTTTGTTACTAATCCTTGCAAGAAACCTCAATATGTGTGTGCTGGGTTTGCTTTTTAACATTTGAATAAGTGCCTGGAGCTCTCATATGCTGTTTAAGCTTGACTGAAATCCTTACAGGGAACAGACATCCTGCTGCCTGTGCCTTTGGGTATTTATTTTGTGCCTTGAAAAGAACGCACCCCTTCAGCTCTCAGCGCTCATGGATGACTTTAAAACCGATCTCTGTTTGGACAGGTTGAGATGCCTCCCCTTCTCCCCCCAAACTTTTCATTGACTGCTTATTTGCTTGAAAGAATCTGTTTGTCTTTAGGGTTGCAACCTGTCAGGAGTTCAGCAGAGCAGGACAGCGTGGTCTGATCGTCCCTCCCAACGCTATCTCCTGGGCAGGCAAGTGGCTGGAGGGGCTGCTGGGATGGAGGTCGTCTTACTGCCGTGCTCCTGCTTGCTTTGCTCTGCCCAGCACAGCAGGGTGCTGCCCTCCCCTGTGGACTAGCTGGGTTTGCCTTCTCCTTTTTCTGTTATTTTTGAGGTGGACAAGATCGTTGTCCATTAAAAGTTATACAAATCATGCTGTCCTTTGCTGATTTATTTTGGTTCGTGAAGCGATGGCTGCTGGAGGAGGGAATTACTGCTGTATGGACTGGGCACAGTGAGTTACAGTGGGGGGAGTGCTCGCTGAGCAGCTCCCAGGACCCAGCTGCCTCATCCCCAGACCTCTGTGCATGCTCTGGGGGTATTTTTGCCCCAGGTGTGGGGAAGGAGAGTGGGGAAGGAGCATGCAGAGCTGCAGTTACATATGAGGAAACAGCTTTTGGTGTCGATTTTCTTTGGAAGCTTTCTGTAGGCTGTAATCTGTCGTTTGTGTGTTAATTGGAAATAGCCAGTTAAACAGAAATGATTTAGGGGAATCTAATCTCAAACATATCTTTTCCCATTCATAAAACAGCTGAGTAAAAGCGTGCACTGGAACCGAGTGTGGGAGCAGATGGCACGCACAGGTGAGCACCAGCGTTGTTTGCTCCATCGAACATTACGGGATGAGGGCTGGCTTGGTGTGTTCCCTTACTTTGTTTACATCTTTGCCTGTGGAGAAACCTTCACAATACCTAAAAGGACTTAAGTGGGGGAAAAAAGTTACTGTTTTCACTTATTTACTGATGGAGTAACCGAGTCAGCATCCTGCAGGACAGCTCGGGTGTGCTGCGGGTCTGTGGCCCCATGGAAATCACTTGTGCCACGGTGCTGCTGTCGGGATGAGGCAGGGCAGCTCCTGCTTTGCTGGGACAACGCACAAGTTTCTTGCAGGCAGCAGCCCTGGTTCCTGCCCGTGAGAGCTGTGTGTTCTGCATGAAATCAGCTGTAGGACCGATTTCCCAGAGGCTTTCATGGGCTGCTTGGCCTCTTCCCTCCTCCTGGCAGAGATGCTGCGGTTCAGGCTGGGCATTGGGTGTAGTTCTGCTTTGGGCACCCACACCTCCAGTGTCAGCTCTGGGCCAGTGGGGCTGCTCCAGACGAGCTGTTCACAGGAACTCATTAAGGAGCTCTGCAAACAAGGATAGAAGCCTGCTGCAGAGCTTTCCCACTTGCTGCCGGGGCTGAGCCCTGCCTGTGCTTGCTTGGCTGAAGCAGCTGGTCAGGGTGTGAGCGTGGGCTGGGGTGTGTGTGCTGCCCTGGGAGGGCTGTGTGTGCAGACTGAGCTGAGCCCCTGTGCCTCGGGCACGGTGAAGGTCCCCGGGGCTGCTCACCCCTTGCAGACAGCCATTACAAGCAGTGTTAAAGCACCCCTGCATTTCAAGTGGGGAAAAACCCCGGAAGAGCCACAGAATGTCGTGCAGAGCTGCTCACGCTGCGGTGCCCCCGTAGCAATCTCCATTGATTGGCTTAACCCAGGCTCTCGCTCCCCAGCTGCTGCTCGGAGCGGCCGGTGTGGGCAGGGCAGGTCGGGGCTGAGCATCACTCCCAGGTGATGGTGACAGCGTGGTGACAATGGGGATGCTTTGTGCCACAGATGGTGAAAGGTGCCCAGCAGAGCGCTTGGGCTGCTCCCTACATCCAGATGTTGGAGCAGTGAGGTCGGAACCCACCCTGTTTTCTAGGGGACAGGCTGGGGCAGGAGGTCCTGAGCCCCATCAGCCCTCTGTGGTTCCGCTTTGCTCCCTTTGCATGGGCACGCAGAGGGCTGGGGCTCGTCTGTGCTGCCCCCGCTGACCCCCACCGAGTGGTTTCCTTTCCTGTAGGACAGGGATGAATGCCCCATGCAGGATGGCTGGATGGGCCGTGTGTCCCTGTGCTCAGCCAGAGCAGCAGCTCGTGGGTGGGTGGCATGGTGACGCCGTGTCCTGCAGCAGAGCTGCAGGAGGTGCTTGGAAATGGGATTTCAGTGGTGTTTGCTGGGGAAGGGCCTGGCCAGAGGTAGGTGCCAGCAGAGGGAGCTGAGCGTGTTCCTCATCTGCAGCCCTCCATGGAGGTGGCTCTTCCAGCCTTTGGGACGTGCTGGTGGTGGGGCCGTGTCCCCACCTGCTTCTGGAGCAGCTGCCAGCCCTGGGCTGGGGACTGGGTCACACATCTCTGGGTGCCCATGGTGTGTGCTCTGTGCCGGTCCCGCCACGTGGTAGGTGGCCCTGTCACCCAGTTCGGCTCTGCCCTGTGGAGGTGACCTGCTGGGGACAACGCTGCTGGGCTGGGCAGGATCCCAGGTGGAGATGTCCCATCCATGGGGACACGGTGCCGGAACACCCACGTGTGTGCGTGCTGCAGGAGCTGCAGCCAGCCCAAACCCAGCCAGAGTGGGAGGTGGAGCGCTGCTGGGGCAGGGGGACGGGAGGCCCAGCCCTGGGGACAGCAGAAGTGTCCCCAGCCCTGGCAGAAGGGGACAGGACTGGAGCTGTGCACTGCCACCCCGCAGCAGCCGGGGCTTGGAGGGCTCCATGCAGGGGAGCAGAGGAGAGCCTCGCACTCCTCGTTATCTAATCTGCCTCGTTTTCCCTCTCCTTGTTTACTGTGCTTGAGTTTCCTCAATTAATTCTGACAGCTGCAGGCTGGGCTGTGACGTCAGCCCATGGTGGCAAAGCCCAAAAGCCCCGAGACGCATGGGGGGTGACCCTGTTTGACCCCAAGGACACGATGGGATGAGCCATCACCCCCTGCCCGTGTCCCCCCAGCCCCTGCTGTGCCCATGGGTTGTGTCGGAGGCACGAGGCTCTGCCCTGCACGCAGTGGGGCTGTCCCCATCTGCACACGTGGGACACCCAAATCTGCGCTGCTCCTGCAGCCCTGGTGCTGGTGAAGGTGTGCGGTCGACGACCACGAGCTGTGCAGAGAAGCGTTGGGTGACGGTGGCCGTTTGCTTGGTGCTCCCTGAGCGAGGGGACAGCATCACAGGGTGGCTGAGGTGAGGAGGGACCTCTGGGTCCATCTGCTCTGAGCCCTGCTGCAGCGGGGATGCCTGGAACGTGCTGCCAGGACCACGTGCGGGGGCTTTTGAAGATCTCCAAGGAGGCTCCAGAAGGAATCCCACCACCCCGGAACCCCCATCCCGGGATGAAGCCAATGCTGGGGCTGCTCCGCTCTGCCTCACCCGCAGGGTGCAGGGAAGCAGGTGACGGTGCCTGAGAAGCAGGTTTGTCCAAATTTTAAAGGGATCTACACACAGAGCGATAAGGAAGCCATTATTTAAAGAGCAAACAAATGGAAACTGCTACAGGTAGTTTTTCCTTTTTTTGCAGGCGAAGGGTGCGGTGCCGATGCTGACGGCAGCGGGTCCCACGGGCTGTGCCATTGGGGCTGGGGACGTCTGGGCTCCTCGGGGTCAGCAGAGACAAGCCTTGAGATGGCCAAGTGTCATTTCATCCCACCTAGAAAAGGATTGGTGGCCCATCTGGAAATGACAATCCTGGCAAGTGTCTTCACGGCAGTGTCACAGCTGTGTCACGGGACATCCCCAAGCTGTCTGTGCCCATTGGCTTTGTGCTGGCCAACGGGAGGTGGGAACCTGAAAATGCTGCCATGGGACCTTCACCGGGCGCTGCTTCCCGTGCAGACCCTAAACCTCATGATGCACCATTGCCATCCCAATGGCATGGGTCATGCTGGCGTCTCCCGTTCCCTTTGTAGGGTGCTGTGGGTGTCCATGGGGGCTGTCCCCTAGGTGGGACCCTGCTCCTCTCGCCTCAGGCAGTGCCGGTGCCCTCCTTCCCTTTGTGGCTGCGGGTGGCACGGTGAGGGCTTTGTTTTAAAGGGCAGCTTATTCCCATCCTTCCCCTCATGGCTTTTTTCATCAGCTTTTGGTTGGGGATTAGGCCCGTGTTGACAGAACAAACATTTTGCTGCCCTCACATCCACGGCTGAGGACAGAAGCCATGTTCTTGCTGCACCAGTCCCGAGCCAGAGCGGGGACAGGGAGAACCAGGTTTGGGGCGAAGGTGCCCCATTTTGGGTCACGTCCATGCTGGGCTGGTTGGGGCTGCAGCCTGGCTCCCGCAGGAGAGCAGAGGGCATTAATTGCTTTCTGCTTTAATGTCCTGCCCCATGAGACCAGGAACACTAATGAGGAATGGTGCCCATTTCCCATAGGGTCATTCATGGTTTCTTCATCCTCCAGCCGGGCTCTGGGAGGGTCCTCGTGGTGCTGGGAAAAGCAAATTCCAGGGCAGGTGGGACAGTGTGCTGGGCCTCCCCATCCCTTGTTTGGGGTCCTGGTTCCGCACTGTGCCCCCAAGCAGGGGAGCTGCTGGGGGGGGTGGGGGCTGCTTCCCTGGGCTGGGGGTGCCCGATGCAGCGGTGCTGGCTGAGAACCCCACAGAAAGCACCACTGAGCACCACGTCTCCTTCGCAGCCGGTGACTCAGGACTGAGTCACAGCTCAGTGGCAGCAGCTCCTGCGCGTTGTCCCCGGCTGCCTCTGCACTGAGCAGAGGGTTTGTNCCAATGTGTGAGATGCTCGGGGCTGGGGGAGCAGTGCCTTCACCCCAGAGCCACAGTGCAATGTGGGGCACAGCGTGACCTTATCCCGATGGACAGAGGAGTCCCTGTGTGGGGGAATGGGAGCCCCAGCCCTGGCTCTGCAGGTTTGAGGTTTTCTGATCCCAAAGGGCTGGAGCTGCCCTGTGCCAGGGGCGGTGGCTGAGTGCCCGTTCCCATCCACCTCCTTGCTCCCTTCCCACCCAGCCCTGCCAGCTCTCAGCCAACACTGCGGCTTTTAGGCTGATTTCTATGGATTCCCACCTGGGACAGAACCTTCTGTGGGCTCTGCTGGGGAGGACAGTGCAGGACGCAGGGGAGCCGTGCCCAGGAGCCTGTCCTGCTTGGGGCACCGCGTGCTGCCCTGTGCTTGTGGGGCATCGGAGCGGTTCGCGGTGCTCCCTGACCCTGCAGCTCCCACGCTCCGGGGCCGTTATGCCTGGGGATCGTTTGCACGCGGGGGGAAAAAAAAACAGCACAGGAGAAGAATGAATTTGCATTTCTTCACGGCAGCCGCTGTGGGAAACAACACTGCCGGGGGTTGTGCAAAAAGACATCGTGGCTGCTGGCACGGGGCCCTGCCCATCTCACCTGGCTGCTGGCGTAGGGCTGGGAACAGCCACGGGGTGCCCTGAGCCCATGGCATGGCGAGGGGGGCTGGCCCCATTGCTGGCCCCACAGCTCAACCCCATTTCTTGGTCTTATTGGGGGGGGTGAATTTTTGATGCCCATTGCTCAGCCCTATGCTGGGGGGGTGAGTGGTTGATGCCCAGCTCCACTGGGTGGTTGAATGATTGATGTCCAGTGCCATTGGTGAGGGTGAACGGTCGATGCCCAGCACTAGGTGGGGGAGGGATGGTTGATGCCTGGCCCTGTTATAGGGGTGAATGGTTGATGCCCAGCCCCACTGGGGGTTGAATGTCTAACGGCGAGGGAGTGGGGTGCAATGTTGTTGGGGTTTGCACACTGATGGTGCAGAGGACAGGTCCTGCATGGGATCGCAGCCGTGGAGCTGTCCTTGTGCATGGTTCCCCCGTTCTGCACCCCAAAGCAGTGCAGGGGGTGGCTGTGACCTCACCCCACCTCTGCCAGCGTTTGCTCTGCGGCACACCCTGAGCCCTCTCTTCCTGGCACTGCTGCGCGACCCGCAGCCACTTCCAGGCTTTTAATCCCGACAGACAAAAGCAGGAGTTTAATGCAACCCTGGGGAAGAAAAGAGCGGGGCATTAAGCAGGGAACAGCAAACACCCAGCTGGATCCCGCTGCTCCCAGCCCCGCTGGGTGCCCCGCGACCTCTCTGCCTGCGTCAGCGCTGGGCAGCGGGCAGTGGGGTGCCCGAGGTCGGGAGCCCCGTGCTGTTATCAGGGTGGGCCCCGTGCGGGTGCTGGCAGCAATAACCGCGGCTGTTTGCCCTGAGCATACGCACATCGCCCATTAAATGGGGTTTATGGCAGCAGCTGGGAGATGGGGAGCGTGCGGCTGGGGGCCATAAAGAGGAGCGGCTGCGCCTGGCTCTGTGCTGCTGGGTTTTGGGAAGGGGGTGTTTGGTGCGAGGGGAGGTTAAGGGGTTCAGCTGTGCCTGCGTGGAGCGATCTGAAGATGCTCCCCGGTAGATCTGCACAGGATTGTTGCACAAATATAAAGTTTGTTTGGGGCTTGGGTTCGGGTTGGTCCTCATGCAGTTTGGGTGCTGAGGGCTCTCCAGCAGAGCCTGAACCCCAGATTCTCCTCGAAGAGCAGCTGCAGCCCTGGCTCCCTCCCAGCCCCGTTTGGAGCTGGGTACCCGGAGCACCGTGCCCCAGCAGCACCCCGCTCCCTGCTGCTTGCTCCACTGCTTGCTCCCCTTCCATGGCACGGGGACACCCCCAGGGGCTGCAGAGCACGTGGGGTGGAGGGGAGCAGGCACACAGTGGGTGAGACCACGTGGGTCCCATCCCCTTCCTTCGAGGCTCTTCAGATCACGGGGAGCTCCCAGCCCTGACCTCCCCTGTGCGCATTAGCTTAAATAGCAGAAGAGTGAAGCGAGCGCGATAAATGCTCTCGGTGCAGCCCGGGTGGAAGTGAACTGCTGTGAGCAAACATCCAGGGGAGAGCAATTAAGATTACAGCAGCAGGAGGGGAGCGAGCAGTGCCCGGGCCCTGGGATCGCTGCGGGAGGGATTCTCGTGTCCCTGCGGTGCTCCCCGAGCCCTGGAGGTCGGCTCCTGCCGTGCTCCCACTGCTGGGACCGGGGCTGGGCGTGGATGTGGCTGGGGGTGGGCACCCAACGGATGCACGTGGGTGCTGCTCTGCAGGGTTTGGCCTCGTAGGGGCACATGCTTTGCTTTGCATGGGAGAGACACTGCCGTTCCCAAACGCAGTGTGGGAGATGTGGAGGAAACCCCTCTGCTGCGGAGGAGCAGGAAATGCTGCTCAGTTCTGGTGGCGGATCAGGCTCGGTGGCCTCTGTGGTTTCAGCAGTGACATCAAACCCCTCAATGCTTTTATTATATCGCTGCGTTACACGACCGCTTATCTGTTATTCTTGTGATGGAGCCAGAGATTAGCTGCGGGCGGTGGGCAGAGAGATTCCTCCGGGCTGATTCACGGCGGCTGCTCCATCCTTCCTGTCCCAGAGCTGCAGCTCGGGCAGCGGAGTCGGAGCCGCTCACTTGGCAGCGAGGATGAGGAAAGGCCCTAAAAGTGCCCACGCAGGGCAGAAAAGCCAGACTTTATTTCCCCTCTCTTACTGTCCCCTAGGTGTTGCAACCTATTCTTTTCCTGTTTTGCATATGTAACCGGAGCTGCTTGGAACGGGCTGGCGGCCCCTGGGGTTGCGCAAGGGAGGAGAGACCTCGGGGTGACGTGGGCAGACGTGGCCATGGGCTCGGCCGGGGCGAACCCACTGCCGGGCTCGTGCCTGCAGGGATCCCACCTCCCCTATCCTGCAGGGATCCCACCTCCCCTATCCTGTGGGGATCCCACCTCCCCTATCCTGCAGGGATCCCACCTCCCCTATCCTGTGGGGATCCCACCTCCCCCCTGCTCCTCCAGCGAGAGCCCTGAGAGCATCACTATGGGTTTGGGGACCCTTGGCCATGCCCATGTCCTGCAGCCTCCAACCCTGACATCCCCCCCACTCCCCACGCCTGCTTTGGGGCCATTTCCCAGCTTTTGCAGCCCGGCGTTGTGCCAGCTGCCTCTCCCTGCACAAAGCAAATGCTGTGAGGCAGGGAAGTGGTTTTCGCTTTAATCTCTTTCACTTATTGAAATCTCCAGTGCTGCTGATAGGAGGAGCAGGGAGAGCGTGGCAGCCCCAGGTGGGAGCTGGGCAGCAGGATCCCGGGCAGACCGAGGGGACAGCATCAGGGACTGGGGCCGTGCCCCCTTTGCCCAGTGCCATCCCAATGTGCTCCCATTGCGCTCTCCTCTACTTTGCTCCTGGCTCCTTCTGGGCTTTGCCATTTGTTCTGATTACAAAAGATAATTAAACCTAATGAGCAGGGGGGACCTGTGGCTGACGACGCAGCTTGCACATCACATGCACGCTGCAGCAAACCCTGCACGTCCCCTGCACCAGCAGCCGTGTCTGCACCCGGGATGCAGCAGGAAGAGAGTGCTGGTGGGGTGTGCAGCCTGGGTTGAGGTTGGGGTCCATTGGATGGACCATGTGGGGAGCGGGAAGGGGCACGGTGCCTGCAGTGGTTTCCCAGCACGTGTGGGTGTATGGCTCACACATCGGTTTTGCTCTGTATCTGAACTTCCCGTGGCTGACACACCTCTGTTTCCATGCGTGAGCTGCGATAAAGGTCCCTGCACTCAGAAGGCTGCAGCGGTGGCTGCGGGGTTGTGCGGGGCTGGGGGTGCAATGGGTCCTGTTTGGGGACACTGGACCCCATTTGGGGACACTGGAGCCCCTTTGGGGACCCAGGGCAGCTCTGGATGCTGTGCTTGGCCCCAGGCTATAGGGACAGGAGCCCTGGCAGCGCGATGCACTGCAGCTGCGTGGTGCTTTGCAGCAGCCTTCGAGGGATGCTGGATGGGGCACACATTGCCTGGAGCATGATGAGGATGCTCAGAGCAGTGCAGGGGATGGTCCCAGAGTTGCAGTGATCTGGGGTCTCTGGGTGAGTGCTGGGGGGCCAGGACCCCTCTCCTTTCCCCCACCACTGTGCCATGTCCCTGTCCCATGTGCCCACCACATGCCCCAATGGCCGCATCCTTCCCAGCACCCACCTCCCCCCCTGCCACGTGTCCCAGACCCAGCCACGTTCCCAAAATGGGGGAGAAAAGCTCACCTGGGGTGGCAGGAGCCCTAATCTGGGGGCAGTGTTTTCTGTAGGATAAGATAACATTAATGCAGCAAGCGCCTTTTGACGAGGCTTTGTGTTCCTCCCTCCTCCCGGCACACACCTGTGCTGGGCGCGGGCAGAGGGGTGCAGAGCCATGGGGTGGGGGTGGGAGGTGACACAGTAAAATCGTGGGAGTTTGGGGCATGGGAGTGTGGTTTTACGTATGCAGAACTGCCCGAGCTGCGCTGCGTTCTTTACGTGTTCAAAGCGACTGTAAATTCCATCTCGGGGTCTCTCTCGGTCAAAACAGCTTTTTCCTGCTTCTGCCGGAGCAGACAACCCGTGCCCGGAGCTCCACGGGTCCTGCCGTGCCCCCGGCCCCTCCCGGTGCTGGGGAGAAGGGGGGGTCCCTGCACCGCTCCCAGGTGGGAGTGAGGGGCTGCAGTGGGTGCTGTGTCCCTGATGGGAGCTGTGTGACATGGCTGGGGATGCCCCAGCCCCTAAAATGCTGTGGGATGCTGTGTGCTGCCAGGTTCTGCTGAATGCCATTGCACACCCGAAGGGTCTCAGTGCTATGGGTTCGACTCCAAACGGATCCTTTGCTCTCGCCCTGTGCAACATCTCCACCTCCAGTGTGAGCGTTCTGGGTGGGAAGGGGTTAATGGGGTTTGCCCCACTCCCCTTGGGGGATCCCTGGGTCTGAGCCCCGCGCTGCGCTGCTCCCCTCAAGGGTTAACCCCACTGGGGCTGTTCAAACACCTCCAGCTGAGGTAAGCACCCAGCTTGTTTGTTCAGGTAAATAAGGAAGGAATTGGATATAATGGGCAAAGGAGGCATTTGCTGAGTGTGTTGCTCGGCCGCCCCGTCCCCATCGCACACCTCTGTGCAGCTGCACGCTGCCTCCATCCCTCGTCCCCATCCCATATCCCTGTCCCCATCCCGTTTCCCTGTCCCCATCCCATACGGTGCCCACCGAGAGCTGATGCCCCCAGCCCCCCCGCCGTGCCGCTGCCCTGAGCTGGGCTGAGCACTGCTGGGCACCGGGGCTCTGTGCTTCGGGCCATGCCCTCGCCGGGTGCTGTGCGGAGCACGGGGACAGCTCTTCCCCCCCCCTGCCGGGACCGATGCCGCCTCTGAGCCACCCCTCCAAGGTAAGGGCCCTGCATCCGTCCCCATGGTGCCATCCCCGGGGGCTGGGCACTGGTTTGGGGTGGATGCAGGATGGTCCCCCACAGCCGTCCCACGGCTTTCAGGGCTCCGTGGGGACGTGGCTGTCCCCTGGTGTGGGGCTCCTGGTGCTTCTCGGGGTGCTGCCACCCCGAGCCAAGCTGGGTGTGCAACCCCCTCCTGCTCGAGGCAAAAGGACGCGATGTGGTACCACCTCCCAGCGGGGACACGGGAGGGTCCCCTGCACCCCTGGGAGGGGATGGTGTGGTCTGGGGTCACCACGCAGGCACCGAGCCACCGCGTCCCTTAGTGACAGCACTGCGGGCCCAGGGGCATCTCGGCACCGCTGGAGCCCATTTACAGCCCAGCACCTCGGAGCTGCGGTATTGCTCCGGATTTCTTTTTTTTTTTTAGCGCTCCCATTGGCTCCAGGTTTGATTTTTACGGTTCTGCTCGGGTAGTGAAACACAAATGCTGCTCGGCTGCCAAATCCCCCACAGCACGGCCCGGAGCTGGGGGGAGCACGGGGCTATGAATAGGGGCTCCCTGGCCCCGCACGGGGAACACCAAGCTCCGCTGCGCTCCCGGGGACGCCGAGCTCCGCGGCTCCGCTCCGTCCCCCCCCGCTGCTGTTTGCACGGCCGGGGCACCCTGACCCGGGGCACAGCACCCGCTCCTCGTGCCAGCACCATGCAGGTAACGGGGGGCCCGGGAGGGCTGCCAAAGGCTGTGGGCAAAATCCCCCCACCCCGCACAGAGATGAGCGGGTGCGTGGCATCCGCACGTGGTGTTTGGTGGCCAGGAGGGACGCGGCACAGCCTGAGGGACATCGTGTGTCTGCTGCTGGGAGAAACAGAGAAAACCCCAAATCCCCGATACAAATGGGCTTGGGGGCAGAAAGGGGTTTGTTGGGTCGCCCATTATCTCTGAGCCATTGGTTTGGGATTTCTGCCCAGTGGTGAAGCCTGAAGGGCAGTTGTGCTGCTGGCGGGGCTGCTGGGCACAGCCCTGGGTCCTGGTGGCACAGCACATCCCCATCCCGCTGCCGGGGGATGGAGGTGGCACGCAGCCACCTGGGAGGGCTCGGGAGGGCTTTGGGAAGTGCCCGGGGCTCTGGGAGCCGTCCTGGTGCCCGTGCCCGGCCAACCCGCGCGGTGCCATGGCACAACCTGTTCCACCGCGGGCTTAGGAGCAATTAACAGCCCATTGTTCAAGGGCTGGGGGGGGATTTTTATTTTTTTTGTTTTTCCTTGCTTTCAAAGGCCAATCCCTTGAAAGGCGCAGGTGTCACCGCTGTGCAGGGTGGGCTGTGTTTGCCAGGAGAGCTCCGGGGGGTCGCAAGGTCCCCTCGGCCACAGCCCCTGCTGCGTCCCCGAGCCCCAGGGGCACCGAGGGACCATTGGGGTCCCCACTGCTGCTCCCTGCTCTCAGAGGCACTGGTTTGCTTGCTCAGCAGTTTGGGAGAGCCGGTGCTGGGGGTGCCCGGATCCATGCAGTGCCCTTTGGCTGTGCTGTGCAGCGGTGTTTTCCTCCTCGTTCTGCTCCAGGCTTTGCCCACAGCGATGGGGAAGGAGCCCGGTGCTGCCGGCTCAGCCCTTGCATCCTCCTGGAGCCGGGCAGAGCAGGGAGCAAGGACAGCTCGTGCCCCTTGGTGTCTGCAAAGGGGGATGGACACAGCGATGGGGACCGCCATCATTTCGGGGTGGGGTGGTGGGAGGCACCTCCCAGCTGTGCCGTGGGACGTGGAGTTGTGCTCTGGGACCCAGCGGGACGCTCCAGGGACCGACAGCTCCGTCCTGGGCCGGGACCTGCTCCTCTGTGCCCTGCACTGTGCAGAGAGCTCCGTGCGGCCGCACACCCGTGGGAGCCTGGGAGCCCGGCGGGCTTTTAGAATCCGGTGGCATTTGTTTGTTGGAAGTGTTGCAACCGTCCCCAGTCACTTCCCCTGAGCAGGGGGTGGGAGCGCAGCGGGGCTGCGGCAGTCACTGGGCTGCCCTGCATGGGCTGGGGGCAGTGGGTGCCTTTGGTGCACTGGGCACATCAGGGTGCCCTGAGGTGTGCCTCCAGCTCTTTGTTTTCTAGGGAAAAGCATTAAGTGAGAGGGAAGGGAAAAGCCACCCCAAGTGTGGCTCAGAGCAAACAGGTCCCACCCGCCCGCTGCTGCGTGCCAGAGCGGGAGAATGGCAAACAACGGCCCCCGCCCTGCAGCACAGCCCTGGGAGCAGAGCCCTGGGAGCACAGCCCTGCAGCACAGCACATGGTGTCAGTTATTGCTCGGCCCTTCAGGGCCTTGTTCCCAAGGCATTGGGTCCTTCCATCCCAGCTGGGACAGGGACGGCTGCCATCCCGCTGCCTCCCGCTGCTCCTTGTGTCCGAACCGTGGCACCTCGAGGCTGTGGGTCCGCAGGGAAGGGGCAGCAGAGCCCCAGCGCATCCCCAAGGCCCTGGGACGGGGCCCCTCCCGCTGCTGGCTCCGTGCGGGCTGGAGCTGCAGCAGCTGTTCCGCGTCCCTTTGTGCCGGCAGCAGCACGGCGCTGGGCTGAGGGCTCCTCGGCTCCGCTCTGCCTTTAATCCAGAGCAAATAAACGCGAGGTTTGGAAGCGGGTGCCATCTCTCAGGGAAACTGCTGGGAGGTGGGAGCAGCCCCATGGCGTGGGGCTCCTTCCTCCCCCCCTCACCATCCTCATCCCGGCTGCAGCGGGGCCGTGTCCCAAAACATGAGGTTCTGCCCTGAGGTCAGGGTGGGATGGGCACAGCACCCAGTGACCCCAGGGGTGCTCTCCTCTTTATTCTTCCCCCTCTCACCGGGATTTAGAGCACATGGGGAGCACCCTGCAGGGGCTGCTCCTCCCCATTCCCCTTTTCCATGTGTCCCTTTGGGATCCTGGGGGGTTTGGGGTCAGCTCAGGCTCTGCTGCAAAAGCTGAAGTATCAGCGATGCTACTCCAAAATGCTACTCTAAAAAGAATGTATGCTTCTAAAGAGCCCCAAATCATCTATTTATTGTGATGTTGGGATTTTAACTCTCCTTAAGAGAGATGCCCAGAGGCGGGTGAGCTGCTCGGCGTTGCCCTTTCCTCCCCTGCCCGTCCCCAAAGCCTCCGGATCCCTCTCCAGGAGCTTTCTCTACGGATGGAGCCGTTCCCCCGGTGTTGCCATGGAAATTCAGCAGCTCATCCTCTCCTTGCAGCCTCCCCGTGTTGGGACAGATGGGGACGGGCTGATTCGGGCAGTTTTTCTTGCAAGAGAGCAAAAGCAAAGTTCTGCTCTGGGGGTTGGCAGTAGGTGGCCAAGAGCTTGGGAGAGCCATCGCTGGGTGCCATCCCCAGGTGCCATCAATGCTGGAGCATCCTCGGGCGGAGGCAGCTGGTGGTGTCTGTGCACACCGATGTGCTGCAGGGTTTGGGCACCCCGTGTCCTGTAGTGCCCATGGACCGCTCTGTGCAGGGCTTTGTGCCCTCCATCGTGGCCACGGCCTCCCTGAATCCTGGGACCACGCAGTGATGCGTGGGAAGACCCAAAACCCCACAGTGCCCCCATTCCCATCCATCTCCCAGCCAACAGACCCACCCCAAAACAGCACAACCCCAGCACAACCCTAAGCCAGCACTGACCCGAGGGCTCCCCGGGCGCCGGGGGTCTCTTTGGAGGATTTTCCCCTCTAACAGGCTTAGAGCTGCCTTTGTGCCTGAGCCTCTCCTCTCCCCCTCCCGCAGGTCTGGAGGCAGCGCTGAGCTCCGGAGCCATGGGCAGCGCCGGCCCCGGGCTGAGCTCTCCTCCGCCCGCCCGCATCCCCCGGGCGGACACAGCCCTGCTGCCCCCCCCCAGCACCCAAACCTGGGGCTGCCCGGACAGCCCCAGCCCCCCCAGCACCCCCGAGCAGCCCCCGGCTGCCTTCTGCCTGCACTACTTCGACATGCTCTACTCGGAGGACGTGGCGTGGGCATCCAAGGGCGTTGGGGAGACGTCGCAGAGCGGTGCCCCCGGGGGGCGAGGGGAGGTGAAGAAGGAGCCCGAGCAGTGCCCCATCATCGACAGCCAAGGGCTGGGGCTGGGGGGCGAGGGGGAGCTGCAGGGCGGCCTGCCCTTGGAGGAGCACTCGCTGGAGCAGATGCAGAGCATGGTGGTGGGCGAAGTGCTGAAGGACATCGAGACCGCCTGCAAGCTGCTCAACATCGCTGCAGGTGGGTGCTGCAGAGCCCTCCCCGTGGGCTCCGTCCTGGGGGGCTGCGGGGGGCGGTGCTGAGGCTGTGCCTCCCGGTGCCTTCACAGCCCCGAGCATCGTGCCGGGACGGGGCTGTTTGTTAAGGCAAAACACCCTGTGCCCTCGGGGAGAGGCTGAGCCCTCGCTGGGTGGAGGGTGCTGGTGCCCCCCAGGGGTGCTGCAGCTGGGAGGTGCTGGTGGGGAGGAGAAAGCAGCAACTGGGACTTCTTAAATCTCATTTCCCCAGGACATGGGGGCAGCTGGGGGAGGCTGGGGACAGCCTGGAGCTGGGGCTGAGTGCAGGGGGACACCCGGGGTGGGGACGTCGGGGCGTCACCTGCACGGCACAGGCGGTGCCGGGATGCGCTCAGCTCTGTGCAGGGCTCCCTGAACATTTGGGGTGGTGCAGGGCTTCAAAAGCATGGAGGGGGCTTCCTGCAGGGAAGGAGGTGGCACAGGGATGGCCCCGATCCCAATCGCAGAGGAGGGTGAGCGCGGGGTGCCCCGGCCCTGGGGCGATGCCATGTGGGTGACATCGCTGTGCTCACCCCCAGACCCTGCAGACTGGAGCCCTGGGAACGTGCAGAAATGGATCCTGTGGACGGAGCACCAGTACCGGCTGCCGCAGATCGGGAGATCCTTCCAGGAGCTGTCGGGGAAGGAGCTGTGTGCCATGTCCGAGGAGCAGTTCTGCCAGCGCTCGCCCGTCTGCGGCGACGTCCTCCACGCTCACCTCGACATCTGGAAGTCGGGTGGGGGGCACAGGGCATGGGGGGAGCGGGGAGCGGGCGGCCCTGGGCTGCGGGAGGGGCCCCTCTGACCGCCCGCTGCTCCCTTGCAGCCGCCTGGATGAAGGAGAAAGCTGCCCCGGGAGACGGGAGGTACTGCGGTGAGTGCTGCACGGCTTTGCTGGGGTCCCAGTTTGGTCGATGCTTGGCTGAATGTGGGCAGCCTACGTGGCTCCCTGCGACCCCTGAGAGGAGGTTGGGGTGGGGGGGTCCTCTGCTCCCGGGTAACAGCGATGGGACGGGAGGGGATGGGCTCAGGCTGTGCCAGGGGAGGGTCAGGGTGGGT
>WBMW01001137.1:46233-67021 GCA_013396635.1 Penelope pileata | reverse complement strand
TCAGGCACTGCGACAACGGCCAGGGAGTGGTGGGGTCACCGTCCCTGGGGGTGCTCAGAGCCGTGGAGATGTGGCACTGAGGGACATGGTCAGTGGGCAGTGCTGGTGGGAGGTGGGCGGTTGGACTGATGGCCTTAGCGATCTGTTCCAACCCCAATGATTCTCTGATTCTATACCATCCTTTTCTTCAGCCCCAAATGTGGGCTTGGGGTATCGGGGAGGTTCTGCCCATTGCCACCGTCCCTCATGCTGGTGGAGCAGCTGCTGCACACCCATGCATTCCCTCTGCCCTTGATTCCCATGTGGGGCAGCGAAGGGGGAATGGCTGCAGCCGTCCATCCCACAGCCAGGCACGGGGCTCCCAGTGTTCCCTGCACGAGGCGGAGGAGGGAGCGGTGCCTCCAGCCCCATCCAACAGCTGCAGGGCGTGGAGGTCCCTCTCCCCCCCCTCACCCATCCCCATCCCTCCCCGGGCAGGGGCTGATCCCGGCTGGGCAGACAGCGAGGCGGACTCATCCTGTGCCGGCCAACCCATCCACCTCTGGCAGTTCCTCAAGGAGCTGCTGCTGAAACCCCACAACTACGGGCGCTTCATCCGCTGGCTCAACAAGGAGAAAGGTGCGTGCTGGGCGCTCCAGAGGCAGGGAGGGGGCTGGGGTGGTGGTCCTGACATTCCCATTCCCGCTCCCCTCGCAGGGATCTTCAAGATCGAGGACTCGGCACAGGTGGCACGGCTGTGGGGCATCCGCAAGAACCGCCCGGCGATGAACTACGACAAGCTGAGCCGCTCCATCCGGCAGTACTACAAGAAGGGCATCATCCGGAAACCCGACATCTCGCAGCGCCTTGTCTACCAGTTCGTGCACCCGGTCTGAGGGACACGGGGGGCCCCGCCGCCCCCCCGCCTCCCCAGCTCACGGACAGAGCTTTAGGACCATGGTTGGGGTGTGGGGAGGCTCAGACCCATGGACTGCAGGGACCCCCCTGTCCCCAGAGCCCATCCTGGGAGCGGGGATGAGCTCAGAGACCACTGCCAGCCTGCACGGAGCCAGATTGTGGGGTCAGCAGCGGAGCAATGGGATGAGATAATGAGATAATGGGGTCAGCAGGGCTGGAGCTGGGGTCCTGCTGCCCCCACACTGTGCTCCCCCCTCCCCATCTGGGTGCCATCAGAAGCGGGACCATGGGCACACCCAGCGGGAGACCCCATGCCCCATGGCAGCACACAGGGCACCATTGGGGCCACGCTGCCCTCCTGCCAGATCCCGTCCCCATGCCACCACGGGGCCATGCTGTGGGGTCGCTCCCCCCTGTTGCCGTGCACTGCAGCAGGGCTGCTCCGGGTCTGCCCCAATCCCACTGCTGGGTGCTGGGGGTGGGGGATCTGCCCTTTGCTGCAGCTCTGCCCTGAGATGGGGCCACCCAGATTCTGGGTGAAGGGGACAGCGGTGCGGCTCATCTCTCCCTCCATGGCAGGGATGGGGGTGGAAGGGAGGACAGACCCGGGGATGTGGCACAAGCAGGGACGATGGCTGTGGGATGGGCAGTGCGGGACGGGCACTGCACCCCTGGGTTGAGCAGCAGGGATGGGGAGGTGGAAGGGAGCTGGGGGCACCCCCACCACCTGGCCCCATTCTGTGCTGGGTTCACGCTGCAGGGAGACACAAGGACAGATGCACCCCCCCATCCCTCTCAAATTCGGGGTGCTCCACCCAGAAACCACGTTGTGGCTGAAGACGGGCACTTTGCAAAGGGAGCGACTGCAAAACATGGGCACGGGACCTCAGCTCCGACCCCACAGCTGTGGACTCATCTCCAGGCCAGGCCCCCACCCCCGGGCGTGGGGACCCCCAGAGCCCCCCCAGCACTCCCAGGTCCTGGCCCAGGGCTCTGCCTTTGGTTTGCATTCACTTCTCCCACCCAAATCCTAGGAAGAGCGAGATGAAAGGGAGGTGCCAGCGCTGCCCTTCCTGCTGGGAAATAAACCTGAAGCCTGGGAGCCAGGACCTGGCCACAAACCCCGGGGCTGCTGGAAGTGCCCATTTCACGAGGACCTGAGTCACCCGGCGGTGTCCATCATTTATATTACAATTTCTGTTTGTTTTCTTTCTGCTTTTGGCTGGCAGCGAGTTGTGGTTCAGGTTCAAGTGAAGAGGGTAGGAGGGATCCCTGTGAGATGCTCTGGGGGTTTTAAAGGCAATAGCACCCGGTGGCTGTGCTCTGTGTGACTCATCCCACCCCTTCCACAGCTGCTGCGTTTGCTGCCCCACGGATGGGGATGGGGCTGCGGGAGGATGGCAGCCCCCGCCCCTGGGAAAGGGAAAAACAAAGGAAATGGGAAAAACAGTGAAATGTGTTTTGTGATTTTGGTGTGCACAGAGCTGGAGGTGCCGGATGGGTGCTGGGGGTGGCTGAGATGTGGTCCCCAGAGCCCCATTCTGGGGGTGCACGGAGCACGGGGTGTTCTGCCCGTCCCTGGGGGGCTGAGCAGGGAGGAGGGCTGTCTGTGTGCTGGGGATGGTGTGTTGAGGCCATGGGGTCCCCTGGACTTGAGTGGGTTTGGCTCTTCCTGGGGCAGCTCAGCTGCTGCCGGTGGGGATGCAGAGACATTGGGATCAAAAGCTCCTTTTTGTCCTCATTCTGCTGCTGCTCTCAGTGGGCACAGGGGCAGCACTGCAGGATTCCCCAAGCTGCTGCTCCACCCATAAATAAGGGAAAATCCCCCTCCTGCTCCCCCCTCCCCACCACCCCATTGCCTGCAGCTGCTGCTCCGGCCCAGGGCTGCCCCCGCCCTGCAGCCACGGGGAAGGGGCTGGAGACCCCACATTGGGGTCTGAGGTTTGCAGCAAGGCTCTGTGCTCGATGCCAGCACTGCAAGGATTTCCCATCTCCCACTTTCCCCAGTACTGGAGGGCACTTCTGCCTTTATCTGGGAACATTCCCCACATCTGCTTTGTCTCAGACCCCCTCGAGGGCTCTGCAGGGGGCTGGCACACCCCACAGCGGGTCCTCCCCAACCCCACAGCCCCCACGACCCCAGCAACGTGCAGGGCATGGGTTTCCCTGCAGCTGCCCGTGCCATTTCCCAGCTGATCCCCAAGGCAGCGCCCGCTCCTGCTGCACCCCAAAACCTCACACCCCAACCCAGGGCTGTGTTGGGGGGGGTGGGGGTCCAGACCCCAATTTGGGCTCCATAACCCCCAGGGCAGGGCCGGACCGGCGCACACAACCCAGGACCCAGACCCGGAGGACGCGTACAGAGCTCGGTTATTTTCGCTTGCTGCTTTAGTTGTTGTATCCACGGTAATACAATCACAATATATATATATATTATATATATACTTCTTAAATTACACAATCAATGTACAAAAACCGGGGTGCATTGCTGAGACAGGTGGTTGGTTGGGTGGTGGTGGGTTTTTTTTTTTTCTGACTTTTTGTATGGTTTTGTTTCCCGTTGGTGTGCCGGGCAGCGGGCGTGGGGCGGGCTGAGCCTGCGGTCCCCAACGCGGTGCCCTTGGAGGAGCACTGCGTCCCTGGAGCCAAAAAATTCGCAAAGAGAAGGAGCTGGGGGGGATAAACGTGTAGGAAGATGTCGGCACCGATGCTGCTGAAGGTGATGGCGTGGAAAAAATAAATGATGAACTGTAGGAAAGCGACCAGGGCAGCAAGATGCAGGGGTGTGGGTGCTGTGCAGGAGCACCCATGGGTGCTGGGGGGCTCTGGGCCGTGCAGAGCACAGTGCTGGGATGGGGTGTGCCTGGTGGGCAGCTCCCCTTCCCCTGCAGGACCTAAGGAGGGGTTGGAGGGGACCATCCCAGCATCACCCGGGTGGGCCCCCTCTGTCCCTGCATGGAGGCAGCACGGGGCTGTGGCGGGGTCCCTGGCGAAGGAGCAGCCCCTTAGGATCTGCTTTGCCCCGGCTGCTGCTCCCTGCAGCACCTGCAGGCACTGGCGCTGGGCACGGTGGCTGCGAGGAGGAGGAGGAGGAGGAGGAAGCTGGAGAGATGCCACCAAGCACCACGGTGGGGATGGTCCCACCTCGCTCTGTGCCCCTGGATGGGGACAGGTCCTGTGGGGCAGGAGGGGATGCTCATCCCTTTCCTTTGAGGAACTGGAGAGAAGAAGATGAAACCACCAAAAATTAAATGGAGTAAAACCCCATTGCCTCCTTTTTTTGGGAGGGGGGAGCGAATTAGTTTGGTCCCAGGAGCTTCAGCGCTGTGCGTTTCGGAACAGTTCCAGCCAATCAGAAGGCGGCTCATGATTTCAGTATCTTTAAAAACCAACCAAGGAGGAGCTCTCGCTGGTTGGGCTTTAAGATCTTGAGGTATCAGCTTTTCACTCGGAAAATCAGCTAACGCAGAACGGACAACGTCATCTTTCGCTTCACGTTATCTTAGAAGAAGAAAAAAGCGACTATGCAAAATACTCTTCGGAGACAACTCTTAAAAAAATAAAAGCTTGGTCGGAAAATATGTCTGAATCTCTAACTGTGAGGAGCGACGGACCAGACGGCGAGATGGCATTGGCTGGTGGAGAGATGGAGACAGCGGAGGGTGGGTTTATCTGCGGACGGCGACGAGGAGCACACCACAAGACTTAGATAGCCTCCACGTAGTTGGCGGGGTAGAGACCCAGCTGCCCGTTGTCCAAGCGCCCTTTGCACCATCCTTGCTCGTCTTCTTCACCCAGCTTGGTTAGCTCGTCACCTGGAGCAGAAGGTGGAAAGGGGAGAGCTCGTTGCAGGCGTTGGAGCGTCTTCCAGCCCCCAATTTTTCCCCTGGAGAGGGGTCTGGGACTGATGCTGAGCGAGGTTTGCAGGCAGAAATGGGACCTCCCACCCCCTGTGCCACCATCCCTCCAGGCCCACCCGGCTCTGTGCCTTCCCCTCTGACAATGTTCTGAAGGGCTGGGATGGCTCTGGCATTATTAGGGCCATGAAGATGCTCAGAGGGCTGGAGCTCCTCTCTTACGGAGGAAGACTGAGGGAGATGGGAGTGTTCAGCCTGGAGAAGAGAAGGCTCCAGGGAGACCTCATTGTGGCCTTCGATATTTGAAGAGAGCTTGTAAGCAGGAGAGTTCTCCATCCCTGGAAATGTTCCAGGCTGGATGGGCCCTGGGCAGCCTGAGCTGGGACACACCCAGCCCATGGCAGGGGTGGGGCTGGGGGGGCTTTGGGGTCTCTTCCAACCCAAGCCATCCTATCATTCCATGGTTCTGTGATCTTTAAGCACCCTTCCAACCCAACTATTCTATGGTTCCATGATCTTTAAGGTCCCTTCCAACCCAACCTTTCTATGGCTCTATGAATACTTGGGGGATTTTCTACCCAAAAGCAGACACCCATGGGACAACCTGCGAGGACCCTCACCTGCTTTGAAGCTGAGCTCGTCCTGCTCCTGCCCGTCGTAGTCGTACAGTGCCCGCACCCGCACGCCCTTCCCTGCTGAGTCCTCGTCGAAGGGGTTGGTGCCGCCGTTGGCCTCGCTGGTGTTGAAGGAGTTGCTGCCCTCGTCGTCGGACCACTCAGCACTGTAGGTCTGCCCGCGGTCATGACTGCTGACACTGGGGTGGGAGGGAGAGGAGATGGGGGGTGGGCAGACACCCCAATATGGGGGGATTCTGCAGCTTCCCATGCTTACAGAGGAGGGGGCTGCAGCGAGCAGGACCCCAACTAACAGCACAGCCTATCACCAAGGACATCTCGCCCCATGGGTGTCCCTGCAGCACCAGGAGTGTTGGCACAGACACACCCCGTGCATTTCTCAGTGCCGTGGGCTGCACCTCCCGATGGTCCTCACCTCCCGCGCTCGCCCGCCGACGCTCCGCTCTCGCCCGCGCTGCTGGCGTTGGTCAGGGTCACCCCTTCGCCCTTCTTCATCTTCTCCTTGCGCGTTATCGTGTGCGTCAGGTCGGGGTTCCACTCCTGGAGGCACAAAGCACGCGGCTCTCAGCTCCCGTCTGCTGTGGGGCTGTGGTCCCCATCCCGGGGGGCTGAGCCTCACCTCGAACTGGGGCCAGTTCATGGGCATGCCGGGGCCGCTGGTGCTGCGGAACCACCGGAGATCCTCCTGAGCATCCGAGAGGCGGATGGTCTGCTCCAGCTCCCGGTAGACGTTGGCATAGCTGCAGGGAGAGGTGAGAGCTGGGGGTGTCTCCACGGGATGGAGAGATGCCCGGGTTGTGCCACCCCCCAGGGATACTGGGGTACCTCTCAGTGACCGTTGTGTTGGCCAAAGAGCCCACTGTGCTGCAGGGGAGGGGTTTGCTTGGAAGCACCTGGTCCCTCCAGAGCAGCACATGGATGCGTTCTGCCCAGACGGGGGGCACCTACCTGCTGCTCTCGGCCAGGTTCAGGTGCCTCTTGATGTCCAGGAGCACCTCCTTGAGGAAGTTGAGCCTCTTCTCCTCGAACTGCTGGCACTGCTCGAAGACCTGCTCCATGCTCTCCATGTACTGCGGGGTGCACTTGTTCAGCTCATCCAGCACCTTCTCATACTTCTCCTGAGTCTGCAGAACACAGGAGGGGCCCTGGTTACACCTCGAGCCCCCAGAGCCCCTTTCTGGGCACATAGCAGGGCTGGTCCCTGGGTCCCTGTGCTGGGGAGCCCCCCCTGAGCCATCAGGAGAAATGGGGCTGCGGGAGAGATCCTCCCCCAGTGAGAGGGGAGATGTACCCCTGCACATCTGCTCTGCTCATGCTGCCCGCCCGCTGCCTGTACCCTTCTTGTGCAGACACACAGGGACAGGAAAATGGGAATAACTGGGGATGAGGTGGCAGTGGCCATTTCCACCGCCCGACGCAGCAGGGGCGGCAGCGGAGCAGCACTGTGGTGCGGATGGCTCGCACCTTTTGCACGTCTTGCTTGCACTTTTCCACTTTGTCCTGGAGCTTCTTCTGCTGCTCGGGGGTGTTGGACTGGTCTGCCTTGCTGTTGGCTTCCCGGGTCATGGCCAGCTTCTCCTCCTTGCAGGCCAGGTGGTACGCCTTCTTGGCTGTCTCCAGCTGTGGGGAGAAGAGAGGAGGGACATGGGAGCAGTGGGGACATGGGAGCAGCGGGGACAGCCCTCACCCTGTCCCTCTGCCTGCATGGAGGTGAGACCCAGCCTGGACCCAGAGCTGGGACCCAACAGGACCCCAAGGCCATGCCATGGTTCTCCTCTCACCTCTTTGAGCTTCTTGGCCCAGGGTTTCTGCGCTTTCCGGAAGCCATCCTCAGCCTCCTTGGCCTCCTTGAAGCCTCCCATGATCTGCTTGTGGTAGGCGTCCTTCTGCCAGTTCTTCACCTTCTCAAAGTCGTCGTTCAGCAGGCTGTTCTTCACCTCCTGGTGCAGCTCGCTCACCTTGTCGGCCTCCGTCATGATGGCACCCCACGCCCTCTCCAAGCTGCCGTACTGGGGGCCTGGGGGCGGTGGGGATGGGTGTGAGCACCCCCACGCAGCCCCGAAGCCCCCGTGGTACCCGGGTCCGTGCTGGGGTTGGTGGTACCTTTCTCGACGAGCTGCCTCCACCGCTTGGACCAGTCGGTGAGCTGCTGCGCGTAGGACTTCTCGATCTTGGCCCTCTCGTGCACGCAGTTCATGAGGTCATTGCAGAGCCGGTGCCCGTCGTCGATCCGCTTCACTGTGCGCTTGTAGTTCCCCACCTGGGTCAGGGATGGGGATGGGGATAGAGATGGGGATGTGGATGGTGGTGGGGATAGGCATGAGGATGGGGCAGGAACAGGCAGCGCCGTGACCAGGAGTGCCACGGTGGGATGCAAAGAAGGAGCTTTTGCTCTGAGTCTTCTCGAAGCCTCCATTGGTCCTCTCCATCCCCAATGGCTGGTGGGGTGGGACCTCCTGCAGCCCCCCCAGGACCCTCCTGGCTACCGCAGCAGGGACCCCAGCACTGGGCTGGCTTTGGGAGGGGAGGGCGCGGTGCTGAGAGGTGACAGCAAAGCAGGATGCTGTGGGGTCAGGGTTCAGCCAGGGCTCACCTCCCAGAAGCTGTCGGTCGTCTCCTCGGCAGCTGCCGACTCGTCGTAGGAACCCGACATGGCTCCTGGCACGGCCTCGGCCGTCAGCGCGGGCGCTCGGTGGCTCTTGGGCAAGCAGCAGCCTCATGCACTGGGGAGAGCAGAGGGATCAGTGCGGGCAGCGGGGACTCCATCCCCATCTCATCCCCATCCATATCCCTATCCTCATCCCCATCTGCATCCCATCCTCATCCCCATCCCCTGCAGCGCTGCAAGGCGAGCCTCCAGCTGCAGGGGATGGGGATGGGGACGGGGACAGTGGCTCCCTTCCTTTAACCTCCCCATGCTCCCCCTAAGGTGCCATCCAAAACCCAGACTCGCTGTGGGCATTAAGCCCTGCTCGAGCCCCGTGGCTTCTTATGCAATGCCTGGTCAGGCAGAGCTGCCGCAGAGCCACTGAAACCCTAAAGCTGCTCTGCTGGGATGGAGAAACGTGGGAAGCAACACGGGGGCCCTTACCCAGTGGGGACCCTGGCCCGGCCACTGCACATCCCCGGGGGAGATGCTGAGTGGGGGGAGCGCAGCCCAGAGAAATTCTCGTCCTGATATTCCAGCCTAATCCGTCCTGATCTACAGAAAAACGGCATCCCCGGAGCGTCACGTGGGGCTGCTGCATGGCTTAACCCTTCGCTGCTCTGCTTGGAGCTGTGTGCGGGTCCCAGGGCTGCGGGTGGGGATGGAAAGGGGACCATGAGCATCCCTGTGACCCCTCCTGTCCCAGCTCTGCACAGTGCTCCCGTGGGCTTGTGCACGGCATCTGCCACCAGCGTGGGGACAAAGCAGACACAAACCTCCCAAAAGGGCTCTGATCATATGGGGGATGTGGCCATGGCCCCCATGCACCATGGCAGGTGGGGAGGTTCAAGGATGCAGCGGAACACCTGGGTCACAGCCTGCACCTGGGAAAGGGCAACGGCACAGGATCATGGGGCACACTCATGGGGCTGCGGGGTTCCCACGCTCCAGCAGTGCACACAGCTGTCCCCAAACAGCTGTCGGGATGGGGCCAGGAGGATGGGTGCTGAAATGGTTACTGGAGTGCCGAGGCCGGGCTCGCTGTGCTGGAACTAACAGGGCCTTGCAGGGATTTAGTGATATAACCAAGAAACCCACCAATCCCCGCCGCCCTCCCCAGCCGGTTAAAAATAAACGTGTGACTGTCCCCTGCTCCGCCGCGGAGACGCAGACGGATGGGGACCACAGTGGTGCAGAGCACAGCCAGCACCGTCCCCATGCACCCCATGGTGGGCAGCACCCACCCGTGGCGTGGGGCACCCATGGCATGGCCCCCGCCCTCTGCACAGCCCCCAGGGGAGGCTCAAGGCGTCTGGGGCTGCTGCAGGTTTGTTCACACTTCATTTTTGGCTCTGAATTTTGTCACAGACACAGTGCACGGGGTGACATCCCAAGGCTGTGCTGGGGACCATGGGGAGGGAACACAGCCCCAGATGAGGGTCCCATGGAACCCACAGGAACCAAGGCCATGGGGCACTGCAAAAATTGGATGCTGCAGCTCAGCACTTGGTGCTGCCGTTTGGTCCGAGCTGCAGCCTGGGGGCTATTTTTGGCTCTGCATCACTTTACAGCAAACACTGCTGCTTTGTTGCCTCTCTCCTGCGATGCACCACATGCACAGCCATGCATGCATGCAAAGAAGCATGCACATATGTGTGCCCCCCCCCCCGCCTGTAGCTGGACTCATTCCCTGTGCCCATCGCCCTGGGCAGCAGCACGGCCCCCGCCGCCCCCGCAGCCGTCGCTTTGCATCACGGCAGCGGGCGCTGATGCCCGGCGGCCAAACACGGCGTGGGCGAGCTGCCAGCCCCAGCCGGGTGCTGCCGCTCGGGATCCCCGGGCAGAGGGGCTCCGCTTCACTGCCCTGCAAAGCCCTGAAGCCAACAGAGGGCTTTGCAAGGTGCGATGGTGAAGTTTGTCTGAGCTCATGTCCCCGCGGAGGCTGCTGTGTCCTTGGGTTGCTCCTGCAGCCAGCAGATCCCTGCACCTCTCCATCCTCCCTGGCAGCCTGCACAGCTGCAGCTCAGCTCCCGCTGCTGTTAACACATTGCAGAAGGTCTCTGCTCTCATGTGGGTACCGGGGCTGGGGACGCAGGCACTGACCCAGTGCAGGCAGGAGGCTGCTGCAATGCAGAGGGCTGGCACTGCTGATGCTGCGGGCACAGCGCTGGGCATCCCTGCAGCGCACACAGCCTGAACCCAGCTGCACCTGGGGCTGGGGGCACATCACACACAACCACATTCACCATTAGAGAGTTCACTGCAGCCCCTGAGCAGAGCAGCAGACGGGGATGCACAGCTTTGCCTCTGCTGCAGCATCACCCCCGAGTGCAGCCCATGGAGCTGGTCCCAAGGGGTGCAGCTGTCTGCGTGTGCCCCCATCCTGCCCCAGTGGGGCCAGGAGGGGCTGCAAAGACCTCAGGGTGGGTTTTCTTCTGCAAAGAGCCCTTTGCCAAAGCTGGACTGCAGCAGATGCACTGCAAGGAGGGAAGAAGAGTGCAGATGGCACCCATGTCCCTGTCCCTGTCCCCATCCTGCCCTGAGGTTTGGTTTTGTGACAAAGCAGAACGAGACAGATCCGAGCCCCAGTGCAGGGCTGTGTGCTAACGGAGCTGGGGGAGAGGTGGTGACTGATCGCTGGGAGAGCATCCAGGGAAGGGGAGAGCTGCTCTGGCAGCTGCGCCTGGTCTGCAGATCTGCCTCTGGTGTGCAGGGTCAGAGCGAGCGGGGAGGAGGGCTTGGGCTCAGCCCCAAGCACAGATGGATGCCCTTCTGTGTTTTGGAGGAGCAGGCAGCAGCACGCAGAGTTCACTGGCACCAACCCTGAGCACAAACCAATGCCACACAAGAAGCTGCCCTGATGCAAAGCCCTCCTGCAAAATGAACATCCCAGCTCCGACGCAGCCCCACGGTGCTGCCCAAGGACCCCCATCCACAGGAGCACGTGAGCAGGGCAGGATGCAGTCTGCTGCATGCTGCTGCCTTGTAGCTGCTTGGTGGCTCCCAGCAGGGCCATCAGTAACAGCAGAGAGCTCTGGCAATTGGAAATGAACCAATTCTCTGAGCTGGCTTTATTGCAATTAAACCCAGAGAGCTGGCCTGCCAGATAACACCCTTCCAAGGAGCTGTAATGTGAAATAGATGCTGCATTTTGGCTGCCTTCTGCAAGCACACGATGCCAGGGGTGCGTGCGGGGCTGTATCAGACTGGCAACAGCACTGTCAAGAGCAGAGTCCAACCCCATGCAAACCCACTGGCATCAGAGAGCAGCATCCTGCAGTGCTGCAGCCCCAGGGCTGCTCCTGACCAGCTGCAAAGCCCCAGCACCGAGCCCAGCACGGGCACAAGCCCCTCCGTGCTGCTCCTGCCATGGGGGATGAGATACCCCGACATGATGGCAGGTCTGCATGCAAAGCCAGATGCTCTGCAAGGTGCTCTGCTGGAGGGGAAGGGCTGGTGCTGCCCTCCCGGGGTCCCAGCGCCATTCTGGGGCTCTCTGCATGCTCATGGTGCAAGGAATGGGATGCAGCGTCCTCCCCCAAAACAGAGCAGTGATCCCCAAGGCTGAGCTGCTGATGGCAGAGGGGAGATGGGATGGGGGGAGTGGGATGGGGCTGCACCCAGTGCTGCTTTGGGGAGCAGTGTGACAGTGGTGACAGGGGTCAGGGTGCAGGGGCACCCAGGTGGGTGCATGGGGTCTCCCACCACTGGGGCAGCTCCATGCATCTCTATGGAGCTCAGAGAGAGTCCAGGGAGCAGGTGCTGCTGATTCACGCTGGCAGCTGTCTCTGGAGCTGGGAGAGCTCTGGGCTCGGGGCTGAGCAGCATGGGGAGGCGTGAGCGAGCCGGGGAACGCCTGACCTCATGCCCACCCCACTAATTACCAAAATGAGCCAAAGCCCAGGGGGCAGATGAGCCCGGGCCCTTCCCAAGCTGTAGGCTCAGGCTGGAAATAGCTCATTGCAGGGCTATGTGCTGCTTCCCCCGGCTCTGTCTGGGATGGGAGCCCTGGGGCACACAGCCAAACCCTACCCGGGTGCAGGGCACGGGATCCTGTACACTGGGTGTCTCTGTGGGGTTTTTGACATGGCAGTGCCATGGGGCTGGCTTGGGTCTGGTGCTCACGGTGGCTGCAAGAGCAGAGCATCCTGGGGTGATGTGTGGGTCACTTCTGGGAGGTGATCTTCCAACGAGTCCTGTGCAGGATGTCCCGTGGCAGCGCCTTGATTCAGTCCAGCGGGAGCAAGGATGGGAGCATTCAGCTGCAGCAGGGATCTGTGGCTTCCCCAAAACCAGAGCATTTGCAAAGGAGGTTCATTGGTCCAGGAACATTGTGAGAGCCCCATGTCCATGCACAGACAGGAGGACGTGCACCGTGGGTGCTGCACATTGCAGTA
The DNA here is from genome assembly GCA_013396635.1 of Penelope pileata. NCBI lineage: Eukaryota > Metazoa > Chordata > Aves > Galliformes > Cracidae > Penelope > Penelope pileata. Next base: position 54,588 of record WBMW01001137.1, on the reverse strand, counting down.
CGAGGGTGATGCTTTGCTCCCAGACCCAGCAGCAAACGGCTCCGCATTTTGTGCGCTCTGCAGAAATATTCCTCTCCCTCCACCTCTCCCCAGAGTTAACCTGCACAGCACGCAGGACACCCATCAAAGTCTTCCAGGGATTTTACAAGCCTTGTTCAGCTTTCTGGAAATATGCATGGCATTTGCAGATAACAGGAGTGTTTCTCCCCAGGGGAGCTCGCAGCAGCGCAGGTACAGCGGATGTGCCAGGAACGTGGACAGACACCGGGGGCCCTCAGAGGTCTGGAGAGGGGTTGTCAGCCCACGCATGTGCTCAGGGGAAGGGAAACCAGTCCAAGCCTCAGCTGGTGGGGTTTCGATTTGCCTCCCAGCGCTGCAGCTTTTCTCAGTCTCCCTTCTTCGCTCGCTGCTGTAAACAAGGATGCTCTGACTCTTGAGGAGGGATTTTTGCAGTCCCAGGAGCGGGGTTTAGGCAGAAATCCAAATATGAGGATTGCAACTAAGCTGAGAAGCAGCAAATGATGGGGCTGAAGGATGCGGTAGTGCTGAAGGATGCGGTGGTGCTGGAGGATGCGGTGTGCTGTCCCCCTGCTTCCACACCAGGGAGGGGGAGGCAGAGTGTCCCCTGCCCCTCAGTGAGCCCAGGGCTGGCAGGGACAGCAGGGGGACACGGACAGCTGATGTGGGGCTGCAGTGCCTGGTTTGGCTGTCAGTGATGGGGGAAGGAGACCTGGAGCTGGGGGGGCTCAGCAAGGGGGTAGGAGATGGGGAAATGCTGGGGTGGCAACAGCAAAAGGAGGGGTAAAGCAATGGGGTGAGGCACCCAGCTGGGCAGGGGGACAGCGATGACAGGGATGACACACGTCCTCTCCCCCCCACAAATTGCAGCAGGGGAAACTGAGGCACATGCCTGGGAGCATGTCCCAGCGCCCTGATGGGGGGGGGGGGGGGGGGGGGGGGGGGTGCTGAAGGTCGTGTGTACGTCCCCCCAGCTAGCAGAAAGGATCAGGAACACCATGTCCTGCCCTGGGGAGGGAACAAAAGTGGCCCCTCACAGCACCCCCTCTGCACCCCCATGCACACAGGGACACCCCGCAGCCCTATCCTTGGGGTGACCCGGCTGTCCCTTGACCCTCCCCACAGCAAAGCACCGCGGGGCTGCTGCTTACCTGGGCAGGGCTGTGGGGGCCGCAGGGGCCCGGGGGGGCCCAGGGGGGCTCGGTGGGACGGGCGCGCTGCGTTGCGCTGCGCCGCGTTCAGCACCAGGCAGGCAGCGGCGGCGTGCACGGCCACGGGAGCGCGCCCAGCCTGCAGCCTCCTGTCGTCAAGGCAACCAGGGATGGAGCCGATGCTTAAAAGGTTGCAAAAATCATCCAGGGAGGATGTGGACCCCCCCCAACACGTGCACACGTTGTCCTGCTGCTCCTTGGGCAAGCGTTTGCTGTGTCTTGTGTGCACACCAGGGTGCTGCACCGCTGCAAGACCCTTCCAGGAACCCAGCCCTGGGGTTACGGGGTGCTCAGCACCCACAGAGCTGTGGGTGCTCCTGCTCTTGGGGCTGCGGGAGGTGGCAGGGTGCCCACAGCAGGGTACACACGGGTGTCCAGCCCCACTGGTGCTGCCCATCACTATGGGGCTCCAGTAGGGCCAGGAACAGGCTTCTCTCCCCCTTAGGCAGCACTGCAGCGAGGCTCCAGGGGAGCTCAGTGAGGATCCTGAGGGCAGCATCATTCTTGGGATTTTTTGGATCCTTGGGATTCTTGTGCACGAGGTGCACAGCAGTGGGACAGTGGGACGGGATGCTCCCTCCTCTCCTCCCCCCGCACTGCAGGGAGGGTTTCAGGGCTGAGCTCTTGCAGAAACAAACACCCCTAATGTACCTTTGCAGAGGCAGCTGGTGCCTCTCCCCTGCCCATGTGCCAGCTGGGAAGGGGCTGGTGCCAGGGGCACAGACATGGGATGGGGGTGGGATGGGGCCAAGCAGCTGCACCTCATCCGCTGCTGCTCCAAGGCCACGGGATGGGTGCCTGGGGCTTACCCCAGGGTGCCACATCCCCGAGCCCTAAGGGCAGCAGGAGGGTGGAGCAGGGGTGCCGGCAGGTTCTCCTGCTCTCCGTTGCCTGCATTTTCCCGCAGCTCATGGGTGATGTCAGGGAAATTCAAGGCTGGCAGGAGCCGGGTGGCTGGAGCTGCGTAACCGAAGCCGCCCGCAGGAGCTGCAGGAATGAGGCTGTGGGGCTGTCGGGCTGCATCTGCCTGGATCAGGTTCCCCGCAGAACATGACTCGGTCCGGTGAGGCTCAGCCTGGCTCAGCTTTCCCCTAACGAGCGTCTTCAGTTCCTTAATGAAGCTCTGTGGGGCTCTGTGCTCTGCGTGTCATCCAAGCGTGTCATCCCACCTCTCGCCTGCCCAGAAAGGCCTTGAAATATTTCAGGGCTGGCTGCAACGGGAGAGAGCAGTGCAAAATAACACTGCCCCAGCGCAGAGCAGGGATGGGCTCAGGGCCCTTCAGCATCGCCTGATCTTTGCTCTTTGCCCACTCGAGGTGCTGGGCTTCTGGGAGCTGTGGCTTAAACAGTCAGTGATGCTCCGACACCAGCTGCTGGGTAACGCTGTCGTCGTTGCGTGCAATGAGCTGGCAGTTCTCAGCACGGGGCTGTCCCCTCTGCCGCAGCAGCACCCGGGCACAGGGGAGCACATACTCTTGGCATTACGCACTCGGGGTGACAAACACTCCAAGGAGGTGATGGGGGCACCTCGGTGACGGGGGTGTCCCAGCTCCCAGCCCATTGCCACAGCTCCGTGGTGGATGAGAAACATGGAGCCCTGCCTCCACAGTGCAGAGCCTGCAGCAGTGCCAGCCAAAAGCACGGCCATGACAAACCTCCCTCCAGTGTTCGCCCTCCCAGCGGTCACTATTTCCTGCGATAACTCATTTCCCCCTCAATAAAATGAGTTTCCCTGTGGGAAGCGGCAGCCAGTATTGGCAGGAAATAAGCCCTGATTTATCAGGCCACTTGGCACTCTGAAATTATGATTCGAGCACCGCGGTGAACCGAGAAGCAAATCATCCCTGGCAGTGCTGCCCATGCAGCCCAGGGCGAGCGGGGTCCCTCGGGGCAGGGATGCTCTGCAGCAAGTGCTGCTCCCTGGGCTGAGCTGGGGAGAAATGCCACCCGCTGCCATCCCTGCCACCCTGCAGGGCATGCGTGCTGGGTTTTGCATGGTGATGGGGAGGATTTTAGAGCATGGCATCCTCCCATCTGCCTCCCAAGCAAGGAAGAGGGTGCATCCCCTAGATCACGGCAGAGCCCGCTGGTTTCAGTGCTCTGTGCTACGAGCAACGGGAGAGCCTCCAGCTCATGGGGTCCCTGAGCTCTGCATGCTGGGGGGCTGCTTGGGGACAGGGAGGAGTCCCAAAAGCCCTTTCCTACCCTCCTGCTGTCACTTCCCCCTGGGTAGAGGGGGCAGGAGGGGTGGGAGCTGGTGTGGGTGCCCCCATGCTCGCCCAGTGCCACACCACGGGTGTGCTGCTGGTCCCAGGAGCCCGCTCACTTGCTGGAAGAATGCAAACGCCAGGCTATTTTGCATCTCTAATTAGCAGCAGAGGATAATTGGCCCCTCTGCAGCAATGATGCAGAAAGCGCGTCATTGTGGAGGGCCCTGGCGCGGGGCAGGTGCTGCCAGAAGCCCCGCTCCCACCAAAACAATCCCCGGTCTGTCTGCCAACACCCGGCCCCGAGGCATCCTGCGAGTGCCTTCCGGGGCAGGGGCAGGGGCAGGGCCGGGACACAAAGGCTCCATTTTTCCCGGGAAAGCACTGGGCTGGGAGGAGCACGTCCCTATTGCCTACGGCCATGGCAAGGTCGGGGTCACTGCTTTCTTCCCCCCACACCGCTGTGTGTCGAGGGAGCCGGGTGCGGGCTCAGCCCCATGGGGATGCCGCCTTCTCTGCTAAAGCAGCGCAGGATTCGCTCTTTTCCCTCGTGGCGTTGCACAGGCACGGCCCTGCTGCCTGCCCCACCGGGGACAAAGTCTGTCTGTGGGGCAGAGCCGCTCACCAGGCTTCCGCCGGCCGCCCAGGCTGCCCTTCCTCCATCCTTTAGTCACATCCAGCCCTCCTGCATGGGCAGTGCCATGGGGCTGCAGCCTGGCGCCGCGGGGATGGCAGCAAAGGGGGACAGGAGGGGACGGGGACAAGGCTGCAGGCACCTGGGGACGCTCGGTGCTGTCCCCGGTGGCTGACCCGGCAGCGAGCAGCTGATAAATTCCCCTCTGTGGTGTTAATCTTCTTCCCAAGCCTCTCCTCTCTCTCTTTTCCAGCTCTTGTCCCTGAGCGATCAAAGGAGGGTGCAGGGACACAGCACAGCCGTGTCACCAGCGGTGCCACCAGCAGTGCCATCAGCATCCTGCCCAACCAAACCTGCCCCTGGGGATGGGGTTATCCCCTGGCTGTCGGCCCCCAGCTGCGTGCTGATAGCCAGCTGCAGGAGCTGCATTTCAGAGCGGGGTCACCGTGCCCCAGAGCTTGGGGACAGCCCGCGATGGCCGTGCTGCAGCAACCGCCGTGCCCCACGTGTTTGGTTCGTGGCTGTGCTTCGCCTGGTTGGGGCTGAGCAGGAGCGGTGCGGGGAGGCTGCAGGGGGAGCGCGGCACTAATCCGTTTAGCAGAGCGCCTGCTTTGCTGTTCCTGAGGCAGCTGCAAGGAGCAGCAGGCAAGCAGGGCAGGGGCAGCACTCCCTGCTCAGCGCACGGGGCCAAGAGATCTGCTTCCCCCCTGCAGTCACCGCAGCATCCCTGGGTCTGTCCCATGAGGTTTGGTTTTCCCCCTCCATCTCCCATGGGTGCCTGATCCCTGTTCTCCCAAAGGGGCCGAAACGAGGGGATAAAATGGTGGCATGGCCCCCAGATGCCAGCCGGCAGCTCCAAGCATTCCTACAGCCGCATCCCTCAGCCCAAGGGGCAGCTGCAAGCTGGGGGGGGTTGGGCATTGCCCTGCTGCCCTCAGGAGCCCCTGGCTCAGCCTAAGACCCACGCAGAGCCTCAGCTCCCTGCCAGCTGCTTGGGGTCACAGTGCTGGGTGGGGAGGGGGCGAGCACAGCCCGCATTTCTCTGAACCCACGGCCGAGGGCAGGATCCTGCATTTCTCACCGGGTGGGTAAGAGGATGCCAAGCACATACCGAGGAGGGAGGGGGAAGATGAGCACAGTCACTCCGTTTGCTCGGTGCTGACAGCCCTGACAATTGCAGGCTGTTCAGGCTGCGTTTTGGCTCCCAGCCCTCCTTTATGCATTGTGGGGAGCCAGAGAGACCCCGCTCCTGGTGCGGGATGGCCCCAGGGATCCTGACAGCACAGCACTGCCATGCCAGCCCCCAGCATCCCTGGGGCCAGCAGCCCTCCCAGGGTCCTCCTGCAGCCCCTGGGAGCCCTTGGGTGCCCGCAGGGCCATGTGGGCTCTTATCGGTGCGATGCAGCTTTTGCATAACACACAGAGCGGGGGTGAGCCCTGAGATGCTGCAGAGCCTCTGCCCCCCCAAGACCCCCACTGCTGTTTCCCATCTGGCAGCAGCTCCCTGGGGAGGATCAGGTGGCCGAGACCCAAGATGGAAAGCAATCCTCAGTCCTACAGAAGTTTGCTTAAAACAGGCAGCAGTTAGCTGCTACGTCAAAAATCTCTCTTTGGGAGCATGCAGGGGTGACAGCATAGGGACATGCTGAGCCCGAGCGTCCCATCTGCTCCCCAGGGCCACCACTGTCCCCATCACCCACCGCCCACCGGGAGCCCCCCGCCGCCAACCTCTCAGAGCCGGGAGAGCCCCGAACGCGCTGGGAGCCCGGGGAACGCAGTGCCAGTACCTTGGGCGAGCGGCTGCGGGGCCCATGGGAGGGCACGGGGAGGCCACTGGCGTGCGGAGGGTGGGGGGCAGCGGGGGCGGCCGGGGTGCAGGCGGCTCCGTCTCGCTCGGGTTGGCTCTGCACATTGGGAGGAAGGTCACGGCAGATGGGGAGGAGGGGGGTAAAGATCAGCACGGAGATTACGGAGGCATTTTTAGCCAGCCAATCGCCGCCCCGGCTCGGCGTAATGACTCCTTCGCAGCACAAGGTGAAAACGCTACTGTGGGAGCAGCGGGGAATAAGCCCGGGTGGCTGCGGGGGGGTCCCCAGCCTCCACGCACACTCCCTGGTGTGCTGCCATCTCAACACATTCTTTCCTTCCCCGGCACCCTGCTGCTTGCAGCCCCTGCTCCTTGCTCCCCTCTCCCCATGCCTGCAATGTGGGTATCCCCAGTGTGGGGCTGGGGGCTGCCCCCCGGTCTGGCAAGGGATGCCATGGAGGCAGTGGGGATCTATCCCCTGTGCCACCCATGGAAGCCTGCACCCGCCTCTTCTGGGGTGCGGAGACCTCCAAGCAGCGCTGGATGCTGCACAGGGCGGCTCTATAGGGACAGCTTGGGGACCATGCTCAGAGCAGAGCCACCTGCAAGGACCAAGGGCAGGGGGGCATGGGCAGCCCCCCGGCTGTGCCGGACCCACGGGAGGGCTGTCAGCGGGGTGGATGAGCCACGGTGTGCACAGAGCATCCCTCTGACACCTGGTGGCATTCCTTGGCACAGACAGGCAGTGTTCGTGGCATGGGGTGGGAGCAGCACGTGTGCTGTGCCCCAAACCCCAGCACTGGGAGCTGCTGGGGAGCTGTGTGCTGGAGGAGGGCTCAGGGGTGTCTCTGGGGTGTGGGGGAGCCTGGGGTGGCCCAGCTGCCCCCCATCTCCTGGCTGGATGTTCGGGGGGCACTGAGGGGGCTCTGGGTGCCTTCAGGAGCCCCAAAGCCCTTTACTCGGGTGGGAGTGGCACTGGTGGAGCTCCCCACACCTGCACATCTGTCCTGCTGCCCCGGGATCCCAGCCAGGGATTTACAGCCCAGCTCCAAAGGGCACTGCTGGCTGTCCCGGCTCCTCCTCACCCCCAGTTCTGCCTGCAGGAAGGGCTGGGCTGCCAGCAGCGAGGCCACAGCACGGGCACACTGTGGGGATGCTGTGCCACAGCACTGGGGCTCTGGGGTTCTGCTGTGGGCAAAGCAGGGAGTGGTGCAGTTGACACAACAGAAGGAAGGGATGCCTTCCAGAGGGACCTGCACGGGCTTGAGAAGTGGGCCCATGTGAATCAAATGAGGTTCAGCAAGGCCAAGGGCAAGGTGTTGGTCCCAGCTATGGGCACAGACTGGAGAAGAACTCCTTGAGAGCAGCGCTGCCGAGAAGGACCTGGGGGTCCTGGTGGATGTAGAGCCGCACATGAGCCACAGTGTGTGCTGCAGCCCAGAAGGCCAATGGTACCCTGGGCTNATAGAGACGGGACGAGGGGAATGGCTTTAAACTGAAAGGGGGGAGATGTATGGTGGATGTGAGGAAGAAGTTCTTTACCCTGGCACTGCCCAGAGCTGTGGGTGCCCCATCCCTGGAGGCGGTTCCAAGGTCCCTTCCAGCCTGCACTGTTCTGTGATTCTATGTCCCCTTGCCACATGTCCCCAGGGTGTAGCTCTTTCCTGCCCTTCTCCTCCCTGTAAATAAAGGCAACAAAGGTAAATCTGCTCCTCCCCACGGTGAGACTGCCCCAAAGCACCTGGAAAAAGCTGCAGGCTCCTCTCAGAGTGAATGTTTCATCCACGGGGACTGCTTCCTCCATGCCAAATGGCCGCCATGTGCCAAGTCTCCCTCGGGAGCTCCGGGCCTCTGTGCCGCCCACGGCGCTGGGCCACGTTAATCCGGGGGGATGATCCCATCGGCACCGCAAATCCCATCGCTCCCTGGCACGTGGGGGAGTGCTGGGGGGCCCGGCTTGAGACCCCATGGCTGCCCATAGGGCTCAGGGATGGGCTGCTGCCCGGGCACAGCGGGGCCGGGGGGGCTCCATGGCCCTGCCCAGGGGCAGCTGCTCCGCCACATGGGCCTGGGGTGGAGGCCAGTGATGGAGGGAGGGTGGCAGTGGAGGCCATCGCAGACCAACCACCACCTTGCACAGCCCCAAGGCACGCTCCATGTTTCCCTCCTGGCTCCAACAAGTATTTATAGACTGCATTATGTGAGGGGATGACACCGCGAGGGACACTGAGGCCACACGGCACTTCCCACCAGGCACCGCGGCGGGCGCCCCTCTCCGTGACCGGTCCGGGGGCCTGCGCGCCCCGCGACAGGCAGCGCCGCGGACAGCCTCACCGCCAGGGGGGGCCTTCGGGAGGCCGGAAGCGACCGCGCGGCGCATGCGTCTTCCTTTCCGGTCTTGGCCCCACTGTCGCCGCCACGGTGAGGCCGCGCTCTGGGATCGTATCGGGCTCGCATCGGCTTCATCCCGGGACGGCG
>WBMW01001137.1:15118-39314 GCA_013396635.1 Penelope pileata | reverse complement strand
CCAATCCTGCTCCCGGGCTTGGAGCACCCCGAGGCAGAGCAGAGCCCCACCGCTGGGTTCAGAGGCCCTAAGCCGCTCCCAGTGGCCCTGCTTCAGCCCCCAGCCCCGTGGGCAGGCCTGAGGCCGGCTCACCGGGCCTCCCCGAGACCCGGGGTTGGGCTGTGGGCAGCCTTACGGGGCCCCTTCCCCCGGACCCTCCCCGCCGCCCGCACCTTTGTTCTGCGCCCCCCGACCGCGCTCCGCCACTGGCGTAAGCCGCCCTTGCGCAAGTCGGGCGTTCTCCCTCCCGGCGTCTGCGCCCTTTGCGTAGCGCCGCTGTCAAAGAGGAGCCATGTGCGCGACGGCCGCTCGGGGCCGGCTCTGCCCCTCCGCCTTTTGCGTAACTGTCAGGGCGCCCCAGCAGGCAACTGCCAGTGCCTGAGGGGCCGCGGCCGTATTCTCGAAGGCCGCGCTGCTCTCCTGGCGCAGAGGGAGGAGGCGGGGGCGTGGTGGTGGCGTCCGTGCCCCCTACGGAGGGGGGAGCGATTCTGGAAGCCGCGCTGCGCCGTCTGCGTGGCGGGCGCGCCGCAAAGCGGCAGGGGGCGGCCGCCGCCTCCCCGCCCGGCGGCTTTACGCCGTTTGCGTAGCGTGCCCCAAGATGGCGTCGCGGTCGTCGTCGGCGGCGGTGGCCGGAGCGCAGGCAGCGGCGGCGGAGCGGCTGGAAGTGAAGGGAGGGATGCGGCGGGCGAAAGGCGGTAGCGCGTAGCGGGCGGCTCCCGGCCTGCGGGAGACAGAGACTGACAGAGAANTCCAACCAGACGCGCACCTACGACGGGGACGGCTACAAGAAGCGGGCGGCCTGCCTGTGCTTCCGCAGCGAGAGCGAGGAGGAGGTGAGGCCCGGGGCGCGGGGCCGCGGCCTCCCCATGCCCGGGGCTGCGCGGTGCTCCCACCCCGGGGCTGTGCTCCCCCCGGGGCTGGGGGGGGGGGCAGCTCTGTGCCCCGGCCCCCCCCCAGCACAGCCCCGGCCCTCCCCGAGCACAGCCCCCGGAGCTGCTCCATCCCATGGAGGAACGTGGTCTAGGGGCGTTCACACGGCCGTGGGGTATCGGTGCTCCCCGAACCCCCCTTTTTTTTTTTCCCTTCTCCCTTTGCTCAGTGCGAGGGAGGTGCCTCGGGGTGGACGCAGAGCCGTGGGGTGGTGGTGGAGCGCGGGATGGGGTCTGGCAGCGCAGCGGAGCGACCACGCTGGCAGAGCTTCAGTCCAGCGCATCACATGAGATGGGAGAGGAAACCTGACCTTGGGTTTATAAAAAGAAACTGGGAGAAAAGGGGACTGAGGGAGTGCCAGGAGCCGCTGTCCAGAGAGGCCGGGGAGGAAGTGGGAATTAAAGGTAAATTGGTTCGTTTGAGAGCGGCTGTGTTGCCAAGCACTTGGATCTTTGGTGTCGTTAGAAAGAGGAACTTCGCTCGGATGTGGATTTTTTGCTGTTTTCTTTTTTAATGCACTCTTGACCTGGGCTTGCGGCGTTCGGGACAAACTGGGCTGCAGGTCTGTGCTCATTAGGGAGTGCACCTCATTGACTGGTTCCTGAGTGGCAGTTCTAAAGTCTTTGTTCTCCTGATTATCATATTTGTAGCTACAGGAAATCGGGAGGGAATGCAGACAGTTTGCTGGAGGAAAGTAAATTCACATACGGTTTGGTTATTATTTAACGAGGAGGCTTAGCAAAACCTCTGTAGCTGTGCTGTCATGGTGAAGCGTGTCAACATTTTGAGTCAAAATCATCTGAAATAAACGTAACGCGTTTTGGTGCAGCTTTGGTTGTAGCTGCTCCTTCCCACTGACTTTCAGGAAATGTATCACCCTTTGAACTAACTATAAAGAAGAATGCAGTCATGTTGTGCAATGACAGTGGGGCTTATCAGTCTGCGTGGCTGAAGGCATCTGAGTTTCCTGATGCAACTTTACACAATTGGGGAGGCACATGTGGCAGTTCTCCTCCAGAATTAGCTGTTTGAGCATGCTGCAGTACACTGTGCTTAAAGATACCAACAGCCACCTGATGCAATCAGCTCTTGGCTCATTGGTTTTCTTTATTTCCCACCTCAGTCTGCACTGTCATACAGTCCTGGTGCCAGGGACACAAAGGTTTGTTAATGTGGAAGTTCCACAGTGCTGACCTGAGATGGATGACGGAGTAAAAGTAAACTCATTCCAGAGGCACAAAACTTGAGATAATTTCAGCATCGTTTAAGCTGTTTTGGTTTGTTTGAGGTTTTTCAGGCTGTTTTTATGTCAAAGTTGTGGCTGTGTTGTGGCTGGCAACAACTGTAAGTGGGTCGAGAGCTTCATTTAAACTGGTGCAACTTCAGGCTTTAGTTTATAGGTAAGACTCAGAGCAGAAAAATCCGTTTCCAGTTCCAGAAGCAGGAGTTAGGAGCAGGCTGTCCCCCCGTGCCTACCTGTGCCATGGCATCCCCATTACCAGCTGTGTGTCAGGGCAGGGTAGGCTCTCCTGGGTGCTCTTCTCTCCCTTCAGTTCTGATCCTTCAGCATTTGGCCTCGTGCACGCTCACAGCACAGAGCTCAGGCAGTGCTCTGTGACATGAAGGAGCACTGATTGCTTTGTAAATGATGCAGCGTGGGATGTAGATTGATTTCCTCAAGCGTGCACGCGTGGGTGCTGCTTTATGAGTCGGCCACAGAAATGGTGAATTAATGAATTACAGTTTTGTTTTATTTTGAATTGGCCTCTTGAGGACATCACCGAGTCTTTCAAACACTGGTCTTATTTATGATATCTGGGTGTTTAGAATTCGATTTGAGAGAAGGGTCCTCGTCTGATTTTATCGCTCCTTGCACTTCTGTGATAACTAGCAAGGTGTTATCAGCCCACGTTTAATTACTCAGTTTAACATGTCTGTGGAAGATTGCTTGGTTTTATTTTTTTCTTGGAGAATATCACTTAAAAAAGAAAAATTCTTTAGTATTGATCACATCTATTTCAGTGGCAATTGAGATCTGTTTAAAGGATCTCTCCAGACAGGAAAAATACTAGAACCAAAATATGTTAGTAAAAGAGTTTGCTGTTTAAAAATGAAGGCCAAAAGCAAGTGTTGGTAAACCATTTGAGCTTGCTGTACTGAAGGGTTGTTTGTTGGTAGGACTGGCTGCTTCTGGTTACTGTTTCTTTCAGGGGCTTAAGAAACTGTAGCTGCCATCTCCCATTTCTCCTTCACTTCCCACTGTGAGTTCAGAATAAACTCTTGTTTTTGAGTCCCCAGTGAGTTCATGATTTAAACAATCTTGTCTAAGAGCAAGAAGAAATAAGAGAAATTCTTTTTATGCTTATAGAGGAGACTTCTATTTTTTAGGTGTTTGCCCCTTAACTCTCCAGTCCCCTGGTTTAATTTTCTCAAGTGTTAGCAATAAGTGGAGATGGTTAAAGCAGCACATCTTTCATTCAGTTTGCAAACAGAGGCTTAGCATCCTAATTCTAACGTTTCTCTTTAAGTGATTTATTTTTCCCTTACACTGCTCGAGGTTACACATTTTCTCTGTATTGTGTTTGGAAGCTGCTGCTGCTGGACATGAAAGAAGCTACGGAATGCTTTTGGAAGCATGAAGAGATGTCTTTGTCACATATCCCTTTAAAAAGCTGCAAAGGGAGAATTCTTTTAAGCACGAATCTCAAATGGAGGAAAAATACATGTCTTAATTGGGCTGCATGGAAAATCTGTTTGTGTTGTTTCATAAACAGTAACCTGCTGCCGAGGAGTCTCTTTGGGCAGGAGGGAGAGCAAGGGAATCGACGGGATTAATTCAAAGAGTGTGAACAGACTTCAAAGGACCTTTCAGCAGCCGAACGCTGGGACTCTGCTGTGTTCATCTTTTCAAATGGAGTAAAATCCCGGGCTCTGTGCTGGGTCTGTGTAAGTGGAGAAGGAGAGTGTGCAGATCAAGGCAGCCCAGGTCTTGTGTTACCTCTGAAATCACCCGTGTTATTGCTTGTGATGTCAGTGCCTCCAGTATTGCTGTTATGGTGTTATTTTTAAATAGCACAAGTATTTTTTGTGTAGACCAGCTGTTTCAAGGAGGAAAGGTTCCAGAAAATTTCGCTAGCGTCTTACTACCACGAAGCAGATGGAAGGCTGCTTAATGGCAGCATCTCTGTGTTATATTTGAACAGAAATGAAAAGGAGCTGTTTGGCTTTAAGTCCTGCGCTGGTGTAGCTGCAGGTTTAAGCATGCCTGCATTGTCTCTGGTGAAAGGACAAGCTGCTCGTTAACAACTGGTATTTCTTAAAGACGTTTGGAGGAAATGCTTCGGGAAGAATAGCATCCAGGATCGGCCGTCTTTTTTTAATTGCGAATGAAGTCTAAATTAAGATGAGAAAACAGAACTTTCACACAGCGTCTGGTGAGCGCTCTGGCTCTGTAGTTCCATGTGCGTGCCAAGCCAACACTGTCACCAAAAGCTGCGTTCTGGAGCCCCACCACGGCCTCTATTGGGGAAAGTAATTGGAATGCAAACTAACCTTTCTCTTCTTGTGTCTCTTGGGGCAGTTTTGCACCAAACTGTGATGCAGCACAGCAATTTTCAGATTTTAACTGTAGACCGTGTTGATGATCACGCAGTGTTCCTCTGCCATCCTTTGTGCGTTTGCTTCAATATAAAAATGTTATTAGCTGAAACCGCTCGGCGTGCTTTGCTGCCTGGCAGGGAAGGGAGCTCAGCATGGTATGGTCGTGGGGCTTTCTGCAAAACATAGTCTGAGTCCCTGTTCCAGTGGCTCAGCTTGACTCTTTACGTTCCCTTCAGCTACATAAAAGGTTTGTGGCTGAAACCAAATGAAGTTCTCCCTGCCTGTTGCTGACACATTACCACGTCCCCAGTAGGATATAGGCCAATTTAGAAATCACTTGTTTGTGCTTCTTGTCCCTCCCTGCTGTGCTTGTAGCTAGTTTTCTCCAAGAGCAAGAGTGTCATCTTCTGCAACACCCAGCTTTCATCTAAGTGGTTTCTGGCTTTTCGTAATGGAAGCCTGTATAAGCAATTCCGTGGTCTCTTGTGCTTTGCCAAGTTACAACAGAATGAATCATAGAATGGCTCAGGCTGGAAGGGACCTTAGAGATCATCTCGTTCCAGCCCCCCTGCCATGGGCAAGGACCCCTCCCACCAGACCAGGCTGCCCAAAGCCCCATCCAGCCTGGCCTTGAACACTGCCAGGGAGGCGGCATCCACAACTTCTTTGGGCAACCTGTTCCAGTGTCTCGATTGTTCAATTGTGAAATTGTTCTGTTTTCACTTATTTCACTGGAAGCTCTGTAAGCTGTTGTGAAAGTGAAGAACTGAGTCAGTTTTTATTCCCCTGCACTCAGGGAAGGGGGTGAGTATGGAAAGAGGGATACACTCAACCCATGTGCTTGGAGAAGGACCCAAGAGCAGTGCTGGTTCTCTTCTCTTTGTGACAGTTCTGTATAATCTCAGTCTTTTATTGCTGGACCAGAGGCTCTACCTGTTCTTCCTGCCTCTCTCTCCTTGTTTTCCATGTGCTGCCACCTTCTTTTTTTTATACTCACGGTTGTTTCTTGGCCATGGTTCATCTCACTGCTGTTCAGACAGGCTGCCACCGTCCTGGAGCCAGGCACCAGCAGCTGCCCAACAACTTTACCAGGTTGAGGCCTCTCAAAGTCTGTGGAGAAGCAGCTCTTTCCCTTCTCAGGGAAAGGAATATGAATCACGTGCTTGGTTTTTATCATTATGGTTTTTTTTGAACTGAAGAAAATCATCTTAACGCTGATCTGCGTACCTTTGTGATGGGATGTCCCAGAAAACTGAGATGGAACAAAACTATGAATCTCACAGTTCTACAGAATAAATGGTGAACGTCAGTGTTCAGATGCTGTGTGCAATGTCTGCTAATTGGATGCAGGTACTCGGTTCCTCTACACAGCAGTTCCTTCTCAGCCCAACTGGGAGCTGACAGGCTGGCCAAGGTTCTTTCAGGTTCTGTACATATTTATACCAGAATTCTGTCTCTGTAACTCTGTGCAGTGGATAATGCACACTGACTCTTTGTTCTCAGAAATTTCGTGTTAACATGTAAAAAATTCAGGGGGGTACAGTTACCTCCTGGGTAGATTTTAACTTTTTTTTAAAGATGATTCAGCTGGTCCAAATGTTGCTTTCATTTTTATTGACTTGGGTGGTTACCTTTTCTTGTGTAATAACATATTTATGCTATATGTTGAATTAAACACATTTTTTAAAGCTTCTCAACGTCCCTTCTTAGGGATATGATTTAGTGGGCAATATTGGTGGTAGGTGAACAGTTGGACTGATGATCTTAGAGGTCTTTTCCAACCTTAATGATTTTATAATTCAAGTTTTTGTGGCTGAAAGATTTTTGTATGCTTTATTTTATGAATAGAACCTGTTAATCAAAACAGTGACAGGCAGCTGCTGACACGCAGGGCCGTTTGGTCTGTATCAGGAAGACCAAAATGCTGCCTTTATTGTCCTTAAAAAAGAAAGAAATGCAATTGAGAAGCCAGCATTCCTTCTGGGAAAAAGTCCTGGGAGAGTTGTGCAAGTACCAGGTGGTCAGCAAACGGGTTTCGACGGGCAGAAGTAGGTTATCAGTTTTGGGGTCTTCTGCTGGGAGTGCCTCGTTATCAGCCCTCTCCTGCTGAGACCAGTGGCTGCTGGCTCCTGCCTGCAGATAACCGTGGTTATCCAGGACGCGGGGCTGCTGGAGGGAAGGGCTCGCGGCCTGGCTGTCTGCAGCAGGAGCGAGCGCTCGCTCTGAAGTTACAAGAAGTGTGCAGGAACAGCAACGTGACCCTTGGCATTTTGAAGCCAGAATAGGAGTGTGGTGCGGGGTGATTGATTATTGTTATTCTAAGAAGTAGCCTAAAAACCAACAAGTTCTTTTTTCCATACGGTTATCACACTGTAGGTGTGATCCAAGCACTTGAAATCACCTAAACTTCTTCCAGTTCACTTCTTCCTCCTTCTTCCAGATGTGTGCTTTACTTTTGTCAAGTTCTGTAGGGTGAATAATTTCACAGAATCCTAGAGTGGTTCAGGTTGGAAGGCACCTTAGAGATCATCTTGTTCCGACCCCCCTGCCATGGGCAAGGACCCCTCCCACCAGAGCAGGCTGCCCAGAGCCCCATCCAGCCTGGCCTTGAATACTTCCAGGGAGGGGGCATCAACGACTTCTCTGGGCAACCTGTTCCAGTGTCTCACCACCCTCACAGTGAAGAATTTCTTCCTTATATCTAGTCTAAACCTACCCTCTTCCAGTTAATAACCATTACCCCTTGTCCTGTCATTATCTATCCCTGTAAAAAGCCCCTCCCCAGCTTTCCTACCACTTTGGAGCTTTCCTACCATTCATTTGCTGCCTCCATTTTCCAGATCCAGCAGCGTTAAATTGCACGGAGCAAGGTGCAAGTGTGTGCACAGAAATACTGCTTTTCTAAGAAAACATGTGCTGCTGAGGACCAGCAGTGCTCCTGCGAGAGCGTGTTTGTCCTGTTATGGTCAGGACAAGGCTTTTCTGCAGCTTGCTGTTGAGGCTGTGAGCTGCAGGCCTGCTAGCTGTCGTGTGCCTGCAACCTGCTAACCACGGGCTGTGCTCTTGCTGCGGTGCGATGTGCTAACCTTGTAACGTGCCCCGAATAGCAAGAGGGCACGGGGAGCTGTCCTGTAAGCCCCATGCTCCTTGGCGTGCTCATTTGGGCTGTTCTATGGGGGTAATTTGGCAAAACGTGGGGTTGGTGGTAGCGTAATTGAGGCTGTGTTTCTGCCAGCTGAAGGGAAGGGCGGTGAGTGCCTCCTCTCGCGTCCCGTTCCTCGGGAGTGTTCAAAGGTGGTGTGATACAGTCAGGCAGATCCCAGTTTTGTCAATTATAAAAGCATTGAACACAGTAAAAAAAATATATTGTGGTTGTGAGAACATTTGTTAACTTTGGGTAAAGCATAAAAAGTCTTTATTACACGAGACATAACGAAGGATATGGCTCCAGCGTCCTGGCTGCTCGTAGGGCAGCCCAGAGTTGCTAGCACAGCTGAGCTCCAAATCCTGAGCACACAGACTCCTATTAAATTGGAACTTTCAAACAAGGACAGATTGTCCAGGGGAAAGTCATCGAAGACAGCCGTCTTCTCCACCCATCTCACTGAAATGTGTTGTGAGAAGTGCTGTTTTCTTGCAGTCTGTGTTCTGATAAATGATGCTAAAGTATGAAATGAGTTTTAAATGTTGGGGGTTCGTACTTCAGACACCACACAGATACTTGGTTTTGTGACTTCATGTTGCTAGAAATCATGAAAGAAAATACGAAGGCTGTCTCAGTGGCTACAGGTTGGTTTCTGGCAGCAGGATGGTGCTGAGCCAAAGAGCACCTGTCTGACATCTTTGCTGCCTCTTAAGGCTGCCAGCTCGGTGTCCTGGGGCTGGTGTGAGTGGTTGGAGGCTTCTCCTGGAAAGCTGGAAGGTGGGCAGCTCATTTTCTGGTAACATTGTAGGGTAGCATCTAACAGTGGTGCAGCCCTTCTGGGCTTTGCTGTAGTGCCTCCATGGAGCCTCTTTCGAGGAATCCTCACAATTTCGAGGAGTCCTCACAGTGCAGCGCTTGTTTTATTTATGGGTGGCTGCTGTTTAAATCAAGCATTGCAGGAGAGAACCTGGGCCTGGCTCCATCTCTGCTCCGTAACAGAGAGGTAGCTCTGCCTTGTTTGGTTGCCCAACTTTTGCTTTGTGGACCGCCATTATTTCTGGGGGAAAAAATGGTGTGACTAAAAAGAGATTTGTGTATAATGAAGTTGTCAGCGTTGCACATCAGGGACCCCGGATTTATCCTGGTGGCAGCCTCCTTCCCCTTTCCCATGGAGCTCGGAGCCTTGGATCTCAGCGTGCTTCCTGCCTCCAGGGGAAGGCTGCTGGGCTGCCTGGTACCGGTTGGGTCTTTGTTTGTGCAGCTTTGAAGGCTGCTACCATCAGGGCTACAGCACAGGGCTGTGTAGGAGCCCCTGCTGTAGACTTCAAACCTTGCTTATTTTTCTGACCTTCCTCTTACTTCATTGATTGTGTGTGAGAGGTGCTCGTGGGCTGCCTTGTGTGTTGCCAAAGGGCAACAAAAAGTGTTGCTCACTTCCCTACTTCGAGATGACATCATTGTCTTTCAAATCCTGGAAAACAGAACTTGGCTGTGCGACGTGATACCTGCAAATGCTTTTCCAGCAAGACAGCGAGGCTTGGCTCCAAACCTGCCCTGTCTTTTCCAGTGGGACCGGAGCCTCAGCAGCCATCTGAAAAACAGTTCCACAGCAGGAGCAATGCAGGCATGTGGACTTTGTGTTTTGGACCTGAATTAAAACGAAAACGAACAAAAGCAAAAACAAAACGTCTAGATTGTATCCTTACAAGGGTGTCTGTGGGTAATGATCAAAGTCTTTCATTAACAGTGCATCCAGGAGATCTCGTGTCAGGTAAAGGAAAAGTGGAAGGGAATGCTGGGCTCAGACAGGGGCAATCTGAGGTTCCTGCAGCCCTGGGGCTGGGGCTGCCAGCTGGAGTGGGGCTGTGTGGTGCTCACAGAGGGGCACGAGTGGCTGAGCCGCCTCTTAGAGATGAAATAATTCTTCCATTTTTGCTACTGTAATTCCAGAAATCTGGTGTTTTTCTTTGTTTTTAAGCAAATTTCAGAAATACGTATTTTCTGCTGTATTTCTGTGGCTGTTTTTGTTAAAATCTTTGGCATATAGATATATGAATAATTGTATGTAATAAATTCACCAGTAAAAATGTAGGTATTGGGGACATAGCAGCTACCAGGTAGTCCTTTAAAATAGCATACACATTTTTTGTAGAATTGTATTGGAATAGGCTCTGTTTAAGCGAGTAATTGCATTTTTGCAATGTTATGTTGTAAAAGAAAGGTGTAGTTGCCATTCTCTGTAGCTTTGTGGTGTAAGCCAGAAAACAATTCTGACCTTGTTATGACAGAAGTGGGAACTATTCCATCCCTCTGTGAGGGAGCCCAGCCCCTGCTCAGCTGCTGGTATCTGCACATGGCCAGGTATGCTGTTCCCCTCCCAGCTCTGGGGGAAAGGTTTCTGCTGAGGAATGTGTTCTTATCTTGGAAGCAGCGTTCGGGCTGTTCCTCCCAAATGCTCGTGGCTTGCAGGAGATGCTGCTTGCCAGCAGATCTCGTCTTGCTGGCTTGGGGGCAGTTTGTAGAATACAGGAATCGTGGTGCCTTGTGAAAATGGGGCTGGCTTATAACGACCTTTTTGCTGGATACCTTTGAATGCGGTGCATGCCTGGGGACACAGGACGTTCTTAGAAGTGTGGGTTTTAGAGCAGGACAATGTCGTGAGACATTGTGAACCAGGGCCCTTTGTCTTGTGAGAGCTCATTGGTAGCAATATCCTGTTTGAAGTTGTTTTAAAAGAATGACCTTGTAGGGCATGCTTCCTGCTCCCTCTTGATGGGATTTCCTTTTTATTAAACAGGAAATAGTCTGATTACATAAAAGTGTGAGAATGACAGGTTTTTCCTTCCCAGGGAGGGTTGTTCATACTAATTCTATTTAGAAAATGCTCAACTGCCAGGCCAGCTGAAGTTAATTTACTTTGACTACAAGTGTTGTTTACCCCAGGTTCCTACTGGTGTGTGGGTAGAGCATTGTCTCAGCCTGAACGATCCAGCAGCCTTTCCTTTCTGTGGCTGTGCAGTGATTCCCTCAGCAGACCCTTTTTCTCATAAGGGGAGGTGGGAGGCTCGATGAATGTGTTCTGCTCGTTTTCCAAGATCTGCTTCTGCATCTTTTTGGGTTCTTTTTGAGCTGGGGCTTTGTGTTGAAATCAGGAGCTACAGTGGTGATCCTTTCTTGCCAAGCAGGAGAATGCATGCTTGAAATGTCTGTTGCTCTCCTTTCAGGTTTGTCCTCAGGATCACCAGCTGACCCGAGGGGAGGGCTTCCAGTCCAGGTTCCTCTGTGTCCAGCGCTCATAACGAGTCAGGAGGAAGTGAATGGGC
This sequence comes from Penelope pileata, assembly GCA_013396635.1. NCBI lineage: Eukaryota > Metazoa > Chordata > Aves > Galliformes > Cracidae > Penelope > Penelope pileata. The sequence goes on along the minus strand of WBMW01001137.1, from coordinate 28,277 downwards.
AAAGGTGCTGGGATAAGATGGCAGGATGGAGGATGGGTCAAGTGGTGCTCCCTACATAGGCACAGCTTGCTGGTCCTGTTCTGTATGTATTGGATGTCTGGAGGAAAGGATTTCTGGCTTTGTAAATGCTGTTCCGTTGTATTACATGATCTACATGCAACATAAGCCTGAACAGGGTCAGGTGGTTAAGCATCACCATTAGGAAACTGCAGAATTAAGGCAGCCTATTCAGCTTAATTCATCTCTGGTGTGTATCTAATAGCCTTAATTCAATAGATTGGGTAGTGCTCAGGGGTTTAAATGGGATTGTTCAGTAAATGATGCTGCTTTGTGTATTGCAGGATTGCAGACTGCAGCAGGAAGAGGAGGCTTTGAGGCATTGTAATTAGCAGGATCTGCAGATGGTTGCTCATTGGAGGAGTTCTGACACTTGAGAACGCTGGGTTGAGTTCCAAACTTAGGAAAGGTTAGGCCAGCAGTTGCCAAAACGTTTGTTGTGACCCCTCTTCAGTTTCTGCCTTAGGCTTTGCTGCTCTTGGTTGGACCCCTGCACCTGATCCTTGTTCTCACCCCGAAGTGCTCGGTCCGGGGGCTGCCCTTGTCCCTGGGCATTGCCTGAGTGGCCCCAGAAAAGGAGAAAATCACTTTGCAGGGTGGTCAGCTGGCAAATGAGAATTTCCAAAAGAGAAAAGTGCTGTGAAATCCTGAAATCTTGAGCTTGTTTTTATCTTAGAAGTGTAATTTGAGTTCTGTAGGTAGGTTTCTTCCTGATAATTAGCGCAAATCTTTTCATATTCTACTGGTAGATCAACATTTACACAGTAAAGCCTGGGATTCAGCATTGGGCACAGTTTAACTTTGAGAAGTCTGGTTGAAACTGTTACAGCTGGCCTGTAACCTAATTGGACTGGTATGTTGGAAAGTTTCTGGAGCAAGTTGCTTTGGCTCTGAGCTTTGTGCCAGTGAAATGATGAAGTATAGCATGATGACTCTAATGAACGAGCTTTGTTTAGAGAGCTGAAAAACAGTATTAGTTTTGTTTTTAGTTCCATCTCTGCTCATGAATGTGTTGCAAGTGGATTTAATAAGCACAGTGTCTCAGTATTCTTTGGGAAAGTTTTCATCCAGTTGAGATTTAGTGAGCTTTTTGTTTCCAAAGGACAACAAGCAAGTTTAGTAACAGGACAAAACCGAACTGTACCGAGCAGAATTACTTCGGAATAAAATATTTTGAGAAAAACTCCCACAAAGCATGCTTATGGAAAATGACTGCTGTGAAAATGGTTGAACGAGGTTGAATCATTTTCCTTATTTAAAATAATAATAAAAAGAAATCTGTCCATCTGTGCAGCCTTTTTGTGGGGCATTTAGATGGTTCCTTTTGTTTAGATGAGGTTGTTCAATGAGATGTACGAGTAAAATGTATGCTTCAATTTAACCAAGTGCCAGCCCCAAAGCTGAGCTCCTTGGTGCTCCCTGCAGAAGAAGGGGCAGATGGGGAAGTTGAAAATCTTTGTTAAAACAATTTCACATCAATTTTTTTAGTGGGCACTAACCTGACTTGTGTCTATCATTAATGTAACGTCAGAGGCAAACAAAGCCAAAGGTACTGATGAATTAAATCAAGCTGTTTCTGCAAAGAGTGGAGATACTGAGCAGCTTCTGTGCAGCCTTGTGTTGCATGACAGGCATCCCATGCTGTCAGGGCTGAGTAGTGACTGTGGGTACAGCAGGGGACTCTACAGTGTAAGTGCCGTGATGCTGTATCAAATAGCAAGTCATTTTGGTATGCAGAGGCTTAATTTATTCTTTAATGCTCAAGAGTATTGAGAAGGTAACGGCTGAAATAATTTAGAGTGCTGGAGTGCTTTGGTGTCGTTGATCCTGCAATTTGCACAGCTGCCTGCAAGGGGCTAACGAGATTGTATTGGAAAAAGTGGAGCATTTTCAAGGGCTCGCATTGGATTGGTGGTGTTTGCAGGTGTGTGAGATGCAAAGACAAATCCACTCCTTCAGCTGGGCTCTAAACAGCAGTTGCTTTGAATTCGTAGCTCAGCTGTGCTGTGCTCTCTGCAGGTGCTGCTGGTTAGCAGTAGTCGTCATCCGGACCGATGGATTGTCCCTGGGGGTGGCATGGAGCCCGAGGAGGAGCCCAACGTGGCTGCTGTGCGAGAAGTCTGTGAAGAGGTAAGTGCTGGACTGGGCAGAGCTCCTGGAGCTTTGCTGTTCGCTGTCAGCCAAGGCTCTGAATGTTTTTATCACTCCAGCTTGTTTTCCTTAAGGTGAAGAGAAATCTGGGGTCGCTGTGATACCCACACTGTGCGTGGGAGGGAAACCAGAGCCCTAAACAAAGATAGCACAGCAACATAACGAAGGCTCTCATTTGGAATGAACGTTTCTTCACCTGATACCTTTAGCTGAAAAAAAATAAAATTCACTTATAAACACTTCAGTACATACAGTGATATTCTCCACTTTATCTTTCTCTGAGTACACTTTCTTAAGAGAACATAAACAGCTGTGCTTTTGTGGAGCTGCCTGGTAATTGGGTGGAAGGTAGAAACAGAAACAAGACCTTAAGAGCCACTGAAGACACTCCAAATATAGTGGTGTCACTAAGTTTTGGTTTGCTGCATATTTTGAGCTTTATATGAGTACTAGAATTTGATTGCAAGAGTTATCAAAAGTAACAATTCCTGAGGTGTTCATGGTTTTGTTTATTATTTGGAGCTGTTTCCAAAAGGACTTCAAATAGCAGCCCACAGAAGGACCTGTATAGAGAAGGCATGTTTTTCTCTTAAGGCTGGAAGAACTATTTTTTTGTATTAAAAGAATTTGAAGTCAGCAAATGATAGTTCACTACATTGTATGTAAAATTTGTCTTTAGAACTCACTTCTGAATATTATGGAACTGGAGGGATGCTTGGGTTCAGAAACGATTAAATGATTATATATGGATGACCAAGTAGGTTCATAGTTACATAAGGCAGGATTAAAATGCTTTCAAGAGGGTTGTAAATCTTTGTGCTGCAGAACAGAAATTAAGAGCTAATTGATGGGAGTTGGGAGGAAGCTTCTCCAGTGGTTGCTTTATTTAACTGTCCCGTGTATTAAGTTCTTTTTCCTTCAAGTATTTGGAAATACCTGTCTCTGTCTAACAAAACATTTTGAATAGCTGGGTCTTTGGACTAATCTAACGTGGCAGTTCCTGAGTTGTGTGTTTCTCTTTGGATGTTTTTATAATCTAGCAGTTTATCAGGAAGATAGGAAGGATTATCCAGTGAACTTCTTTTTTAGGTCTCTCTAGTCCTGGGGATTGCTGCTTGCAAATTTTGTTTCCAGCTTGTAGTATAGCTCTTGCTTTTTTCGTAACTCATTAATCTTTCAAATACAAGCCAAAGTGAGTTTAACCAGAACAACAGAAATATTTTTAGCTGCAGAGTCCTGCTTTACAACCTCATCATTATTAATTATTAAGTTATTTGATACAGAAGTCAAAGGTTCATTCAGGAGATGCATGGCTTCGCCTTTCAAATCCCTAAAATAAATCCGTATCGACCCTCCCTTTCTCAGGCAGCGGAGCTTGGAAGAGTTGCTCTCTTTCCATGACAGCTCAGTGGTTGAAAGGAAGCCTTGGCATGGGCTCAATCTGCAGAGAAGAAACTGGTTTGGGCTGGCTGAGATAATCCCCTCTCACTCAGCTGGTGTTCCCTCGCTCACGTGGACTGGTGCCGAATGAGAGTGTAATTCAAACTGTGGCAGCCTGGCAGGGTTGAGTCATTCCCAGCAAAGTGCCTATCTGCTCCAGTGCTGCTCACCAAACAGCAAACAGAGAGCTCAGAAAGCTGGGGGGTTACCAGACACGCTGACACCTCATCCTGGCTGCTGCCAGTGCAGCGTGGGAGGCTGCCGCGGAGCAGGGGATGCTGTTCAGGATAAAGGCTTTCCTGGAGTGGTCTGCAGGAGAGCAGCCTGTCGTGTGTATGCAATCACCTGAGCACTCCTCCAGCTGACGGCTAGACTAGCTGACACAGGTGGAAAACACAGGGCAGCTTTTAGGCTTATAAGGCTTTCCTCAAATATGTTTGTGTTCCAGTACGCTGCTTATGATCTGTACACAGAATTAGAATGTATATCAGCTGCCTTCAGCCCAGTGAGCTGTTCACTGTAAAATGTTGCTGGGGAATGTGCACGCGAGAGGGAAATGTTTGCTATGTTAGTGCTGTAAAGGACTCGTGCACCCAGTTTCCCAGCCTGTGCTCTTGGTTTGGCAGGGGCAGTGTTTTAGGAGGCTGCTTGCTTTGCTGGGCAACTGCTGTGTGTACGAGCTGTGCTAGCTGGAACTTGCTAGGGAGAATTAGGCTGTTAATCCTTGTTCATCCTTTCATGTGAATTTAGGGTGGTTTTTTTTTTTTTTTTTTTTTTTTTTGTGTGTAGGCTGCAGCTGAGGCTGCTGTAGGTTTGGTCTCTGCTCCTGCTGTGGGACAGGTCCCAGGGAGGCAGCAGGTGAGCTGAGCACATCTTGTGCTGAGAGAGAGGAAACCCAGCGTCCCTGTGCTGTGTGCACACGGCAGTGCTTATCCTAAAAGAAGGGGGCCCGCGTGCTGTGATCAGTTATGGAAGAAATTTGCAGACTTTCTTTTGCTGTCTTTGGTATGCCTTTTCCTTTTAATAAGAGACAGTTGCAAGAGCTGGAAGAGCTCAGTACTCAGTGCTTGTGGTCTCTGAAGATGACAATAGGCTGTTTTTCCTCAATTCAGTCTTTTTTTTTTTGTGGTATGAATTTTCTCTTTGAAATATGCTTCCTAGAGTAAGAATTGTGGCTTGTGCATTCCGTGCTTTAATTCCATCATCGATGTGTTTGAGCTTACGTGTGTGATTGCTGGTGTCATTGTCAGGTAAAGAAATCTGACTTCTCCTTCCTCCTGATTTTCAGAATTTCAGAATGGCTGTTACGAAAAGGAAACGTTGATGGAGTGAGACCTGTGAGCCCTTTGTCCCAGTTTGAGTTAAAGTCCTTGTCCTAGTTTGAGGGAGTCCTTATCTTTACTAATCTGTACCAGCAGATGTATTAAAGCAGACAGGTACCAACACTTGTCACGCTTGCCATTGTCTGTGTAAAATTGGAAGTGACGGAGTTCTTGGGCATCCTTTGTGGGCACAGTGGCAGCAGACAAGCACGCCAGCTCTGAATGAGAGCGGTCCTTCCAGAGTCAAACTGCTTCCTTCCGACAGATTGTTGAAACATCACGTAGCCAGTCACCCACGCAGCTGCAGGCTCCAGGTGTGTTCTGAGATCCCCTTGTAGAGGAATTGTGTGGCCTTTAACAGCAGTAATTATGGCCAGCGTGGTGTGTATTTCATTCCTTCATTCTTGGATTTTTCTTTTTTTTTTTGCTGTTGCATTCTCTCCTCAAAATTAATTTCATGTTAGGTATAAGGGCTTTTTATGGGTGTGAGCAACTGGTGAAGAACATGTTTTAGAAATAGCTGCCTTAAATTAAACTTATTATGGAGTGACTTTGAAGAAAGCCTCCACATTCATCTGTTAAACCCAAAGGCATTTAATTTTGCACTTACAGCATCTTTCACATCCTGACCTTTAAATACTCAGTAAATGTCAAGTTCTGTAAAATTACGGAAGTGTTAGTCGTGCTTTCCTCATGGGACCCAAAGGAAAGATAACTTGTTTTATCTGTGATCAAACAGGCAATTGATGCTGGTACCAAAACTACTCCATCCTGATGGCACTTTGATCTGCTCGCTGGACTGCAGTTCCCCTCTCAGATATGCTTTAGAAATAATCTTTTCTACTTCACGTGTTTAGAAATGAACAATGATATCTTTCAGTGCTGATATAGGAAGCCCTGTTTTTTTTTTTTTGTTTTTTTATGAAATATCATGGCTGGGATGATGAACGAATGATTGAGGTGGTTCCTTTGAGCTCTTCATAGATTCAGTGATATTCAATGCAAATAGGAGACCGACTTCACCACTATGTATACTCAGACCTCATAAAACTGAGTGCAATGTCTGGAAATTCTTCACTTGGCCAAGATATTCCATAATTGTGAAAACACAGACTGGTTGCAATGCAGCAGGGAGTTGGTTAACTCAGTGTAACCCTCTCTGAGACGCAGTGAAGACAGCAGGAGAATCTGCCTCGCTGGTGTATAATTGGTGTCTTCAGAACTTGTCTAAGCTAGCAGCCTGTATGGGTGTGATTTACTGCCTTCAGTGCTGCGAGTATTAGTGCAAAGATTTGGTGTTTTACCACAGTCCTCTTGCCCAGCAGTAATCTATAGTAGATGCAGTCTTGGAGCCTAATAGAGCAAAGTAAAATAGCTGAAATTCCAACCCACATTTTCCCTAGCTCAGATGGAAGGAAATAAAAGCTGTCCCTAGGAACAGATGGTGTTGCTGCAGGCTGCTTTTTGCATCTGACCCGAACTTATTTTCAGCTTTGAAACCTGAACCTGCTGTTCTTGGATGTCTTCAGTAATTTTTCTTGATTAAAACAAGTTGTTCCGTGAGCAGCAGAACTAGTAAAGCTTCATTTCCTTTAGATTTTTTTGTAGCTTGCCCCGTGTGCCCAGCCCACCCCTGCGGGTGAGCAGCAGCAGTTTGAAGCTGTGTGCTGCTTTGGGGCAGCTGGGCACTGCTGCAGGGACACGCTCCTGCTGAGGCTGCCTTCCAGCTGGGGCTTCCTTAGGCACTGGAAGCTGGTTTGGGTCTGCTGGGTGCACAGAGCGGAGAAGAAGGAGCCCACGTTGCCAGCTGTCTGGCTGCCTTTGCCTGGGGAGTGCTGCTTGTTGGAGTAGCTGCGTCTGATTCTATGGTTCTCACCCCTGCAGATGGAACACTTGGTGCTGGGGCTTTTCTGCCTCCTGTTGATGGCTTTAGTAGTGCCCTGCTAGCATGTATGCGTGTTCACAGCGCTGCTGAATGCTTGGTGGGGGGACGCGTGCCCATACAAATTGTGCTGCCTCTGCCAGACACTCACTGCTGTGGCCAGTGATTCTCCATCCATTTACTACTGAGGAGAAAATTCCGGAGTCATCTGGTGCAAATTAAGACTTAGATCCAGCTCCAGTCCTGGATGAGCCTGTGACTGTACTCCTAACTGTCCAAGGAAATGCTCATCATCCTGCAGGGAGGGTGCTGAGGGCTTGGCCCCTAGAAAAGCAGCAGACGTGCAGCTTGCCCTGAGGTTTGCCTGGCAGCTTTGCTGGACGTTATCTGGCTCTCTTTGTTGGGGGTATTTTACTCTGGTGCCTTGGGCAACTGTGTGTTAGTGTGAGAGTGTGAGTTCCGCTTCCATGTTCTCTTGTTCCGTTAAACAAAGTCATGATTGTGTAGGGATAGCGTGACTGTATGGCTTTTTATTTGTGTGTGAATTAAGTGCTTTATCAAAAGCTGGTGTGTAACAATCCCATCAGCCTGGGTTGGATGTCATGTATGTTGTTTTTAAAATTTGCAGTGCCCATAGAATTGGGTAGGAGTCATTGGACTGAAGGGTTTAATGGTTGGTGCACTTGCAGCCTTCAGGGCTTTACTGTTTCCCACTTGTGTTGTGGCCAGCTGGTTGTTTGTTTGTATCATACCTTTCATTTTTGTCACCGTTTGCTGCTGCATGTGGCAAATTTGTGTACAGAGGAAACCTTGGCACTTCTTGGAGGTGCCCAGTAATAAGTCACTGTGATTTTTCTGCAGCACGTTTACCTTGGAATCATGGTCTTGTGCCATTTGGATGCGTCAGACCAGGCTGAATAGAGCAGGGTGCTGGTTTGCAGACTGTTACCTTGATCACCCCTTTGCTTAACCAGGAGAGGAGGGCTCCTCACCTGCCTGGGTCAGCTCAAGCTCACTTTGAGAGCTGGGCTAAGCTGCTTGGCACGCGGGGTGTGCAGTGCTCTCGCTGAGTTGCCAGGCTGCCTAGTTGCTTGGAGATGAGTTTGTTTTTAGTCAGGTTGGAGGGTTCACTAAACCATCCCTGGCTCATGAGCCCATGCCTCTGCAGGAAGGAGAGCAGTAATTCAGTATCCTTTTCCAGGAGCAAGTGGAAAAAATTGGCTTCAAATCATTATTTGCCTAAACCACTTGATTGCCCTTCACCTTTTAATGGATTTATGTCTGTATGTTGTGAGTGGGGGGCCTTGTGTTCCTCTTTTCCATACTGCCGGCTGATCGGTGTGACTGCTTAGCTTAAAAATTAAAAACTAAAAAAAGAAAAGCCACCATTTGAGATTGCCAAAGGAGCTTGGTTCTTTGAGTGAGATTCTTCTGAAGTGTTTGCTGTCCAGCTCCCTTCTCAGATTAGTCCAGGTTAGCAGCAGCAGTTTTGCAGATGAGGTGCAATTGCTCATCGGCAAAGGTCAGCGCCGGTTCCCTGCACTCGCCCGTCTGCGCGCGCACACGGACACTGACCTTCATGGAATTGCTCTTTGCCTCCAGAAATAGCCGTGTGGTTAGCAGCCATGGCCCACCTATGGGCTGAACAGAGCGTCCAAAATACTGATGAGACAATAAATTCCATATCCAAAACCAACAGAAAAGATCCAGTCGAAAAGCTGCTTCCTAGAAGCGGAGGTCAGGGAGCACGTTCCAGGAGGAATTTGGATTTCAGTGAATGCTTGTAGCAGTGGGAGCTACAAAGCCCTTCATTCTTTTGGGGCAGCTCTAGCCCCAGCTGTTGGGAGAAGCAGTGGTGATGCTTACTCTGGCTGTGGTGTTGCTATCTATGCTTGTGTAATGGGCTGGGAATTTCACCAGGAGGCTCTTAATTAATTAAGGGTCTTCCTTTCTAAAAGCATGTGACTACAGCAACTGGGTGTAGCTGAGCAAGCAGAAAACTGTATCTTATCTTCTCAGGACAGAGAATTCATTATTATTAAATATTTAAGTATTCAACTCCCCTTTTCCAAATACCTTTTCCAAAAAAAAAAAAAAATCCTGCCATACTCAGCTCGATGCATTGAGACTGCAGGAGCAGAGGCACTGTTTCCTGAACTGCTCCTGATGTGTTCCAGCTGCCAGGGGTGGCAGCTGCAGTTACCTTCCATAACCCTTGCCTGGGTTGGGTGCCAGGTTGTGTGCGTTGTTTCACACCAATGAAGTCATGGAGCAAAAGCCCAATCTTGACTGTTGCATTTGAGTCCGACCATTTACAGTTGTAGAAAGAAGGGAGTGTAAATTATTGGGGAGCAAAGGAGGGGTTTGGGGGAGGGGGAGTGGGATGGCATTTTGCATTCACACTTGATGCAAGCAGCAGAGCACAGAGGAGTGGAGCAGCACTTAGAGAAAGTGACTGAGCCACAGCACTGCCTGGGTGTGCAGAGAGCAGCAGTGCTCCAGGTGAGGTAAATACTCAGTATTCAAGTAGAAGGCAAAACTGCTGCTCAGATCTCCTCTTGATTTGTCTCTTTGATTTGAAAGTCTTCCTTCAATCTGTGTTTTGTGGTATTTCAAAAATAGTCTTGTTCCTGTTAGGCCACATTACAACTTGGGAAGTGTTTTATGTTTGCTGTAGCTTGCTTCAAATGCATGGAGGACATCCCTGAAATACCTCGACGCTGTCACGTTGCTTTGATGGTGTAAGTGGATGTCTTATACGTGCTTTGAAGTTATTTTCTTAAGCTGTAATTCTAAACAGCTAAAACTGCCAAACCCCAAAGCAGTTCTTGTCCATGCTTATGCTGTAACAACCTTTAGAGGAGATGCTGGTGGTCATTCAGGGTATATCGATATGCAGTTCGTAACTTGTCAGATATTTTTTCCTCCAGATTAAATCCATAATGGCTTAATTACAGAAAAAGGAGGAAAAATAAATCCTGGGAGTACATTCATGGTTAGAGCCCACGATATGTTTGTGTAATTTTGCTTGTGGCCATGTTGTCTTCAGATGAACTGAGTGCCAGCATTTGCATTTGTTTCAGGGGAACTGCTCCTGCCCAGCAAATAGGGAAATGTGTACTGAACTCTTGCTAAAACCTTTCTTATTTTTTCTTTCAACTTTCTGTAGGCTGGAGTGAAAGGGACGTTAGGAAGATTAGTGGGAATTTTTGAGGTAAGTTTCAGATGTTGTTTGGAGCTGTAAAGTTTTACTGTATAAAATCCCCTCAGGGTAAAAGTCACTTCCCAGTTTGTTGTGGAGTAGTGTAGATAACTTGTGTGAAGTGAAGCTTAAAGCTCCTCATTTAATTAAAGAAATGATGCTGATCTTTTTGGTGGTATTGATCATGTGCAATTTCTGCTTCATTTGGAATTGTTACTGGTAAGCCAGTGAAACAGATAAAAAAAAAAAAAAATATATATATATATATTGGTTTTCTTTTTCTAGCTGAGGAACTGATTGATAAGCATATCCATCCACCAAAAATTGTTTTACAGATTAGGAACTATACTTTTTTTTTTTTGCCTGCAACCCCATGAATACTTTCAGACCTCTCATTTAAAATGCAACAGTTCTTAATAGCGATGAACTAATTGTGATTTGGGGGAAACCACTCCGGAGGCACCACGGCATCCCAGCTGCAGTGAGCAGTGCACAGCTTGCAGTCCCCATGCCCCCTGTGCCCACCCACCTTTTCTCCTTTGCTAGCTTTGTCTTTAGTCTGTTCACTTTGCCTTCCAGAATCGGGACAGGAAACACAGGACATATGTTTACGTACTCATTGTCACAGAAGTGTTGGAGGACTGGGAGGACTCTGTCAATATTGGTAAGTTCTTGGTGCTTGCTGGCACTGACTGGTTGGATGCAGACAGAGCACATCAGCGTAGCATCCTTCTGGGAGCCAGAGCCCTGGTGTGAGCTGAGTGGTGTAGAAAAACTGCAGTGCTGTGTCCTTTGGTTGCTTGGGAAAACAAAACTGTGGTCAAACCGATGCCTTGGTAGCCTGTGTGGCCCAGGAGAAGTCATTTCAGCTGTCCAGCTGCCTCTACAGCAATTTTGTATTGAATTCTTCCACTAAGCAAAGAGCAAGAGGAGCTGTTCTTTCTAAAATTGGAAGAACATGCACGTGGGCAGCGTGGATTAATCATTCCCTGTTCTCTTGTGAAATCTTTGCATTTAAATCAGATTCCTAATGGAAATGACCCTATTGTTCCACGCAAGGTTTGTCAATAGCACCATAGCACCTGTAGCTTGACTTTCCTTAGGCTGTGTTCATAAGTGATTTCACTGAAAGAGCAGGAAATGAGGGCTGCCCACTAACACTGAGGGTCACTTGCAAACTGATAGAAATTGGGTGGCATTTGGTGTGTGTTGTGGATTGTCCTAGAATGATACCTGACTTGAACAGAAATGCAGAAGTGTTTAAAAAATTTTAGATATTGCATTTTAGGAAATGCAATACCAATTTGCTTGGACTGCTCCAAACAAATACCTGTTGTGGGGATAAAGGAGCCTTTGATGCGGTGTTTGGAGTGGGTGGCCCTTGAGATCAGAGAACACAGAAAATTTCCTACTGCCTTTTGAACTGATGCTTTGTTACAGCCTGAGACCATTCCTGCAGCATTAGTGCATGTGGTGATGATTGAAAGCTAATCAACAGCCAAGTGGAAACGCTGAAAGGATAACATCACTTTGTTCCATCTACTGATTTTTCTTTGTACCCGCAGGAAGGAAAAGGGAATGGTTTAAGATAGAAGATGCCATAAAAGTTCTGCAGTATCATAAACCGGTGCAGGCCTCGTATTTTGAGACCTTGAGGCAAGGTTGTTTGGCAAACAACGGCACTCCAGTCATGACCACGACGTACTCTGAGAGCTCTATGTCTGACATCAGATGACTGAAGACGTCCCTTTGAGAGAAATTTTGAAAAATAGACTGAAACCTGGATTTCCCTCCCCCCTCCCCTTTTTCACATGCCTCCTCTATCAAACAAGGCATGGGCAGCAGCCTGTGGCAGAGCAAGCGTTAAGAGTGCTGCAATTTAGTGCAAGGTGGGATTTTTTTTTTGTTGGCTTTTTTTTTTTTTTTTGCTTTTTTTGGATATGTATTTTGTAAAATACATTTTGTGCATGAAGTGCCCCTCTCCCGTTACACCGCTTCCACGGCCTGGCGAGCGAGGCTGCCAGTTCTGCCTCTGCCTTGTGTTCTGAAGTGTCCCGTTGTGTCATCCCAGCCATAGCCACTTTTTTTTAATTAAAAGACTTCAAATGTGAGATCAACTCTACAAGTCTTAGTCTGTACTGTAAGGTGCTGTTCAGACCTGTGTGGTGGTCACTTTCAGCGCATATGTATAAACATTTTTTTTAGGTGGCGAATCTAACGTTTTAATTTTGCAGGAATTTTTTTAATCCTGGTCTGCTTCTGAAAAGAAGGGTTCATAATTAATCTGTTTGCCTTTTGTTCTGTTTTTTTTTTTTTTTTAAAAAATACACGTTCTGTGACAGTGCTAGTGGCTGGGCCAGTTTACTCCCCGTTCAGCATCCCCCAATTTAGTGCAGTGACACTTGAAGTTGAGGGCAGAGTTTTGATCACCTACAGATATCCCTGCTGCTCAGTTGCTTCTCCTACAGCTTCCGCCAATGTTTCTGCTTTTACATCAAAATGAAACAAAAGGAGTTGGTCTTTTAACACTCGGCCAAAAATAAACAGCCTCAGAAATGCTACGATAGAAAACAAATTTCCTTGTCTGTGGTAGGAATCAGGGATTCAGAGGGGGCTCAAAGTCTGACAAACTGGAGCGTCAATCACCAGTGCTGTTCTGCTGATCGTGCTGCGTTCTCCTGATGTCTCTTCTTGTCCACATGCCTTATACCGTGCTGAACTGGATATTGTAATTTGTGCTAAAGCATCGGATTGTACTCACTGAGTGTTACTGCACGACCCCTTGGCTGGATAACCACGTGTATCCCTGAAAAGAAGTCCAGGGGGAAAAATTCAGGTGTTCAATCTCTTGTCCTGTGGTTCTGCAGCACTTACGATCGCGCCGTGGAGCACGCTCAGAATGCTTAAACTTCCCCTCCATGAAAGGTACAGCTGACTCCTGAGCAGAATTGCTAGCTGGAGAAGTGCACCGTTGAATAGGATAGTTCCCCTGATGCATTGGCACACTTCACTTTTTTTTTTGTTTTGTTTTTATTGATGTAAGTTTCATGCTGTCTTGATTTGCCAACAGTGTTGTCTAGTTGGGAAATAAAATGGGAAGGGTTG
>WBMW01001136.1:227996-301021 GCA_013396635.1 Penelope pileata | reverse complement strand
TTCTATGATTCTATGATTCTTCCAGCAAGCAACAATTGCAATCAGACTAGGAAAGGGTTGGAAGATCGGATGAGGACTCCTTTGCCTTAGGAAGTACAGCTGTCAAACCTCTATCTTGCTGTTATCTCATTACTTTCCCGTTTCAAAAATGCTTCTAGAAGGCTAAACTGTATTTTAGTATGAAGATTAAAAGTGTAAGGTATACACAGAATAAGTTTACAATTATAATTGTTCTTTGGATCCCAGTACTAAAACATCTTATTGCTCTAACATTACAACTTTTTATTTAGACGCATTTCTCTGTAATTGCATTTGACTAAAGTGACTCGATATTTCTTTTAATGTTAGAAACTAAGATAAACACGGCCAAAAGGACAAAAAGAATTGTCTTCAGTTTTCCATTTGGTGCTATTAGGAAATCTTTGTACCTGGTAAAGCAGAGACAATTCACAACTAAATAAGGTAACTTCTAGTGTAATGCATATTGAGATAAAACTTAAGAGATTTTGATCAAAATGAAGGATGCAATTTAGTCTGAACACTGGATTAAATGCTCAAGGTGAACCATGCTGGGTAGAAAACCAGACACGAACAGCGTTAGGGAGCAAACTGTGAGCACAGGTTAACCATAACAGTATTTAAAACTGTTTGTGCACATACGCAGAAAACTTTTCTTGATTTGGCAACTGAATCTTGCATTGTCCACAGCTCTCTAAAGCAAAAAAAAAAAAAAAAAGGATGACTAGAACAGCCTTTTGTTCTTACAAAGAACAGAACTGCTAGAACATGTCTCTCTCAGCAACACCAATAATTCGCTGCAAGTCAGGAACTAATCAGTGACACTTGCAAGGTGTAAAAACATGTTAACCAGCACAGAGCATGCACTTTTATTAGCACATATTCCTGAAAATTCTACCACAAAGAACTTAAGTGGCAACGCTAGGGTCCCTGCGGTCACCTCCCTACTGGCTTTTCTTTGTGCACAGCATGTCTGGTGCTCAGGCAAATTATTGGCGGAATTTAGATAATGGGCAGAGGAACGCTGGCTGTGTACAGAAAGAACATGAGATTTGTGACATCTAGCTCAAACGAGCAAACAGCTTCATCTTCATTCCCTGCCCTAATGGAGACGTGGTACTACAGCCACTACCACAATCTCAGATTTCAAAGGGCCCCAAACATGACGCCTTTTGCTGATTTATTTCCACACAATCCCCACATATAGCTCTCCTAACCTAAGGGAACAAGATCTAGCTGCAGGTATAGACACTGTGGTTTTCACTCCTCTTCCCCTTTTCTTCCTGACCTGCAGGAACAGAGCTGCTGCCAGCTGTTACGAGACAAGGCACTGCTTCTGACTGCCATACAAACTCGCAGCAAACACTTGCAGTCAATTCTCCATTCCCTAGCCTGGAACAACTGAGCTCCTGCCAATACCACTGCCTTTTCTACACCTTGTTAAGCCTTTTGCACTTTTCCACAGCTTATGCACTGCTTTGAAGAGACTGCTTTTAAGAGGGTGAGGTCCTAGGCCCTCTTGAAACATCTACAAGGGCTGCTCCTACGTGATGATGATGGCCCACGACGTCAGAGGCGGATGGTGGTGGGATGGCAGCAGAGGTAGAACCTTCCCACCAACATTCTGTTCCATGCCGACACACGGTTGCCGTGTGACAGATGGCAGCAGAAGGGCACTCGGGCACAATGGCACCTGACATGGAAGTGCGGATGGAGCAAAGGTGTGCAACTGAATTCCTCCATGAGGAAAAAGCTGCACCCATGGATGTTCATTGACGCTTGCTGAACGTTTACGGACACCAAAGAGCAGATGTGAGCACAGTGAGGGGTGGTGCTGCGTTTCACCAGTGGTGACAATGACAGTGGCCACATCCGCTGCTGCAGATCGTTACAAGCATGGCATGCAGGCTCTTGCCCATCACTGGCAAAAATGCACGGCTAATGGTGGTGGCTGTCAGAAAATAGTGTTTTGTAGCTGATAATTTGCTCTTTGTAGCTGTTGTAGTTTCCAGGGAAATAAATAGGAGACATTACTTTCAGAGAGACCTACTTCAAAGTTCTATTGCAAGCCCTCTCCCCAGGCCTTCCCCAGTACAGCACCCCTCAGACCCTCGAGGCAGCCCGGAGGAGTCTTTGTGACAGGCACAGAGCTCCACTCACCCTAAGTATCTTGGAAATGCACTGCTCGAACCGGACCACAATTAGCCCCTTCCTTGCCTTGGGCTGCACCACAACCTGCTTGGCAGAGCCGGCTGTGTGCAAAGAGCCCTGCTCGACGGCTCTCCTCACAGCCGGGCTCCCCACTCACGACGCCCGCGCGCACGACAAGGCGCCGCGAGCAGCACACGCCCCGCCCGCAGAGCCGCTCCCCGCCCCTCACGCGCCGCCCGCCTCACGGCGCGGCACTAACGGCCCTAACGGTCAGCACGCGCCCACCCAACGGCCCTTCCTGCCCAACGGTCGCGCCGCGCGCCGGGCACGCCCCTTTTCCTCACGCGCCTGCGCCGCCCGAGGGGCGGGACCCCGGCCCGCGTTCGAACGGGGGCGGGCGGGGAGCGGAGCGGGAGGATGGCGGGCTCGGCGGCGCTGCTCCGGCAGTGCCCGCTGCTGCTGCCTCAGAACCGGGACGGGACGGCCTACGAGGGCTTCGTCAGCGCGCAGGTACCGGGGCTGAGACCCGCCCGAGGGTGTGCGCCCCACAGGCCCGGGGCTGCGGCTGCTCCCTGCGCTGTGCGGGGGTCCCGGCTTCAGGGCCCGTCAGGGGGTGTGGGGCTGCGGCGGGTGCCTCCCAGCCCCTGTTGGCAGCCCGGTCCGCGCGGGCAGCGGGAGCGGCTCTGGCGGGTGGGAGGCGCCGGGGGTGGCTCCTCCTGTGCGAGCCCGTGGGCGTGGAGAGGGGCAGCGGCACCCGCGTGCTTTCAGACGTGGGGTTTTGCAGTCGGAATTCAGGAAGGTGTTTGGTCACCTTTATTTAACTCTTGCGGTGTGTTTTGTGAGCGCGTGTTGCTGTCTGCATCGTTGGGACGCGTCCCGGCCTCGGTGTGAGGGTACGGCCGTGGTCACCTGCTCAGGTGCCGGGTCTGCCCCGGGCTGAGGCCGCAGCGCCTGGAGCTGTGTGCTTCATGCGGGGCCTTCACCTCGGGGGGGTTTGGGAGGCACTGCTGTCGCTCCCAGTGCGCTGTGTTCAGCTCTGGCTCAGTGCTTTGCTTTCACTACGAGGATCACAGAGACCAGAGGCGAAGGGAGCTCTGGAGGACCCCAGCAGGGCCGCCCCGGGCTGCACTCGGGATTTTGAGCAACCCCAAGCGAGGAGACCCCACAGCCTCTCAGCCAGCCTGCTCCAGTGTTTGACCACACTCGCTATTAATAAATCTTTGTTCTTTTCACTGCATTTAAATGAAGTTTCCTGTGTTTCAGTTTCCACCTGCTGCCTCTTGTCCTCTGAGTTTTGCTCCAAAGGCCCTGGTTACGTTTTCTTTTCACCCCCTTGAGTATGTGCACATATTGGCAGTGCTTCACGCTCTTCAGTCACCCTCGCTCTGCTGGCCTAACTGCAGCACGTCCCCATCCCTCTGGCACCAGGGACCCAGTGCTCCAGGGGTGCCCCAGCACCCTGAGCAGAGGGGAAGCTCAGCCCCAGGCCTGCTGGCTGCTCTGCCTAACGCAGCGCTGGAGCCCTTCCCTGCTGGGACCAGACAGGTCCTTTCTCACAGAGTTGCTCTAGCCTCAGCCTCCTACCAGTGCTGGTGCATGGTACCACAACTACATGGTGTATCAGCTGCTCCCTGCAGTTTTCCATCCTCTGTAAACTTGCTGAGAGTGCACTGACCCCTCATCCAGGTCACCAATGAAGGTTAGTGCTGGCCCCTGGTGTGTGCCATTAGTCGCTGGCCTCCCACCAGACTTCATCCTGCTGAGCACAACCCTTTGAGCCTAGCACCTCTGCCAGCTTTCAGTTCACCTCCTGGCTGCTTTCATTCCTTGCTCTTGAGTTTGTCTGGGAGGCTGTTGTGGGAAACAATACTGCAAGCCTTGCTGGAGTCAAGGTAAAACATCACAGAATTGGTTGTTTTATCGTTAGAGGGTATTTGTTGGTGTTCTTACCTTTCCTCTGAAGAAGTCTCAATGTGTGGGTGTAGCTCAAGGTGTGCTGAGTGTCTGAAATAAGCTTTGAGATGAGTTAACTGTCCTCTTTGCTCCTGGGAGGTGTTAAACCCTATCACAAACCTTTGTTTCGTTTCTGTTTTGATCATCCTGTAAGGAAGTGGAGGCAGGGTCACAAATCAGGACAATTTATGAGAAAACAAATGGATGGCATTTAGGAGCTGCCTCATAAGGACTGCACCAACAGGAGGAAAGAATTATATAGTTGGGACTACTTGTGTTTATGGTTTCTCAAACCTTGCCAAAAGTCTTTGGTGGATTGGCACCCAAGTTCCTCCTTAGCACAGTACTTTTATTATAAGAGTCTGCATTTTTGCTTGGTGGGAAGACAGGCATTCATATACTAAAGCATGACTTGGGTTACAGTGTTTCTTGATTTTATCCAGGTTTGGGTAATGTTTATTTATCTTTAAAAGATATTATTTTTCTATATAAAATACGATGTACTGAAGAGTTCTTACTGAATATTGTGAGTTATAGAGATCAAGACTATTTCAACTTCAGAATGAAGTCCAGGATTATTTTACCTCTGTCACTCATGCTGCTTTTTTTCTAAATGAAGAAATTCTGAATAATATTCCTGAGAGTCACTGAAGAGAAACCTTCTTGCTTAGTAATTGATGTTATGGGGAATACTTCCTGCAGGTATCAAACTATTTTTCTTTGCTGACCTTCCTATTAACTCCATGCTTATTTTCAAGGGTAGAGACTTCCATATCCGGATACTGTTACCAAAAGATTTTCAGCTGAAGAATGCAAGGTAAGATAGTTACATGGAAAAAAACATATAAGTGTACATAACCCAGCTTATTCTGATAAAAGCAGTGATGAGTATGCATATGAATTGGTATCTTCTTCCAATATGAGTTTTGGTAATTAGTTTTTACTGGTTTCTACTTAACCTTGCAAAAAAATTGTACAGCGTCAGCATTAATAAACACTGATAACAAATATTATCAAAATATTTTGATTTTTTAACTAAGTTTGAAACCTGTAGAAATTGGTTATACTTATGTATAAATCAATGTACTTGGAAAAACTTTCATTTAAATCAAACTATTTCTATGTCACCATTTGAAAAACAAAATTCAGTGCAACATTGGAAACTAAAGCAATGATGTAATTAAACTTTAAAAAAAAAAAAAAGCTACACTAGCCATTACCTTTTCTTTAAAAGCCTTGTTCTTACTAGTGCAGCTGTTCATCATAGTGTGTAGGTATATGTGTGTGTTGTGCACACACATAGGTGCATGTGTTCATTTTTATCACTCTGTTCTCTTCTGTGCTTCTACCAAGGCCAGCCCACTGTAAACTGCGAACAGATGTGGTATTAGATAGCTTTATTACCTCCTAGGTCAGATACTTAAAACTGCATTATAGGTAACATTGACATTTTCAGGGTACCATTTTTAAATAGTGGTATATTTTATGAAGTCATATTAGCTTGCAAGAATTATGTTGTTGTTTTCAGCAAAGAACAGAGGCTTTATAGGCAAATGTCTGCTTAATTTTTAATGGACTGTGGATAGTGACATTTGAGAATTTTAAATATCTTTGAATATCTGTGCTCAAAGAAATTTTAAGTATTGTTTCCTTCCTTTGTGGTTTTTGAAGAGAAACTTCTACGTTGTTGAGCATAAAACTTTGTGATCCTTTCTAAAAATCATGTAGTGTGA
This sequence comes from Penelope pileata, assembly GCA_013396635.1. Taxonomy (NCBI): domain Eukaryota; kingdom Metazoa; phylum Chordata; class Aves; order Galliformes; family Cracidae; genus Penelope; species Penelope pileata. The sequence continues at coordinate 295,166 of WBMW01001136.1, read as the reverse complement.
ATTTAAAATGAACACAAAGTCCTGTTTGTCCAGGATAGAATGTAGCTGGCACCTGAAGAAGATACTGCATGAATATCGACATATTTTAAAGCAGGTATGCTACTTTTAAAACCACCTTTATTAAATGTATAAGTACAATGATTCTAAAAACTTTTACTCATGCACCTTTTCTAAACGTGTTAATTCTGATTTCACTTGTAGACAAGATGCACTATTTTGAAATGCTTGAGCATTTGCAGGCTATTGCAAAGTGAGTTGGATAGTATTTAGAGAATATTTACTTTCTATTCAGCGTTTGGAGTATGTATTATTTTGTTTTTTCTTTTGTTTTTGGGGCAGAACAATTTTCAATAATTTGCAGCTGACATGTGAGTTACTGATTTATGTAGCTCTTTCTGCATTGTAGATGGTCAAGGATTCTAAGTTAAACCTCTCTGTCCAGAAGAAACAAGAGAAAGGATACAACAGCCCTCCATTCACAAAGAATGTTTTGTTTTTAAGAAGGCATCTTTGGCACCTGTCCTAGTGGAGTCTCTGCACCTCAGGGACTTTGCACCTTTTTGTGGAGCAAGGAGTGCAACTATGGAGTAAGCAAAGGTGCAGGGCTGAAGAAACTGAAGTGTAGATATGTGCTACGTCTGAAGATAGACAAGGATCCTTTAAGTGTGTACAGCATCTGAAAGCAGATGAATCTAGACTCCTTCAAGAAAATTTTGGGCACTCAAAAGCATTTTGAGTGGTTCAAAAGCTTCTGTTCTCAGTGGTAAAGACTGAGGTCTCCATAAATGTCTTCATTAATACAGATAAATGCGTGAATGTAAAATCTTCACAATGTCAATGTGTCATGTGACATTATTTGACAAAGATAATGGTCAATTCTCACTGAAGCTCCCCATACTGGAAGTTTGTTCTTTAACTGCAGTATTTAAAATTTTGCGTGGTTGGGATTTTTGGGATTTTTACTTTGTTAGTGGTTCAACAATACTGGAAAAGTAGATGTTTAGACTGAAATTATATACCACTAAAAGTTAGGATATGAAAATGAACTGATACTCTGTTCCTTCCAGAGGTTGCACAGCTGTCCAGATCTTGTCAGTTTTATGGTGGAGCTGAAAACTATTTTGGTAAGTGGACAAATATATATCTGGGAGAAGAGTTGTTAGACTTTTTTTTTTAACAGTTTATCATTTGATAGATGGGTTGGTTTTTTTGTTTTTTTTAAGAGGAGATTTTCTATGTATGCTGCTTCTGTAATACTTCTATAGATATCCTTTAGGATTTTAAATGACTGTTCTCTTTAGAAATTGGAGTGTTATAGAAAAATAAAGATTCCAGCAGGTGATCTCGATATGCTTAGCATAGAGCTATCCTCTTTACAAAGCTTTTCTTAGAACTCCTGGTGTTATTCAGATGTTTTGAAAAAGCAAAAAAACAGGCAAGGGGATTGCACTCTGTCAGTGGATTGCTAAAGGTGTTTTCACACCTGTGCAACAACTTGATCAATAAATGTAGAAAACTTTCTTTAATAGTTCAGAGACTGTTGTTTGTTTTTTCATCTGGGTTTAGAAGAGTAGCAAAATAATCACTTAACAACATGACACTGACAATTTCATGTCTGTTACTTAAACATTATTATGCAAGTCTTCTTTGCAAAGAATACTTGCTTAAAATCTACTTAAGTAATCTTACCCTGTTTTATTTTTCAAAACAATAACTGCATTACACTGGGAACGCCTTGTCTCAGTGCTAGTTCAATTCCTGCCAAACTGGATTACTCTAAACCAGGCAAAAGCACTTGGAATGAGGCAGAAGAATGTCTACATGGTGCTGGTTTGGAATATTTCACCGTAGTTGTTCCTGCCCATTTTCCTTGATACATGAGATTTCAGAAAATGACAATGCAGTGAAAGTATAATTCATTCCAAATAGTGAAATGTTTCACACGGTGCAGTGAACGTGAGTGCAGATAGGAAAGACAGAAGACATAGGCAATTGGGGGAGAAATTGGTGTTATACTGACTTTATTTAGTATTTTATTTATTTTATTCAAATACGCTTTGTAATTGAGTTATAATTGAGAACAAGTTATTTTCTATTTCAAATTTTAATAAAGTATAAGTTTACTTTGTCTAGATAAAGACTTTAAAAAGTCTAAAATCTTAAAGCAGATTCTGAAGTTCAGTTGTGTTAATTGTAATAACGTAAATGTTTGGCTTATTATAATAACATGAATTATTGGCTATTGTTTGCTTGGCATTTCTTGACTTTTTTACTACTTTAAAAATGTAAAATTTCGTCATCTTAGCAAAACGAATTTTAATTGTATCCTGTTGGAACTCAATTTTTTTGGTTAGACTATTCACTTACACTGTATCTCAGTATAGAATTCAGTTCAACAATAATGAAAAAACCTTTCTCGTGATGCTGCTTCAGTAGTGTCTTCCACATCTGTTAAGCTGTTCTTATCTTTTTTTTTTTCCTCTCATTCCTTTCTGCCCCTCCCATTTCTTTTTTTAATTCATGAGCCATCATTTAGCACAAAGCTCTGTTGAGACTGAGTGATTTTGATAGTTGTTCTTGGATGTCATCATTCGTAATTACTGCACTTTTGGAAACAGATCTCACCTGTAAGCGTTAATTTTAACTTAAGTAACTTTACTTCCAAGAGCAAGTAGCACAACACCAATGTGTGCAACATATGGTTTATTTTGTTGGTTTTTTTCCTCTGTAGTCTGGTATTCACATTTTCATAAACCTTTGAGACATTACAACCTACCTGATGCGTATCTGTACCAGAACTTATTCTCTGGGACCCTGTCATATTAAAACAGAGAAATTGATTATTTTTTGATTATATCAAGTTATATACAGCTACTTAAGAATAACATGAGGGATTTCATATGTCTTCTTTCGTGGCTCTAATGCTCAGGAGACAGCTGTGGGCTTCACAGAACCTTCTTTTGAAATGCTCTTTCAGACAAGATGCTTGGCTTCAAATTTATTAGCTGAAGAAGAGGCTCATTTGATATTTGCATCTGAAGACTATGTTGTCAACATCTGTGTTTTTTTTTTAAATTGCAGATGTTTTCGTTAGCAGTATCTGAAGTAATTTACCAAACAGCTTTTGTCTGCTTTAGCTGGAGGCTATAACAAAACAAATGCAGTGTACAGTTAATTTTACATAAGTTTAATATTTTTGAATGAATTGCAAAAATCACATAACTAAATAGATACAAAAATATTGAAATATCCCTTAATTATGTTTTTAATGTTCTTTTAAACAGGAAATTGCTTTGAAGAACACACAAGAGCTGCATGTAGCACGGCCACCAGAATACTACTCCTGTCTTGTCAGAAATCTAGAAATATTGGGTTGGAATAAGTATGTTTATTTTGTTTCTTAACATAGGTTATCTCTAGAATACCTACTCTTTTGTCTATATGAATCTGACATATAATACAGTTTGTTAACTTATCCTGTTCAGAAACCTTTTTTTTTGTTCTGTTTTAAACCAGTCTGCTGCTTTTCTTTTTTATATAAAGAACAAAACCAAACAACCCTGCTTCAACTGAGGGCATATTTTCAGTATCAGATAACTGAGCTGAAAAGTGAGATGGTACTACTAAGCAATCAATTCTTTGACCTACAAACTATTGGCATAGTAAACATTTAATACAATATTTCAAGTTCTGCTTTTTCTTTTTCCTAGTTCCTACAAGCTTTTTTTGACTATTTCTGTCATTTAGTGAGGGATAAGAGTGATGTAATTATAACTGACTTCATAAAAGCAGTTTGTAAGTTGTTTGGAGTTTTTTTAATGACTCAAATAATTATTTTTAAAGAACAGTTCTGTCTTGCCTCCAGAGCTCAAGGACCTCCTTAGACAAAGCAAAAACATAATTAATCCACAAAAAGGTAAATCTACCCCAAAAAAAGAAAAAAGTGAGTGTAGAAGAGATTTTGAATAGCTCTTATTTCCAGAAAACAGCCATCCCTTGGTGAGTTTTCCAAGATAAACTCGTTTCTTGCTACCCAGATGTTCTCAAACACAGGTGAGGGCTAATGAAAGGCATTCTTTAGGTTTTCCAAAATGTTTTCTTGACTCAGCTGTGCAGGGAGACCATGTATGGGGTGTTCCTTTCAAAGGGGTTTTACTGCACGAGGAGAGGATGAACTGTGTTGCCTGGAGAGGTAGGCTTAGTGCATCCCAATACATGCTTTCACAGGGGGTACATGCTGTAGTATAAATGGAATATCTATCAAGGAGTAAAAGTTCAGGTCTTCTACTGGAGAAACTAAAACTAGTAGTGAATCTCTTCACCCACACTAACACTGTTCTAATAATGTGGGAATGTCAAATTAGCGAGTGATATTCGTCTTTGTTGAGGAAAGAGGTGTACACACAGCTGCTTCTGGGAACCTTCTCTTTAGGGTCTTGGATGTATTCAAAGAGATGATGTTTATTCACAATCCAGTATGCCCTGAGATGAGCTGATTGTCAAATTGATTTTTGTCTCTCCTACAGAGGAAAACATAGTGGTTCTCCTCATAACTCTTATAAACTGGAAAGGGAACAGAGTTGTGATCAAGTGCTCAAAGTCCGTGTGGAAATTTTTCAGAAGTCTGCAACACTTTGTGTTTTGCAGACCCTTTCCAGACTTGATTTCAATACTCCTCCAGCAGAGAACCTGGAATGGAGGGACAGATCTAGGAGACCTTTGTAGGGTTGAAGGCAGTTATTTCTGCGTAGGGAGGCATAGAGGAAATATATTTGTAGGCTGTGTTTAGTTGTATTGATGGTATACGATTAATTTCAGAGCCCCTTCTTTCAGGGGTAGAAGATAAAAGGTTGTGTAAGATATTGAAGAGTTATGAATGAAGAGTTATTCTGTAAAATGAAAGTTAAAAATCTAAAACATAGCAAGTCTGCATTTGCAACTTTCAACAAAGCAAATCTACTTTTGCCTTAATCTTGGCTTGTAATTTAATGAATGTTTATTTTATCACATGAAATTAAAATGGAAAAAAAAAAGCCCTTGGTTGAAAAAGCTCAAAACTATTCTTCACCTGACTTGTGTATAAATAAATAACATGTAATTAACATTATGTGGGAATTTCCTTTGAAGACCTTTTCTTTACAGATTTACAACATCCTCGTTAAATCAGCTGAAGTTTTTCAGTGATATCCATTATAAAGTATGTAGTTGTGCCAGCTGATGACATATTCTTCAAATTTTTTGGATACAGGTCTGAGAGTATTAGCAAAAAATTCCTAAACACATGGGAAATAAGTTCTGAATCATGCTTACTTCCTACTGAACCCTCTTCTTCCCCTCTACCTCCCCAAAAAAACTTCAAAAAACCCATGTCAGCAAAACAGACTGATATGAAGTAAACATACTTGAGAAATGTAAAATATATTAAATATCCTATATTTATAATTGCATGTGTAAATAGTACACACGCATTCAATTACAAATATTTATAAATTGTGTATATTGCTAGTTATGATACACTTGAAATACTGCTTATCTCAAAAAGAGGACTTCTTCTGACTTACAAAATACAAAAAATTCAGTGGTTTACTGTTAAAATCACATTGGTGTTTCATCAGAGAGAGCATACTTCTGAGGCAAGATTTGCCTGATTTTCTAGGTAAAGATGGTTTTCATGTAGACAAACAGCTTGTACTTTTCTCCAGTGTAGTCAAGTAATTCAGTAAACAAGCATCTCTTGTTTAATGGGTGTTACAGATAGTCACTATTTAATTTGGGAGGTGGGGGTCAGTTATTAAAAGGAGTAGACTGTACGTAAAGGATCATATCTGCTTTACAGTGAGTTGGTAATTTGAAGTGTATTAGCAAGTCATACCTCTAATTAAAAATATAATGAACTACTGAGAAGGCCACTTAACCTAAACTGATTTGCAAGTGTATTTGCATATTAAAAACATGTTGGTATGGTCTTTTAGCAGAGAACTAAGCTGCCTTACTGCTAGAGAGTCTCAATTACTGCTCACACCTTGAGAAGGCTCTGGCTTTATTTATTAGTATTAGTCAAGGGAAAAAACTGGCTTGCTGTGGACCCCAGATTTACTTTTTCCTCGTGAGTTTTGGGTCTTGCTGGAAACCAGTCTAAATCTGACTGCATTCAAATCCAACTGAAAAACTTTCTTATTTGAAAGAATCAAAATAATAGAGTATAGTCCCTTATCTCTGGAGTGAGTTAAGAAGCTTTTAGGTATGGCACAAATGCATTGTATTCAAATAACTTATCTCAAGAACATGTGAAGTTTCTCAAAAACAAATTGAAGGTGTTACTTGAAATGATCTTATGCCTCTTTCCTCCTCAACTACTGGAAATAATACCAGTGATGAATATTGCAGATGAGCAAGCTGTCATGATTAGGTATCATCACTTCCTTTGTATTATGGAAAACTTGATTCTTTTACCTAATTTAAGTGTGGGTCACATGTTCTTTCATATTCCAATACTTGTACTCCAAAATCACACTTAATAGGTTCTAAAGTTTTACTGAATTTCCTACACCAACTGCTGTCCTCCTAACAGCTGGGGAGTTCAAAGGATGCTCATATCATTCTGAGAAGATGGGGGGGAAAAACACTGGCACAAACCTAGTTACTTGAAGCGGGAGACGATACATACGAAGCAATAGTAAAAATAAAGGAAAGGCTCTTCTAGTGTTACCTCATAATCTAACAAGCTAAGTCGATGACAGTGCCTCAGGAAGGCAGATCATCGACCGTTAGACATCTGTAGGACTTGCCACCCTCATGTGAATGCATAAAGGTTGCTAGCATCTCTCGAGTCCATGGTGTGAGTCGTGATCCCAATTATCTCAAATCTCAATACAGCCTATTCCTGCTTGATACTTGCCAAACTGTTTCATTGAATATATCCTCTCTTGCCTTCTCCCTTTCCAAGAAATTCTGCCTTGTTGCATGCCTCAATGAAATACCATTCGTGTGCTGCGCTGAATTACAGTGCTTTGGAGATTTAACTGAGGCTTTCCATCTTTATGGTCATTCCAGTCTTTTATATGTGAAAAAATGATGGAGCCTGCTGTGGAATAAAGGTTTATATAGCTGAAATATCACCTATCTAAACAATTCCTCCTTTTATTGTACAGTCATATGAAGAAGTTCATATGACTTTTACAGAGTTGTCCAACTTTCTCCAGTGCTACAGAATTCACTTTTTCATTTTCTCTTATCCGAAGATTGGTAGAGTGATGTTACAGAACAAGTAGCCACTAAGCTACTGAGTTCTTTTTTTCTATCCTAAATGGAAAATTGAATCCTCCTTCATCCCTCAGGGGCAGTTTATTGCTTTTTACATTCTTTTGAGGGGAAGGAAGACCAGCAATGAATTTTCATTCTGGGCATTCTTCAGCCCCATCTGCAACAGTAAGTGGAGGACTGGGTTATAAGTAGTTTCTTATCTTTATAAAAATTTGTGATATAATTTTGAGGTAAAGTCAGAACAAGGTAGGAACAATGATTTTTCCCATTAGAGGAGAGATGCTGTAATGTTCTCTAAGTAAATTGAATTTAATTGACTACAGTTTTATCAACGCTTGTATTACTTTGAACTGTTGTAGGAAAGAAGAGGGTGAAAATACTCCCAGGAATCTGGAGGGCAATATAATATTGCATTAAAATTATTCAGCATTAAACGTGAAATAATCTCTTTTCCACTGCTTACTACCACTACTGCTTTTTTCCATCCCAATCTTTCAGTTCAGGGAGGCTGTGTAGTTGGGGAGGTCACTTTCTCCTTTTCACTTCCTGGGAAGGAATGAGTAGCTCTACTTTTTTTCCTGTGTTGACTTCTACAACTGTGTATCCAGTTTCTCTTGAAAGGGAAACATTTTTTTCCAGTTTGCTGGCTGAAGTGACTGGGCTGCTATGTACCAGTTAAAAAACAATGTTACTGAGGTCAGCAAGCAGATGCTTACTTTGAGCCCTGATGGACCTTTCCATCTGTCAAGGTGTTAAGTTGTACAATAATCCAGGACTGCTTTTTGTCTTAACACAAGAATGACATAGTAAAAATGTCAAAATATCCACATACCCAGCTCACTGGTAAATATATGGAGAAATCTGAACCTCTTTGGCAGTTGTTGAAGCTTCTCAGCAGAACATACGTCAATAGAACTGTGTGTTTTACAATTTTATTCATCTTCCTTGTTGTGGTTAAGAACAGACCGGTGACATCTTACACAAAAAGTCAGTGATTTTGTCATAAGTTTTAAAACTTATTTACATTTAGTATATGCTTACTACTTGCTTGGGTGCATTTATACCGTGTAAAACTGTCATGAAACAAAGGCAAATCATCGTAAACAACTCATTTTGTACCTGGTCCAGCACTGTTTTTTGTGGAAAATCAATTTCAGAATATGAACCAATATCCACTGAATTTTCCATAATAATAATACTGATAATAAAAGAGAACTTCATCGAAGAGAAAAGCAAATGGAGAGCATAAAAGTCTCATACTGTAAGAAACTGCAGAAATGGATCAAAGATTTGACAGGAAGTTTAATGTGTACATAAGTAGAGGCTGACAGGAACATGCTGTGTGTGTCAAAGGTTCCGGTGATGGAAAACTGAAACATAGCGCTCGCTGACCACAGCGTGAGCCTTGACACACGTTGTAAATAACCCAAAGATATATGACTGCATTAAGCAGGAGGCTGGTGTATTAACAGCAGTAAATCCAGAACAGCAGAAATGGTTGGCATCTCGGACTTCCTCTGATTAGTGTTTGTAACAGGCTAATATGGGCATTGCAGGCCTTTCAAACTGTAGTTCTGAAAGCACTGTTAGAGTTTTCTTTTCTCTTTCAGAGTCGCATATGTGGATACTGGCCTCACCACAATCAAGCTGAAAGCTGAAGACTCTCGTGGTCGACAACATCTGATCACGCTGAAGTTTAATGCAAAGGTGAATTTGTATGGGGGAAAATACCTGAAGGTTTCCTTGAAAAAGGGAAATAATTCAGAATAATAATTCTGATTCGGAAGGATTTTAGAGGCTTGGTTTGTTAGCGTGCCCATTGTGCAAGATAATCAGTTTTGTTGGCTTTTTTGAGAAATTATTTTCTAAAAGGTAGAATTTTCAAACTTCAGCTTCAATGAATATTCCTAATTATGTTTATCTGTATGAATATTTTTATGAGGCTGTGCATCACGAGAAACGCTTTGTGATACTGCCATTATTTTACTTTATTACACAGACATTTAGAGTCTTTCATATATTACCACCCAGTGCAGAGACTAAGCATATAGCAAAAATTAGGGGATGCTGAGTTGCTTCTTTAGCCAATCTTACTAAGCTGTAGAGATAAAGTTTTATGGCAGACTGACCACAGAAATGAGGTTCTTAAGCATTAAGGGGGAAAAAAAAAAGTTTTTGTTTTTTTTCAGTGTGAATAATTGGCTGATTTTTGACAGTGTTTGCTAACCCAAACCCATGGCATATGTGGAAGAGGCAGAGTTTAAATTCTTCCTGATACTTAGAACTGAACTCAAACTGTAATACTTCTTTGTAGAATTTCTCATTTTTCTTACCAGAGACTATGAATGTGCAGGCTGTGTGATGACAATTGTAAGGTGATAGCTGTTATCTTCTGCAAATCACTGCAGGGAGAATATGGATCCAAAGCCTACACAGACTTTGGATTTTGGAACAATCCATTGTTCATCATCTGGAATAACAATCTTAAAGGAGTGAGGAATGGGCACTGTATTACGAGATTAAACTTCACCTTCACAGACTTGCTATATTCTTTAAAAAACAGAAAACCAGGAGTTTTTTAGTTTCATATAAGACAAATTAGTCTTACCCTAAAGGGAAAAAAAAGAATTGTCAAGGAATTGTGGCTACCGAAATAGATTTTCAAAGAAGTATCCCTTAAATAATTATGTGCATATTTACATGCACAGAGTAAAGAGTGAATAACTAATTTGCTAGTCATTTGGTTGTGAAACACGCTGAAGGAAAAAATCTGCCAAGAAGTAAAATTGTGGTCTGTCTAGTGTGCAAGAATAACCTGGCTGCGTTGTTTCCAAGGGAGCTGCTCTCCACATAGTGTGACACTGGCAATGAAGTGCAGCCTGGTGCCCCTAAGCTTTTTGTTGTTTGTGGTGACTGAAGGAAAACACTTTTAACTGTTTGTAGATATAGGAATGCAGAAACAAAATACAGTCTAATACCCATTTTTGCTATGTAGCTGCAGAGCTCGAATGCTATTGCACTTGTGCATTCAGATTGCCCATTTTCTGTTCTTCTGAAATCTTGCACGTTTTCTTTATGGTAATAAAATGTGTGAAGTTGAGGCTCCTAATAGCAAAAAGAAAGCATCTTCTATCAGCTAAAGGCACAGTGTGATAAAAAGACTAGATTATCTCACTTGTCCACTGTAACAAGTAATCATCAATCTTTTTTTTTTTTTTTTTTAATATATTTTCCAAGTGATTTTTATGATGAAAGGATCAATTGTTTGTCCTTTTTGAACTGTCTGGCGTTTAAACTTGCCACAAGAGAAAATTTATATGTGGAATTTGCTGTTGTTGACGTGGGGGTTTGATTTTCCTTGATAGATGTATCTCATCTATTTGAAACGACTAAAGTATTTTAAGAGGTTTATTTTCATGTCCTGCTTTAGTAGAATTATGCTTATTTTTGTTATGCTGTTTATTTGACTGTGGTTATCTTAGTGAAATCCACTAATATGCAATATTGCCTTCTGCACGTGATTAGGACTAACCTCATAGGAGGGTATGTTTAGTGCTCAGACTACATTTTGTGAAGTAGTTTTCAGTTTGGTTCATCTGAAAACGCCTGTTGCAGAAATCATTATGCATTCACAATTTCATAAATGAACTAGAAAAGTTTTCTGAAAGCAAAGTGTGCGTCTTTGCAAGGTACAAAAACAAATAGTTTTTTTTAATGAGATATCATTCTGCATTGCATGAGGAACTCATATATTTTAATTCTTGGAAGTGGGTTGGGTGCTTGCCATTTCAGATCCCAAGAACTCTAATAGCTGCTGCAATCATTTGCATGCCGTGTAGTAAACAAGATGCTTTGACAGTAATTAAGTGAATGATTTGGCAAGGGTTATTGAAAATGCTTTTTCTAGCTAACGTCAGCTGCACGCTCAAAAATACAGTATGTAAAGCTTTGCTCTGGTGATAGCTTAAATTCTTCTGAAGAGCAGGATGATTTCTAACGTGCAAATCTGATGTATGTGATGCCAGTGATACACTATGGTACAGTGCTCAAAAATGCTGCCTCCTGTGGAATCACTCACCTTATTTTATTCAAGATTTCACCTTGTAAAAGCATTCAGCTGAACGTGTGCACAGAATCACTGCTGCGTGGTTCTTGGCAATTTGCTGGTGCACGTGACAATATTGTGCCGTTAAGGAAAATTGGACTAAGAATGCAGAGATGAAGTAATTATTTTTTAAAATGTTTGTAGAATGTGTTTACAGCCACTTGTTCAAAGGCACTGTACAAAAGAGTGCATCAAGTGAGTTTACTTCCCAAGAAAGTAAGCACAGAACTGGCTGCTGCTGCTGCTATTTTAACTGGAATATTCCTAAAACAAATCCCATCCAGGCATCGGTCTGTTTGTTTTAGGCATGCTTTTATACATTGCAAACAAGTTTATTTTTATGCAAGCATTAAAGTATTTCATGAAAAATAATACTGAAACTGTGACAGCTTCTGTGGATAGACATTTCTAAATCGTAACTGCCTCCTGTCCAAATTAGTTGTTTCAGTTCTCCTGCTCTGTCACTGTTATTTAGCTTGTCTGCCACCAATCTGATAAAACAGGAAATCACAAGATATTCAAGTTGTAGAAGTTGTCTGCAGAAAGTGGAAATCTGACAGAAACCACAAATGAAGGCATACTAAAAAATGCAAGTTTTTAAACAAATTTCTGTGAAATGCAGAAATCCACTTGATTATTAGAATCAAGGCAGCGAAGAATGGATGCTCGTGGGTAGCTCTCTCTTTTTTTTTTTTTTTTTGCTCTTTGCCACGGAGAACAATTGGAAACTAATTACTCTAGAATTATACTATATATAAAATAAAGGCACTTTTTAAAAACTGTTAAATTGATTGCCAGATGTCTGATAATTAATGGCAATGTCTGTGTGGAGGTTTCTGTTGGGTGGAGAGTGGTGATGCGAAGCAGCGTAGCTAAGCTGCTCCTCTTTGTCTTTAATTCTGTGAGGAAGCTGGGACTTTCAAAAAAAAAAGCAAAAAAGCTTTAATTTTCTTAATAGAGATTTTTTTTCATAATTTTTAGTTGGGGACAGGCAGAGAGAAGAGCTGTTAGTTCTGATTTTGTCTACATGTTCATTCATCTTTTTTTAGTTATGTGTTTATTTTGCTTGCTTTAAGCCTCAACACAAAAAACGCTTCCAGTCGGAGTAAATATTCCAGTTCTATTGAAAATTAGTTCTTGACTCAGCAGGGTTTTCCTGGTTTGTTGTTGTTGGATTTGTTTTAAACTTCTGTACACTCTACCTGTAATTGAGGAGCCAGAATATTGCACGGATAACATTACGATTCTATAAGCACATGCCATCAAGATGGCAAGAAATATTTTTTAATTTCTTTTTCGATCTTTTTCTGAAGTTCTTTTTCAATATATTGTCGTAAATACTGAACACAGGAAACTATGATTCTCCTGCCTTTACCAAAACCTGATACACAAAAGCTTTTTACATGTAAATTTTTTCTTTAAATGATAATTAACATTTAAAACTATTTCTGAAAACACTTTATGTATTTTTCCTTTGAGAGGCAAGTTCTCAAGATGCCTGGAGTACTCGTATTTCATTATCAAATTTGGCAGCTGAGCAGCAGTCTGACTTTTAATCATTTAAAACAACTCTTTTTTTTTTTCCCTTCCTCAGTATCCAACGGAACCACCGGATTGCCTCATGGATTTCCCTGTTCCGTTTGCCATTTCTTGGATGCCACAGGTAAACTGCTGTGCTGTGCACCCTGTTTTAATAACTGAGACACGTATGCAGAGGTAGGTGCTCGTGAGGTGTTGGACTTGATTTTTTAACTCAATTTTTTTCCCTGTGTGATTTTACTTTTAGACTTGTGTCAATGTAAAATTGCACTCCGTATTCCACATGATATTTGTGATGTTTCCCTTGCCATGTAGATACACCTTGCGTGTCGGATGCTTTGCAGTCACACTGCTTTTCTCTTAAGCTGCTCTTACAGCTGAAATTTCCTATCTTTAGGAATGATATTGGGAAAATATATGCACAGTAAATTTTTATATAGAGAAGAAGCATCTTCCAAAGCTGGCAGCCTTTTGTTACCCTATCTAGTTTCCAGAACATAACAAAACTTCCTTGGTTATAATCAAAAGAACAAGAAAATACTTAATAGAATTCAAGTTTCATAGTTCAACAGTTCTTAATGTAAAGAACCAAGAGCCATTGTCTTCTTTTAGTTTCTTTTTCTTTATGTATCTCACTCCTTAATGGAACATATGTACTTGATTACATGGATTTAAATGTGGCCACTTAGAATTGAGTTCCTGTGAATTATCTCTACAAAATAGTTGATATCTAATTCAGAAAAATAGATTTTGCTGAAGTGATGACATCTCGTAATTCTAACTCTTGTGAGGATTTCTGCCCATCAATAAAGTTTATCTTGACACTGCTAAATTTATGTGGGAACACGACTGAAAGATTGCACCAGAGTGATGGTAAGGTGGGTCTATAATTTTGACGGCAAAGCTCAAGGTTTTGTGAGTCACCTGACATTCTTCACTTTGAGAGCCTGAGGAAATAACTTCAGGAATGGAGCACTGCAAATTAAAACTGTTTATTTTCATATGTAATTTTAGCTTTTGATTCTCTGGTACGGTTCTAAATTATTGAAATAGATACTGTTTTTTTTTTTCTTAAATTGCACTGGATTCCATGTACTACAGGGAGGATTTCAAGCACTATTTCTTACCATATTATTAATTTTTATATCATTGCAATGTATGTTGCCTCAAATTAACAACATTTCAAATATCCTTGACAGGTGTTGCTGCTCTGAGTTTACTGTCAGTAATTTTAAAGCTACCAGGTGGACTTATGTTTTAATAAAATGTTCCTGAAAAACATAATATGAAGCAACCTTCTTCGGCAAGTTAAAGATGTGAGCAACTATATTAATATTGACACTACAAGAAAGTAAAAATCTAATCTTAAAAAAATATGACGCTCTGGTGCTGGAAATCTTAAGATGTTACAGTTAGAATTACCTGTGGGCTGTCTGAGGACACAAGCAATAGGTGTGTGTATGTAACTGAAGGCTGTTTTGAAATTGTAAGGTCCTGATTTCAGCTGCAGATAGTCTGATATCTTATGGAACGAAATACCAATGACCTCTGCTTTCTGATGAGTTATTGTGGCTGTACAGTCCTTTGTCAAAATTGCTCTTCTGAGTGACAACAAGTTCTGGGGAAAAAATCTTTGTAGTAATTTTTTGTTTCTTACACTGTTAAATTTGAGCTTATTCTCCAAATGCATGGAAATTGTTATAGTGAGCATCTTCATGCCGTGGTAAAACAAGGGTTAATCTTAGATAAAGCTGGAAGACCAATGGTAGCAGAACTTAGCAGGTCCTCGAGTGATTGAAAATTTTGGCTTCTAAAAGAGAAAGAGAGCATACATATCTTCCAGTAAAATAACATGAAGTGTTGATGGATCTTTCATTTTAATACTTGTTGGTCACCTTTAATGTAAAACCTGACAAGGTCTAACTGAAAATGTGCAATTGCACGATTATAATATGAAGTCCTGTGAAAGAAAATATAAATAGATTGCAGGTAATTGATTTTTTTAATTTTTTTCCCCCTGCTGTTGCCTATTTCAGGTTCTTTTCAGTGCTCGTGGACTTTAAACTTGAGGGGTTGTTGGGTGGCTGGTTTTTTTTTTGGTATAATAATAGACATGGCTTTATGGCATCCATATTAAAAATGGGTAATTTTCCTTATGGTCCCTGTCTTCCTGCTGGGTTGATAATGTTTTGATGTATTTTTCTTTTGCTCTGATGAGAGGTCTGCTGCTGCTGCTCTGACATATTCATTTGGATGAATAATTATAACTTGCACAATGTCAAGCTGAAGATGGTAGGGTTTTGTGCGTCATGACAAGCCTAGTAGCCAGTGCAGGTGTCTCACAGCATGATCAGCAACAGCCAGGGTATGCTGGCTCAGAGGAGACATTTTAGAGTAGTAAGAAATCAGCACCAAGGGCAATGCTGCTGCTGCTGCTAGTGTTGTAAGTGCCAAATAAATGCAGAGTGCTTCTCAATGACAAGTGCAAGAACATCTACTTCTTTCAGTTCTATTCTTTTTCTAAATGACCAGATAAATATGCTGTCTGCAGATTTTAGTATAAACCGTGAGCGTGTTTTTGCAGTTTCAGTGCATCTGTATCCTGCTGCCCTCACATCAGGGGATTGTTTCTGTACTGACCACTGCCCACCTGGTTTGCTACATGAAGGTCAGGAGAGTGGAAATTAATGACTAATGAGGTCATGCAGCCAGCCAGCAATGAAACAGTAATGCAAAATTCAGGAGGTATAGTGAAATGAATGAGATTATTCTTTGTTTGTTTTTTTTTTTATGAAAATACAGTAAAATGCAGCATAATTGTGCTTTTTTTTTCTAGCAGAGGAGCTTCACAGATCTCAGTTTTTCTGATGTATGTATCAATACAAAAAGTGAAGATGGTTGACACGACACTTCATAAAGGTTTCAGAGTGTTGTGTCTCAGTTTGATTTGTGCTTAGAAGGAAGAAAATGGTTAAACTTCACTTAGTGAGAAATAAACAGTAGTCCAAACAAATCTAAAGAATCATAAATTACTTAGGTAATATGGGTGATCCCTTAGCCAGCCAACAACTGCTCGCTTTAATACATTGTGTTTTGTCTGGGAATCTGTAAAGGACAGGCAGGTAACACCCACAGTGGAGTCTAGTTTACGTTTTCCATTACGAGGCTTTGCAGGATTTTATTTTTGCTGGATTTCTACGGATAAGCAAATATTGTGTGAGGAAGGATTAGCCAAAAAAAATCAATAACAACAACAACAGAAAACAAAAACCCAACAGCATGCTTCACAGTAAAGATAAATCATATTTTTACATTTTTAAAATATATATATTAATAAAATGCACTGTCTTTACCTTAATTTGAGCATTCTCACTCCCATTTGGTCAGGATTTAGTCTATCCAGGATCTGGAATACGTGTTTGAAATTCATCAGGAGCATTGTCATGTGTCGTGTAGCGTTTCTTTAAACTTACTGGCTCTATAAATAAGAGCCAAGAGTACAGTGGCTTTTTTTTTTTCCCTGTTCCTTATTCATTTAATTGAAGGGAGTAGTGTGATTTCACTATAAGTTAAGCTGTGAGGTAAGGTGAGTCTTACAGAGCAACGCGGTAAACCTGGGGGAAGTGTCTGAATTGGAATTAAGTGAAAGGAAGAGAGAATCAGCAAAAACACTGCAGAAGCACTTGAGACTCTTGGCAGGTAGAAGACAAGTGATTAGGGTGAGGCCAGTCTGGAGGGAGGCAGAAAGTAGAAAGCTTAGGAGTAAGAAGAGCAGCAAGAAAATATGTGTGCCTCCAGATAGGTCCAGAATGTCTGATTTTCACTGGCCAGAGTAAGCGGTTCATCTGCTAGGAGCTGGTGAAATGGGTGGAGGATACACATGGTCTGATATTGCAAGAGGTAAGAGTGGGGTCAGCTTGCTAAAGCTGCTGGGGGATCGTGTGGGAGTTGGTATGTTTACATGTCTGTTTTCCTGTAAAATAACCAATTTGACCCAGTCTCTACAAATACCTGTCTTCGTAAGATAAGGTCAGAGCATCACGGCCCTTCAAATCAACGCTGAATCGTTGTTCAGTTCAAAGGACTGTGTTGCTATACCTTGCATGAGCATATAGCAGGCTTCTGTCTCACAGAGCCTAGAGTAACTAGGCTGAATAACTGGGCTTTGTTGGGAGAAAACAGACTGTGCTGAGTCACTGCATTTTCATACGTCATCACTGATTGTATTCTTTGTTTTCTGCACTCACAACCTGAACTGTGAAAAAATTGGAGAAATGTTGAGTGTGGAAAGCTGGGGATATGGTCACTGAGCTGAGTACTCCAAACTAATGTTTTCTCTCTCATTTTTCTGTATGAAAACTCAAAAGGAGGCAATCTAATTTTGATGGTAAGCTCAGTGACGTTTTTAGGCCGCTCAGTTTCTGTGGTGGTCATTAAAGAGCTGCAGGGAGCTGGGTCATTCGGTCGTGCAGGATCTCCCTGCCAAAGCCTTGCTGAGCTCCCACTTCAGTGAGGTGCCCTGGTACGGGAAGGCTTTCTCAGGAGCTCAGTTCTGTCGTGGGGAGGAACGCAGCTCCAGCTGTTGGTTTTGTATGAATTCACGTTTGGAGGGGCCTTCACCCAGCTCTAGCTCCAGGTGCCTCGTCCAGCTACAGCCATGGGTCTGTGGGTAGCGATCACATCCGCTCTTACGCTGTTTTGCTGCTTTAAAGAAGAAAAACTGTTTTGACCATTTCTCATGATGAACTCTCCATTCCTTATCTCAAAAACTTTGTCTTGGCCGTGATTAGTCTGGTTTCAGAGAACCACAGAATGGCTGAGATTGGCAGGGCCTCTGGAGGCCATCTGGTCCAACCCCTGCTCAAGCAGGGACGCCAGAGCAGGTAGCCCAGGACCACGTGGAGGCTGAGATCCAGTCTTGGGGAGATCTGCTCAGAATCACGTGCTTGGACCATACTTGCACGAGTGCCTTCTGCACTGGCTTGAGTGACTCCCCGTCACCGTGCAGGCGGAGGGAGCAGAGCAAAGGGATCACTTTCCAGCTGCAGCAACAGGTGTAGGTGATCACATGGAACGAGACAGCGTGTGATCCAGTTGGAATGAACTAACATCCACTTGCACAACAAACTCCATTGAGGTTGCACACCGGTGTTTCCTAACCTCTGTTAGCTACCAATTACGGCTTCTATGGGAAACCGGAGTCAAGGGCCTCAGCAGTTAGAAACAACGTGCAAGGTTTATATTAGACGTTACAATTATCTTCATTTTGTTTCAAGCTGTTGTGAAAGATGAAACTGCCACGGTGTTCCTTATGGTTTTGTAACGCATGTTTTGCCTGATGGCCACGGAAACCTATTAATTACAGAGGGTGGGGTATAGCCAGGTTGGGTTTGTTCGTGATTTTTAGAGACAGGTGAGCAGGCACTGACGATATCCTGAATTGTGAATGCCTTATTTTATAAAGAATATTTGATGTATTTCATAAAAATTATGATGCACTTCTACAAGGTTACCAAGAAACAGAGTTTGTGCTGCATTAATGACTGTCTTGGTGTAGTGGAGCCAAAAAAAAAAAAAAACAAACCACGATAGTCTTTTATAAAGGGGTGTTGGGCAGTGACCAAAAATTAGTTGGTTAATCAACGAAAAAGGAATGTTATAGTTTGCATGGTTTGTGTGACAAGCGTGTGATGTATTCAAATAGCTAGAGATGCGTTTGTGTGTGGAGCAGGAGGCAGCTGGCAACAGCAACGAAGCATGCAAATAAGATCAAATGAGCAGTGCATTTAAAAAAAGATTTAACTACCTTTTTAAGGAACATCATTGAAAAATTACAATTAGTATTAAAATTAATTGGATTTTAAAACTTATCTGTGGGTTATAATCCCTTGATGTTTCTTTTTTCTAGTGAAACCCTTTGAATTCCCAGAAGATAAAGATAAAAATGATTATTAGAGGATTTATCTGTATGCGATAGAGAAAAATGTAAAAAATCAAAATGGAAAGCAACTGTTGCAAGCACCAGAAAATTATGCTATTAATTTAAGTGTCATCAGAGCACAAAAGATCACATTTCAGGACTGTGTGAAAATTATTAAAATACTGGAAATAATAGTACTTAAGATGAAGATATTATACTCTAAGATGTGGTTAAGTGACTGACACTATTATATCACTTCAGGTATTATAAAAGTAACAAAATGCTTTTAAAGATAATAAGCGTTACATTCTGAGATTGGCAGCAGTCACACTTTTCTGCTTAAGTGCTTTCCTACTTTAATTTAATAACAGCAGGAAAAAAGTCGCGTTTTATTTCTAAACTGCACCGTTTCTTTCCAGAGTATTATGCATAAAATATAAAAACTTATTACATACAAAAATCATATTTCATCTGAGAAATATCTCTCTAATTACTTCTTTCTGTCCAGATGAGAAAGGAGGAACAGAATTGATAAAAATTAAAGGCGACCATTCCACGTGTTCTTTGTGCTATTTGTGGAAAAGGAGCTCTTAGAATCACAGAACTGTGGGGGTTGGAAGGGACCTCTGGAGATCACCGAGTCCAACCCCCCTGCCAGAGCAGGGATCATTTAATTTGCTTTTTCTTTTTGACCCCCAGAACTGTTTTGGCTCCTAGGCCAGAAGATATCTGAAACGTGGCCCGTGTTAGATCTTTCTGGTTTCTCATTTTTTTAAGCAAACTTCTACATCTCTTTATTGTAACTGAAGAATTCCCATCGATTTTCTCCTCCATCCCTCCTTTCCACTCACGCGTTTTTCAGCTGGGCTCCGTGTGAGTGATCTGAAGATCTGGGAGTCCCAAAGGACCAGGGTTGCACATCCGCATGGAGCCGTGTGGGGCTGCTGGTCACTTCCCTGCGGCTCTGTTCACAACATTCCACATTTCCCCACTCATTCCATCTTGTATCAAGAGTTGAGCTTACTTCGGCTCAAAGCCTGCATGGAGTATTACTCAAATAAAACTCATCTCTTACTTCCTCTTGCATTCTCCACCTCTCCTTGGCTCCTTAAATTCATCTTCATATTTTGTACCCTCTGGCATCTGCATTTTGAAAGGTGTCAGCTTGACTGCTGAGTGCTTCCTCTACTTGAAGATTCCCTTTAGAAATAATTACTTCTTTGTTGCTCAGTGATGTTTAAAAGACTTCTTTTGCGTTGCTGCTCCGTATATCGTCCTCTATAACGACAGGTTTTTTGATTCTATCTAATCCACTCTCAAATATCGAAATCCCTTGAGTGTAATCCTCTGATTATGGCACGGTTTCTCCTTCTCTTATGCTATTTACATGGTTTGAAATCTAATGTTAAGTACCTGGTTTTATGCTGCTTAATTTTCAGACTGTTATGACATTGTTTGGCCATATATCAGGTTTTTTTTTTTATTTTATTTTTTACCCAATCTGCCTTATTTGTGTGGGTATCTGTGTGCATTTGTATTTGGCACGTTGTTGCTCAGATGAAGTAGAAATAAACTATCGTAATGATAGAAGTTGAATGGTAGAGAACGATTCTCACTGAAATTTTACAGTAGTTTGTTGCAAGTTGTAACAAGTGAATACTGAAGTGAGCAGTTGTTACCAGTTTCCAGAACAGTTTCTTAAAAAAGAGTATAAAACAATATTAAATCCAGGTAGGCTGCATGTATATCATAGAACTACCAGAAATTATCTGTCCTGAACATACAGCTATGCTTAATTAGTGTTGTTTCTATTTAAAAAGAATGCATTTATGATACAAGGTTCAACATTTTTGGTACCGTACTATAATTGGATGCGTACTAGATTTCAACACCTTGTAAATTACCAACAGTTTGTTTTTTTAAAAATATCCTATATGGCTGCAGGTAGAAACTATGTAAAACGTTGAAATTTCTTCTTTTCCCAGAACTCCCTAACAGACATCCATAATCAGTTCCTGGCAGCACTGGAGTCACTGAAAGAGTTCTGGGACACCATGGATGAAATTGATGGGAAGACGTGGGTGCTTGAGCCGGAAAATCCCACGAGGAGTGCTACAGCAAGAAGAATTGCAATAGGTACTGAAAGGCTTGAAGGGATGCGTGGGTTTGAGACATCAAAGTCAGGGTGCTGTTTTCTCTGCTTATCAAATTGGGTGGTTTTTCTGAGTTAGGAAAACTAAGGGGAGGACTTCAAAAACAGCAAAACACAACTCTTACTTGGGACTGAAAACAAAAACTGAACACTGAGCCTGTTTATGAAATTACTACAACTTTATGGTGTTAAATATAAAGTTTTAAATCAATGAATCAATATTTTAAGAATACAGCTTAGAAAACGCCCTGATCTCATTCACAAATTCCAGTTTTTGAACAGACTGACTTCAGATTGATCCTGTCCTGGAAGGGTGAAAGGAGAATTAGAGTGTAGTCCAAAAGGAGAAAAGGGAGGCTAAAGAGGCAGGTGGGAAGGACAAAGAAATGAGGAGAGAGGAAATTAGAGGTACAGTGTTAACAATCTGAAAAAGTACCTTCATTCATATGCTGATGTGTGGCACTTGAAGGTCCTAATATATATAGAATGGGGAGTGCTGTACTTGCAAAGGAGAAACTTAGTGATGTCAGAGGTTGGGAACACAGGGGAAAATGTTGTCTTTGAAAAGATTTCTGATTTTCAACTTAAATCCAAAATGTCCATAGCATACTGTAGAAATCTGAGAACATACAATGGACCAAAGCAGACCTAAGTTGTCCCCTGCAGAAGGGCTGGTTGCCTGCAGTGCCAGGAAGGAAAGCTGCTGGTGGCATGGTGGGAGGGACTGAAAAGTTCAGCAGCTCGCTAAAATGCAGCGGATTGGGCAATGCTTCCTTTGTGGCCAGGGTAGCTTTATCTTGGTGGTACTCTGACAAATGGAAAGGAAAGAAATGCCTCAAAGCTCAAATCAACAGAGGGCAATATAAGACTTCGAGCCCTTTGTTTCCAGTCAGATGATGTTAAGCCTAAATTTTGATTTCATTCATTCCAATTTACTCAAGAAGGTTAAGCCCGACGTACCTGTTAATTAGGAAATGAAAAAGCTGGGTTTCACTTGTTCGTATTTAGAGATGTCCTGTAAGGTTTTTAACCTGGATCCAGAATGTTTTTGAACAAATCCTATGAGGATGTGGGGGTATCATCTGAAGGAAAAACATTTGCTGTTTCAGAAATGTGCTGTGGCTCGCTCAGTCCAGGAGTATGCTGTGGAGGGGAATTACTTTGTTGATACACTGTCTTTATCCTTTTTGACTATAAAAGATGATGAGGAATTAACAATTACATCTCTACTACCTTTATAATTTCACTAAGATTTCAAATGGATTATGCCATTGGCTTTACTTCGATTATTCAGAAGTCCAAGTGTTAAGGCTACGGCTAGTCCCAGAGCAATGCAAGATGTAACATTTTTACCAAGTTGCTGTTTTTAATCACAGTCCCTTGAATGTTTTGTACGACTAGTTCGGATACCTACCAACTTCTCAATTATTTGCAATGATTAAAACCAGCCTGAATTGACTAATTTAAAGCAGTTTTCTAAGTTAATGTTCTCATTTTCAGGTAGGTTATTGTAAAGCAAAGTTCCACTTGTGGTTTACTTTCTCCTTGTAGGGAACAACATTTCAGTGAATGTAGAGGTAGATCCCAGGCATCCGAAGATGCTCCCCGAGTGTTACTTCCTTGGAGCAGATCACGGTAAGGCAGCAGGCAGACACTTGTTTCTCTCCTGGAACCTGATCTCTGGTGAGCAGGCAGTAGGGTACGCTGGGCAGACATTAAGTCGAGCCAGGAACTAGGTGATGTGCATTGGAGTTTTACACACTAGATGCTGTTTTGTAACAGCCTGCATCTCTGGCATGCTGGTTTGCTGAGCCACACTTCATCCCAGTGCTTTCCTAACAGTTTACAGGGAAACCCATGTCCTACTGATGATTACCCAGTTCTGTTTATAGGTTGATTTTCTTTAAAAAATATTAATAATAATCCACTGCCTGTGTCTTAGTGGTGTTTGGAAGTATATGTCTTCCACTCTGCTTCCCATAGCTCCTTCTTAAGAAAAATAAATCATATCTTTGTGAGTGTGGTGTTTTAATTGCTGATGTTATCAATTTCTAAAACTAAAGGCAATCATTACATTAGGTGCCTTAAATAATTAAAAAAAAAAAAAAAAGCCAAAAAATTTCCAGCACCAAATATGCTTTGCCCTTCAGGGCTGAAATAGAAGAGGTAGAACTGGGCAAGAGACAGCAGGAGATCATAAAGATCTTACAACTATTGATGTCCTTTGTTTGCAGTGGTGAACCCTTTGAGAATTAAGCTGAACAACAACATGCACTTGTGGTAAGCATCTCGAACAACAGGGGTTTGGAACTGGAATGGTCCTTGCTGTTCTTAGCGTTGAGTTCTTTTCTCCTTCTCTCCCACTTGCAGGGATCCAGAAATTAGTTTGTTACAAAACTTGAAAGACCTCTTAGAAATTGATTTTCCATCTCGTGCTGTGTTAGAAAAAAGCGTAAGTTGCTTTTTGTTAATGATCGGTCGTTATTTCTGAAGATTTAAATGGTCACTTTGTAACTGCCGGCAAAAATAGGAGACGTAGAAGAGAGGTAATTGGATTAACATGTTGTCGTAAGGACTTGGGAACTTCAAGCAACAATTGTCAGTGCTTGTTAACCTTTGATTAGAGGTGCACACTTTCCTCT
Organism: Penelope pileata; assembly: GCA_013396635.1. Lineage (NCBI taxonomy): Eukaryota > Metazoa > Chordata > Aves > Galliformes > Cracidae > Penelope > Penelope pileata. The sequence goes on along the minus strand of WBMW01001136.1, from coordinate 271,545 downwards.
GGCCTTCATAGCAATAAGGTGATTAATAACAGGCTTCACTATTAAAAGGGAAAGAGGAAGTTCCAGAGCAGCTAATGAGATGTGGAAAATCCAAACACTCGGTTATGGATGTTGGTGACTTAAGTTCCAATTAGGTAGAGCTGCTTAGAGGGGACAAGAGGCCATCCAAATACCGGTGCGTTTCAAACAAACTTGGAATTAATTTTTGACAATGCTGTAACACTGGGTTACTAGCTTGGCTTTCACTCGTGCAATTTTTTAAATTAATATCTGACTGCGAGGTCTTGTGTCCAAGTGTAACGACAAATGGTTGTGTTTGATAAAAAGGAACAGTGGGGCCCAAGAGTAGGAAGATGCTCGTCAAACGAGATGTAATGCAGCGAGGATAAAACATAACCTAGCAGTCCTGTACATCTGGCAACTACTCTCACTCTTAATACCACAATGCTGTGAAAATCTGTATCGAAGGCAGAAATGTTTTGTGATTCTAAAGAACAAAAAGCGCAAAACCACAGAGATGAAAATGTTTCTCTGTGTTCCAGCCTTGTTTCATCCCCTCAGAGCTAAACTGTGTTGTGTTTTCAGGATTTTACTAAGGACTGTGGGATCTGCTATGCGTATCGACTCGATGGCACCACTCCGGATCAAGTGTGTGACGATCCCCGATGCGGACAACCTTTCCATCAGGCCTGCCTCTATGAGGTAAAGCAATTCATGGGACAAATTTGCTTGTGAACTGACCGACAGATCCTAAAACATAAGCACTGCACACCTAAAATTACAGATGAAGCAAACTCCCAGAGTATACCCGATGAACTGTGTTTGCCAAGTCCTCTGTTAATAGATGGTTTCTAAATTTAACACGAAACAAATCTAATTGTAATTCACTGATTTGTGTTGCAGTGGCTACAAGGTCTTCCTTCCAGCAGACAGAGTTTTAATGTCATCTTTGGTGAATGTCCCTATTGTAATAAGGTAAGGAAATCTGCTGAAAATGGGAGATGGAATTCAGTAGCATGTGGTACCTTTGTTACCTGAGTCTTTTGTTAAGGGGAATTTCTGGTTTCATTTCCCTTTTAAACTTTTCCTCTCTTTATCCTGCTATGTAAACTCCCGTGCATTTAAATAACGATGCATTAAGTGAAGATCTTCTGAAGCAGCATAAAGATATTGTAACAACTAGAACAAAAATAATTAAATATCATGCTGTTGCCTTTCATGATATTTTTTAATTTGTCTGTAGCAAAAAATTCATTTCAGAAAAATTGAATCCCAAAATGCATAGTACAGAATGCTTCCAAAAATAGTTTAGTACATATATAATAACTATTCAGTGCAGACTTGGAACTTTAAAAGAACTTGCTTTTAAAAGATATGTATTTACAGTGTTATTTTACAAAAATATTTTCCAAGCCCCTGACACTGAAGTCTTCCATGAAGAAATCTTGACAAGAACAGCGCCCTGGGAACACGGCTGCACTTAAACTGAAGACAATGAAACGATGCCATCAAAGAAAATACAAGGAAAGTAATATGAGCAAGAGAAGTACAAGTATAGCTACGCTGTAGTGGGATCTTTCTTCAGAAAATGCAAGCCTAACCACAGCGGCTGCAGAAAGAGCAGGCTCCTGCAATGACAGGGCATCACCTGCAGTTAGGAGCTGATCTGGTTGCTTTGTGGATTCTGAGAATGTTACTCGGGGGTTGAGTGGTGGGAATTCTCTTCCTGTGTCTTTCTGCAGGGGAAAAAGCAAAGAACAGTAATAACAACCTTAGTATTTACGTGAATGAGATCTGAATCATTTTAAAAAACAACAAAGTGCCAAAGATGGCACCTAGGTATCTAGGTTACCTGCGAGAAAGCAATACCATTGTGACAGCCTTCACTCTTGGACTTTCAGACGGATGTGAAATGCTTAACTGAAGCTATGATTGCCACCCTTTCAAGAGAGAGATTTTATACCTGTTCCTGGAGTGAACAGCTGGAATTCTTCTCTATCTTTGGGGAAATAGTTAAAGTCTTTGTTCCTCCTAATAAATAACCTGCTAAACACAATCTGAAGTTTCATTTGCTGTTTCAACTTGTAGAACTTTTTGTATTTGGCAGCCAGGCTTCTGGTTTATCATGCATAGCACCCGGATCCTGTTAGCGTGTTCTTCTGTCTAGCTGAACAGGGTGGGTGGTGGTTGAGGCCTCCAGAAGCGATGGCGTCCTTACCTTACCTCTTTGATCTTCGTCTCTGACATGAATCCCCAAACACTACAATTCTGTTTCTCACATATCCAAGCCTTCAAAATTCATCTTTACCTGTATTTTTCACTGTCCCTTAGAAAAATTTCTAACTCTGGTTTCTCTTCCATGTTCTCATTCACACTATGTAATTCTTAGTGACTACATCCAAACATAAATATAGCCCAACTATGAGAGCCGTGATCAGTTCTGGTTCTTTAAAATGTACTTCTCCTTCCTCCTCCAGTGTCGAGACCCACAATCCACGTGGTGTGCTCCCTGTTCAGGTGAACAGGGGATGTTATGAGGACACCAGCTCTTTTTTTCCCCTACCTCATGTTGGAAAACCAAATGGCTCTCTTTCCGTATCTGCATCTTAAGAAGTAACAGTAGCTTCCATGCAACATGTACAGGAGGAAAAGGGATTGGGGTGGGGGGCCTACTTCTTTCTTTCGCTAATTTTAACGTTTTGCATTTGAGGACTGTGAAGTAGCACTCGGTACCTTTAGAGAAGCCAAGTTATATTGTGTCACAACTCCAGAGACTTCCCAGAACCTGACTGCCTTGGTACCAGCCAAGACATCTCCAAAAATTTTTCTGCTCACCACTTTACTGCCTGATGCTCTCAGGTACAGCTGGGCTTTTTCTGCTTCATTCTCCTAGCTTGTACCGGAGTCCCCAGGCAGTGATCAGCAGACTGCTTGAAGCAAAGAATTGTGGATTAATAATAAAGCCATCTTTAAAGCTGCATTTTTGTGCTTATTAAAAATTGTCCTCATTTAGCAGTTTATTTTGTTTGTGAAGGAAATAAGCAGGGCTGAGTTTGTCACGGAGCACAGGATGTTTACTAACCTACTTCTTTTACTAAAACCTTGATCAGCTTTTTTCACTCTGTAGAAATGGACAGTTGAAGAGTAGGACAGAATACAACCATTGAACCCTTCTAGGCAGTAATTACCAATCATATCTGAGATTATTTAAATTCTAAAATCCTGATTAATAAATCAGAACTTAAGACCAAGAGTGCTGTCGAGTTTTCTGCTACATAGAAAGGAAACTAATCAGGACCCCAGAAGGAGAATGGTTTTCCCCAAGGCTTCTATCTGTTGGGCAGGCACACTAGGGCAGTGCTTCACTAACAAGCTGTATGAAAGCAGTGTTAATGTGGAACAGTACGACCACGACACCATGCACAAACCTTTAGTGTTTGTGGCAAACATTGAGTTTGCATACGTTTAGTTTCCAGTTTGTTGGTTTGGTTTCTATTTTCTTGAGTTTTTTCCAAACTCATTTTTAGCAAAGCTCATCTTGCTTTCCCTGTGTGCCATGCCTGTTGTAAGGTAACACCAAATGGTCACCTGCTGCGGGTCGGTCTCCTGAATGACGCTGTTCAGTTCCATTGGCTTCGCTTCAGCATGGCAGTGCCTGTGCGTTGTCCAAGCCTGGGGCCTGCGTGGGTAGTTGGAGGCTTCCTCCTTCATCTTCTGCCTCTGTTTCACTGGGTTTGGTGAAGGCTTTGGTAGGTGAACCTGTTGACGTACAGACAGTAATTCTGTATGCTGCAGAAAAATCAGGAGGAGTCACAATTCCTGCAGGTACCGTTCCAGTGTTAGAACCCATCAGGTTTGAGACAGGTAGGGACAGAGTGCTGGGTTCACGCTTCCTCCCTGGGTACAACACGCCAAGAGCCAAGTAAGCCAGGCAGGATGTGCCAGCTTCTGGTGTTTGTGACTTTTTTCCAGCACTCTGGCTCTGCCCTTCCCAAAAGGTGGCCAGCAAACTAATGGAGCAAACTCCCAGGAGAAACCACGTGTTACTGCGGAGCCCAAATCCTCACCTGCTGAGGCTCTGCTTGGGGAGGTGTCCGGCTGCAGCTCCTTGGCTTTCCTTCATCTTGGAGCTGTCTGCCTGTTACTCCAGTACAGGCCTTGTTTTGACAGGTGGTGTCCTCACTTTCCATCTTTTTTTGCTTCTGTTGAACTGGTTTTGGCATAGCCTTTGGTAAGCGAACCTGTTGATGAACAGTCAACAGTTCTGTACACTAAAAAAATCCATCAGTATTTCAAAAAGAAAAATGCTTTAACTTCAGCACTGAGAACACAGAATGAAAGCAAGCTTTTATCTTTCTTAAAAGAATTGTTTTCAGCATTTTAATTATCAATAAACGTCTTCCTCAAGCAGTACAAAGTTAGAGCTGTTTGGGGAGTGTGCTACAAACTAAACCTGAGTTACACCTTTCAAAGTTCTCATTAACCATCTTCGTGGGGAATGAGGCCACTAAGTCACCGTTGCATCGTTACAAGTAGAGCTGAGTTCATTGCCTACCAGTGCAGTGAGTCAAATGCAAAACTGCCTGCAGGATAACCAGTGAGCCTTCTGCCTCGGGTAATCTACGAGAGAAGTTTTATATTCAGCTACAGTCTCCTGAAATGTAATTGGGAACACGGGGTGAATAGCTGCACTGAGTTAATGCAAGTTTTCTCTAGTGCTGCTCTAAGCACTATGCATCAAATGCTATCTGCTTTTGGCTTTTGTAACTTGGAAGAGAAACGTAGCCAAAACACAGGCTGTATGCCACGTGCCTTTGGTGCTGCTGGCACACTAATAACTCTGTAACTGCAATGTTTGCATATGGTCCCATGTGCAGCAGCTGTGTCTCAATGTAGCAGTGAAAAAGGAAATAATAGGCTGTTTTCTCGTCCTGCAAATTAAATACATATAGGAGATAGAAGCTGCCCAAACTAAATACTGCTCAAAGTGCCAGGAGGCACTTCTTACAGCTTAACCCAAAACACCTAGACTGAGTCACTTTCAAAACAGGACTTACAGCACTTAGGAAAATATTTACCGTGTGCCCCAAACTTGCCATACTCCATAGCATTACAGTGACAAGCTGGTATGATTTCCAATAGGAAACGGACGGCATCTAGTAGGCAGCTTGGCCCTAACTCCAGCACTTTCAGTGTAGGCAAGAAAGCTGAAAGTATTTATCCAGTGCCAAAAACTGTTGTAAACAAATTGGAGAATTAACCTAATTAATATTTTATCATCTGTTCAATGTGCAATGAAACAACGAACCGGGATGTAGCTACTGTTGCACCTTTTATGTCATCTCAAGACCAGATTCATGCACGGTAACATTCAACTTCTGCAGAAATTCCTTTTCACATTGTCCTCGAGGCTAGCTAGTGTCACAGGATCTCCTCAGTGGCAGCTGTGGCTGCTTGCTGGCCCTCCGAAGGGAGGGAACCCAGGAGCACCTCCTCCCTGCCCCAAACTGCTGCAGGTGAAGCAGACAGGGCAGCCAGCGTCAGATTCTGCTGTAAGAAGTGAGGAGAGGGCCTTGCTTGTAGTGGCTCTCCCTGTTGTCAGATTGCCTGATAATGGGAAGTGTTGGGAGAAAAAAGGGGAGGTGGGAAGAGAACGCAGAGGATGGAAGGAGCCAGACCCAGGGTACGCGGGCAGAGCCGCAGTGCAGCACCGAAGTGCACCAGGCCCTGAGCCACAGACTGACAGTGGATTTTCTAAAAATAGCAGTAACGTTAGAAAAGTTCTCTCTCCTTGTATTTAAGCGGCCCTTAAGTCCTTTGAATAACCCTGGAAATTTCCTTTCTGCAGCTGTTTTGCAGTGGCTGTCACAAGAAGCTTTTGCACATAAGCAGCAGCACAGGCTGAAGAAACATACTTGAGTAAAAAAACAAATAGGTGATCATTGGCACAGCACAACGCTCCTCTTACTCCAAAAAGCAAGGCAGTCAACATCAAAAATGACTCTGAAAACGTGATGATAGGTGCCAAGATTTAGGAACACACAGACTGTCTCCAACCTCGGCGTTGGCCACAGGAAACAAATCTGCCTCAGCCAGCAGCAGGGCAGTGCTCATCAGTGGCACTCCTCGCTCCGGGCTGCTGGAGCAGGGCTGTGCACGTGCAGACAGCGAGGGCTGCAGCACTTCCACAGTCCAGAAGTTTTAGCTTGTCTAACACCAGAGCGTACGAGTCCTAGGGCAGGCAATGGAAGGCAGTGGATTTACTGTGCAGCTGAAGCACGGATCTGTGAGCAGAGATGCAACCAGAGCGGCCGGCCATCAGCGAGCAGCCACCTGATGGTTCCAGTAAGTGCAGAAATTGGAGAAAAAAAATAAATTAGTGAGGACGTCACAGTCACCGTCATAGCAAGGAAAACCCTGTCACTGAAACAGCTTTTGGTTTTGTTGAAAGATAAAAGTGATCAAACCAGAGAAGTCAATAAAATTGCTAAAATAAGTATCTGTAATTACCAAGATCAAAACCCAGCGCCTTTTTATTAAACGTGAACTTTAGTCCTGCCTCCCGTAACACGTAAATAGTGCTGACAATTGGTTTGTGAGGCACTAGCTACAATAAAATGTAATTGTATCATGAGAGAAAGGTGACAATCAGGAGATCATGAAAAAATTACATATTCTCACTGGTGGTTAATTAGCCATGCAAAACCCCCTCAAACAGATATTCTCTTCTATTAGGAATGATTACTATGCAGGCCTACAGATGTCAATACCACAGTCATTCAAATACTTCTTTCCCTACTAATTGAAGGTTGTAAAGCTCTGGTGCCAAGGTTTTGCTTCCAAAGAGCTAATTTATGACTAGAAGGATATTTTATGTCTTCAGTTGCAGCAGCTACAAAACTCAGCAAATCAGAACCATCTGTGCACTGATACTTGAATCACCATTCATCTAGCAGCCTATCAGTCACATTAGTTTGCATCCTGCATTCTTGGCTGACGTACACTCGTGATGGTCCAAAGTTCACCAGAAATATTAAAAATGAATGGTACCCTGACCCTGCCTCATTGCACGCGCACCACAGCCAGGAGCAGGGCTCCTGCACACGGGCAGTTCCAAGGCAGAGGTGTGCTGGGCCTGACATTTCACAGCGAGTCCGGCAAGGCTGCTAATTACCTCGATTTCTACTTATTAAAATAGGGTTTTATTAACCGTATCGTTTCAGACTTAGAAGTACAAAAGGAAAACATAACACGATTAGCTGTCAGGTTTCAAATTCTGCGTTAGTGCATCGCTGCATACCAATAACACGGTTAAATCCCAGAATAATACCTCCTCCACATTAGTGGCTGCAGGAGTATAAAGGCAAATGACAAAGAACAGTTTGAAAGCAAGAAAATGAATTAATGGCTTGCACTAATAAAGGTAACTTTGCTTTTAATCTGGAAAGAAGGAAAAACCCGGCATTCAGGCTCGTCTTCAAGATGTTGGTGAACAAAGTCCTCGACTTCCCCATTATCCTGAAAGTAAATCATTCTCTGCAGACCTACAGCTTTGAAGTGGGAGGCTGCAGGTCAAAAGGACTCATGACAGTTCTTCCTCCTTAAGGGTTGACGTCCCACTTTTTAGCAAAGCCAGGGGAAACAGGAATTAACAAACACGGCGTATTTAAGGCAAAAAGAAGTGCTGTGTCAGTCTCATCTTGCGATCTTAAACTATTTCCTCTTCTACAAAAGAAAATGCAACAATTAAGCAGGAGATTTCAGAAATAATTTCAGAACTGTCTTACTTACTTTGGACGCTTTAGCAGCACAATGATTTCGCGTGCATCCTGCAGTGGAAAATTCCAGAGGCCCATCATAGCGAGTTCCACTTGACTCTAATCCATCCAGCAAGATTTTCTTGAGCGCTTGGTACTTTGGCTTTTCATCATAAGCTAAGCCATAAACACATGCCAAAAACTTGGATAGTTCACCTGTGGAATGTATTTCAAATGTTAATTTCACTTGGTGTAGACCTAGATCTTCAGAAATGTAATTCCAAAATGGATGCCAACCCTACACTGCCAAACAAGATGACAAAATCTCAGCTGAAGACAACACTCAAAGCAGAGCTGACAATATCTTGTCTTTTAGAGATGAGAAAAGGAAAAGATAGACTTGGATAAATGGGCTAACCCTTACGTGCTGTGTCTTGTTATGCATATGCTGTCATTTGCGTGGTACTGTAAATCATCCAAATGTAATAATTAATCAAAACACAATTCACAAATATTGGATCGTTCTGTATGACATAGAAGTATTTTATATCCGAAGGATCATAATACAACTTTAAATATTAACTAGCCTCAACAACTCTATTTTAATCTGCACAGATATCCTTAGAATGCGTTGGAGAATGACAAAGTTTTGGTTTTACTTCTAATAGTTTGACAAATGTTGTTTTTGAGACTACATACTAATACAATCTAACAGCAGTATTATTTTGCTGTCACTATTGAGTGGCTCTAGAAACAAGGAAACCACTGAATGTGCAGAAATAATGCTCTTAGGAAAAACATACAGGGGTGGATCAAGCTTTTCTTTCAGTTGCCAACCCAAGTGTATCCTAAAACTGAAGTGCTACACCAGATATTAGCATCTAGTAAAATCCCAGAAGTGAAGATTTACTAAGTATGTATGTACACGATGAATATATTTTATGTAATATGCCCTGCATTCCCATCATTCAAATGCAAAAATGTTATGAAATTAAGTGAATAAATAAAAAACAGACACTGACCTTTGTGGGAAGCGTGGTGTTTTCCCTGTGCTACTTTTGTATTTCAGTGAAGGAGATACAAAAGACGAAACCAGGCATTCATGTTGTTTTTCAAACTCAAAATACTAAGCAGCAAGCCTTTGGCAGGCAGTTATTCTGTTTCTAAAGAAGTCACTGTTTCCCAAACACCTTGGGTTACCTACAGCTGAGGTCCCTTACATCACTCTGTGGCATGCATCACAGATGAGGTTAACATTTTTGTATTACCACTGGTGGGGGTTGAAAATTTAACCCTCAGTATCTGCATATCTACTTAGCATTTGCTCATGGGATAATGCAGAAAAGGAGCAGCAGAAGTTCCTGCAATAAAAGCATTAAGTAGCCTTCATCATTAAGTATCATTGAGCAGCAAGAATCGTGCATTGTGGAGTGACCAGCGTCCAACAGCATCCAGAAGTTTACTTTCTGCCCTTGCAGTAAACAAGCCTTTGAGACAAACTGCTTAAAGCTTAAGCTTGTACACGAAGAGCATGATCCAATTCCACTGAAGTCAGAAAAATTAGTTAAATTAAATGACACCCTTAATTAATGAGCCTGACGTATAATCTAACAACGAGCATTGCGTAACTACCCTGTTATCAGCTAAATACAGATATTGCAGGCTAAATTCTTATGTTGGACAGATGTGCTTTCAGAGAGGTTCCACTAGTGCCAAATCTCACTCAAACAGGATAAAGGAAAACTCCTGAATGCCTCCGTTCCTGGACCACATACGTTTTGTACTATGTGCTGTCCTTAATACCCTGTTTAATACAGAGCGTGTCTTTGAGCACCGTAGAGATTTCCTCACTAATTCCCTTGTCCCTCAGCTTTTACCGCTCGTTACCTCCACCAAGCCCGTGTTCCTGGATCTGGCCAGAGAAAGCCAAACCTTGTCAAAAAGCTGCTAACAACGGAAACCTCACCCCCGGCCTCTTCTCTTCCATGTGCAGGAAAGGAGTCGCAGCCACCTTCTCCTCAGAATTTAACTAACCCACTAAGCAAACAGGTAGACAGAGAAAAGAAAGGGAAGCATAGGGGAGGAGAGTAAGGATGTGGACAGGACATCAAAGAAGTTTGCCAGCAAAAAAGGAAGGGAGAAGCTGAGACCCGAGTTCCATTTCTAGACTTGATGCAGCTGCGAGGCACATCAGAGAAGTTCAGGTGCAACTGACTCAGTCTTGGTTTGTCCTACGGGTGGTACCGCTGCATGGACACGGGCCTCAGGAATGCATCTGCCTTACAGCACAAAGCCTGGCAATTAAGTTTAACATTTTAAATCAAAGAGTTGGTTAAATTTGTCCTACTTTTATGTTTCGTCTTCTTCCCCAAGTAGAGTAAGACACGTAAGTATTTTTTGTAACAGGCTGAAGAACTGCATGGCACACGCTGTCAGCACACTTACTGCAGCTGCCTCCAGAAGAATTCCATCCCATCACCGAATCTGGGAGCTCATCCATAAGTCTGAAACAACATGAGAGTACAACAATTTTATGTGGTTTTGGAGCAGGTGATTCTTCATTTGGGATTTAGGTAGACAGCGAGTCTCAATTCCAAAGGGAGCGGACCTCCAGGATAGCTAATGATTCACAGCACTGCTTTTAAAACAAGACCTCCCCTTACCAGCTGTATTTTTAACTCTTTGGAGACTGCTGGTTTCATCAAGACCAGGCATACAGCTAAGACTACACCCCTACGTTTTTCTGCAAAGTTTTTCTTTGCAGATATTTTAAGCTTTCTAGATTAAAAAAAAAATCATTTGAACTTGTTCTGATTTCAGCTTCATGATTAATATTTGTGTTTTGAAAGTTAAGAAGCAGTTCTGGTCTGCCTCGTAGTCATATGGCATCAGATTCTTTCTGCCATACAGCTCACGGGCTGTCAAATGGGACACGGGCATGGCAGGGACAGAGAGGGAGGTGAAGCAGTTATGAGTCCTATGCACTTAAAAAAAAAAATAATAATAATTAAAAAGAAGGGCAGGGGCACAGATCTACATTCTATTTATCCAAAAACAGAGATAACAAAGGCCACTGGAGCTCAGAATACATCACACCCTAAAAGGGGGTGAAATCTCACCAGCTCTCATCTTTAAGCAGGCACGAATCCTGATTTCTTAGCACCTGCAGGAGCCTGCAAATGCACCAGCCCCAGCCCCCGTTTCCTGAGTGAAATCTGTTACTTCAGGAGAGCTGTTGATGCTGTCAAAGGATCCTTTGTTTTGTTTTGTTTGAAGGAGCCATAAAGGTCCACTGACCAGGACAGGACATGTTCTCAAATGCATAAAATTGGGTTACATAGAAAATAACCTTCAATCCCATAATCTAGTTAGCCATTGCAAATTTGTTGGTTTGGTCTGCAACAGCTTCACCAAGACCCTGACTTCAGCCAAGTTCTGCCAGCAGGAGAAATCTGAAGAATGGAATCCACCAGGCATGCCCTGCTCTAAGACCTCAGCTCTGTGGTAACCGAGGGACGCTGTGAAGTTCAGGCAATGAATCTCACCCCCAGAGCTATCTAGGCAGACTTTGCATTTTGTAACAAACAGAGTGGGATTAGTTAACGTGCAGCTACTTGCAACGCACGTCTTCCTGCTAGGGTCACCTCGCTTCCCTATGTAATAAACACAAGAAACCTGAAATACTCAAAAAATTATACAGTTCATTAAGAGTAAACTGGTCCTTTTTTTATTCTTCTTAATACTTTCCTCTCTTGACCACCCTCCAAAACAGGATACAAGGCTACATGGACCTTTGGTCACACTGGGAGCTGTTCTCTAGTATCAGAGGTAGGATTTTCAATTTTGGGGAAAAGAAACATTTCAGTAGTGACCTGCCTGGGCCGGGAACATACTTAGTGACTGAGAAGCAACCGGGTACACACACGTATCCTGATGACTATTTCTGGCCTTTGAAAATAGCACAGGCCCTGAAAAATAAGGTAAGCTAAAGGGCAACGTTACCTGGTACCAAGGTACTTAGACCAGGAGGATACTGCTGCTAATCTAATCTATCATTTTCTGTGCATTTCCTCCTAAGCATCTGCATGCCTGGCATCCTTAAAATCCTAGCGATTGAAGGGTTAATCGCCAGGGAAGAATTAGTGAAGCAGCTTGATTGATTAAATTGATTTAACATTGAATTGTGTAAGTGTTACCTTGCAGGGGGCTGCGTAATGATCAGAAGTTCTAAAGGAGAAATATTAAACATAGCATCCGATGTCAACATTTACAGATGCAATCTGTATTATCCACAGTCTGCAGGCTAACCTCCTTCTCTGTTGAGAGCCGATGCCACACTGAATTTGCAGATAGATTTCTGTGGATCAGCTATCCCCATTGTGTACCTCTGTTGTGACTTGCCCTACTTAAAAGTTTGCTGCCTTCTCCAATTGTGATGTTACATTTATGGATAAATGCTCTTCTGTATAGCCTTCTGCAGGCAGTGCTGTTCCACATGCAATTAACTCTCTCAAGTCCCAACTGTGAAAGCAGTGAGAGAAAACACTAATACACTCTGTTGCTTTAGTAAGCTCTAATGAGTCATGCTGGGAAAAATAAAAGATTTTAAGCAAGTTCTTTAGTATTTTGGTATTTAGATGTTTGTAACGGCGGCAGGCTTCTGTGACATTAAAAACCTACACCAAAACAGCTAAAAAAATAGGTATCAAATAGAAAGTGAAATACCTTGAATGCACATCTGGAAGAAAACTTCCAAGAGATTTTGTACTGTCATCTCTACAAAGCCCCCACGAACTTTAGTGGAAACCTACAACATCCTTCTGCTTGTGCAGTAAGACACGTGCTTGCTCACAAACGTTTGCTTTAAAGAGAGCATTGGAAAAACACACAGCAAAGTGACTGGACTGTGCAGCCGAGTTTATCATAGCTGCACAGCAGTACACACATAAAAACAGGCGAGAGTTCACATCTTTAACTGCTTCTAACATCTCTCAATTAAGAAAAATCATTCTTGCTTTCTTGTAAGGTGATACCCTACGGGAGGTAGGGCTGTTCCTCCCAGCCCCGCTTTGTTAAGTGACGGGGATGTCGTAGGGCTCTGGGTTGGTATGCACGTGTGCGTGTGGACGTGTGTGTTGTTTTATTTTTACTTTGTTTTCGCAGTCTGGACAGCCACGGGGTCCTTCAGGCTGTGCTCCCAGGGCAGTTTCCCACATAACCATTGCAGCATGCAGTAGCCAAGGATTTGAAGGTCACCTCGTCTGGATGGGGCTAAAACAGAAGTGGGGGGGGGGGAAAAGATGAAGAATAAGAACCTCTTCTTAGGAAATAGAAAAGACTTTGATTGAGCTACTGTTGATGAAATATGAAAAAGCCAACTGGGCAAAGTATTTTGTTTGTTCAGCTGTATCAGACCTAAAACGCCCAGGCTTTTGGCCACAGTCCACAGACAGGCAGTGACTTGTTACTGTTGAAGTAAGGGTCACTTTCCTCACCTCCTCCAACTTCATCCTTCCTCAGTCTGGCCTGTCACATGGACTTGATCCCCATGGCCTCTGACATGATCCAGACAGCCCATAACCGAGTACCAACACTTTCTCAAAGAGCCAAGCAGTAAAACAAAGAAATAAATGTCTGCTGCTAAATTGCTAACACATGTTGCAGGAAGTCCATGGGGTCCACATTGGTCATGCAGGGACCCTGCGAGCGCAGACTAAACACTGATGGCCTTTCCTGTTCTGCTACAGAGCTGCTGGAGCTCGAAGATATGACAAAACTGCCATCTAGTGTACGTTTGCACACCGAAGCTGCCTGCCTGCCAGCACCAAGAGCTGTTTGTGCAGAGCCCTGGCACAGGCTGAGATACACTTGCAGCTGAGCAAGTCCTGTGTAAACTTACCACTGCTGTTTCCAAAAAGGAAACTATTTCAGGAAGAACGTGCTCTCACCCTGCACACCTCAAATGGATGTACTAACTACAGAATGTAAATACAGTACATACAATTCAATTAAAAATTAACTCCATCCCCAGATATCTCCTGTGCAGAAAAATAGGTAACTTAAGTTAATCAATATATTGATTTTTTCCAAGGGAAAGGATAAAAAAATGCAGTGCTAACACATTTGCTGTTGCTTACTGTTAGTCAGAGGAAACTCAGCTCAAACAATGTGAACAAGCAGGAATTTCTGCAATGTCTTTGTACACATTTGACTTACAGCCTATAGTTCTCAAGACAAGACAGCGTGCAATCTGCAAAACCAGAAACTGTTAATCAAGATTAAAGACAGGTGCAGAAGTTAAATGTGTGCCTTTCCAAAATGAGTTTGAACCCTGCACAAACAAAAGAAGATCTCAGGTTTGTTCGGTACTTCTTGCCTAGAGTAAAGACTGGTAGTTGTGCACACTGCTGCTAATCCCGTTGTAAACAGATGTCATATTTTATGGGCCTTCATTAAATAAATTCCAGAAAGTCACTCAGCAAACTTATCTTTTAATTTAAAGAGTCATCTGCTAAAAGCTACAGTGCCACCACATCATGACTGGTTCTTGTTACCGTGCTCCCATTATCCTAAAAGCAGAAGATAAGTTCTTACAGCTCTCTATCTTCACTACTATTAGACTACGGGGTTATTAAAGGCCCTTCAGTCCAACACAAAGCTACGCTGTCCCCCGGGGGTCGTTTATTTTCTGCACTAGATTCAACAATGTCCTAATGCAAGACTTGGCTCTCGTATTAAAATAAAAACACAATCTCTACCACTTGCTGTTCTGTAGCGATTTCTTCAGCCATAAATCTCCTGTTAACTGTGGAACAATTCCATTCATACACGTGTTCACAACTCCTTTTTCCATTATGGCAATTCCAGATTATAACCATACAAACCAGCACTTTTGATTGCAGATCCTTTAGTTTTCACACTATGCTCTTCTGGCACCTGCTCGTGTAAGATGGGCTACGTAAAGTGGCCTTTTGAGAAAAATTGTCAAAATTACAACAGACACTTTTTCCACTGAGGGACTAATTGATACCAACCCGTAAATAATGCTAAGTCAATTAGATTTCAGGAGCTAACCTAACTGGTTTGCTGACAAAACAGTCCCCAGAGAATGAAGTTTACTCCATGGTTACAGTTGGGCCATGGCCACCTGCCCACTCACTCTGGCATCTTGCAGCCCTTCCTCACCGCCAGAGCACGGCTACACAGAGCAGGAGATGGCTGTGAGGAAGACTTTCCTACCACGTTCCTAAAGCCACCGCAGTCAGCTGGAAAGAAAAAAAAGGCACAAGGAACTAAGCCATACATCACTAAAAATAAAAGGGGAAATGTTTTACAGAGAGATGGTAAATTCCCACATCACTTTATCTCCCAGGTCACTGCAAGTGTTACTACACTAAGGCTTCTACATGTGTTTTTCATAGATCCACATGAAAATGTCACCATTTGATTACTTGGCTGTAGCAGCTTATTCGTTCTCTCTGCTTCGTTCTCAGCTCAGTACCAGAGATGCTAATTTCCTCAAATTTTAAATCATTTTGATCTTAGTAAAAAAAAAAAAAAAAGTGTATTCAAATAACTCATCTTTAATGAATTAATATGATCTATGACCAATGGAATAATTACATTTTCACCCAAATAAAGAACTAATACATAAACTCCTAAGTATACTTGAGAAATAAATCTGCCGATACAACTGGAGATCATAAGAATTCTTGATAAACACCAACAGAGAAGTCTATCTGGCTTCATTTCAAATGTGAAAGCCATGCAAAAACCCAACCATTCTGCTTGATAAGTTGTCACTGTTACCAGAGTATATATTCAAAGTAATACTTAAATCAAATTCTCTTATTTCTTCATAGACTACAAATTCATAGGGCTTTTTTTTTTTTCCCTTTCTGAATAGATATTTGATTTCTGTTTTTCTATTAAACAGGATTTTTTTATGATTATTATTTTAGTCCCATATGAAATACTATTTAATGGCAACGTGTGGGCGGTATTTTATTTCACAATATTTTTATAGTTTAACTTTTTAATTTGAAGATTTAAGGCCCGATTCTGTCCTCACTCCTGCCAAATAAATCAGGACCAGCTCTGCTGAAGTTAATGAATTAACAGCCACATCAGTGAAACCAGAGTCAGGCCACAAGAAGTTTTATATGCACCACAAACATACACCCAACATGCAGGCATAGGGTTGAACAATAACTCAGAATAACGTAACTGAAGCAATTCACCCCGAGAAGAAAATATATTATGTATCTTCGTCTACTGGATTTGGCAGCTATCTGAGCCCTAATATAAATTCAGATTACTATTTTAAAATGGAACATAAATGGTATCACACGAGCCGTGCTATGCTCTCAGTGCTACACTACTCCCAGGAAAGTCATCTTAAAGCCATGCAAAAATGAGAGTTTTCCTCTGTGGCCCGTATTTAGCTAACTTTCTCGGGCCTTTTGTAGGGATCTAGGAGGCTAATGAGCAACAGATGAAATGTTTTTCTATTATTTTTAATTAGCACTGTTGCATGATAATTTCGCCATTAGCATTTCTTTAAATTGAAAGCTTTTCATAAAAAGGATCGTTTCAGTTGCTCATATTGTGTCTACATGCAGTGGAACCTCCAATTCTCACTGGCGTTACAGCATACAAATTCATATTAAATCACAAACAAATGTAACTTACACCACAGCCATTAATCCAAAAGCCCATAAAGGGAAGGAGAGTTAACGTGACCATGGAGAAATATAATTACGGTAAAAATGTACCGTTACTATATTTTAATAAATGAATTAAAATTGGCACACTTTTTTTAAACTCAAAGTTGAGAAGATAAAAATAGACAAAATTTGCCAAAAATCAGTCCCTGCATTAGTGGCAGGAGGAAGGATGAGACCAACAAACCCAGTGGTGAAGTACTGCTTCCCCAGCGTAATCGATCCTTCACGGGGAGCTCACTGTGGCAGCACACCGAATAACCAAATCAAGTGGATGGCTACAGGAGAAAGGGCAGGTAAAAGCAGCTAAACAAAGAAATTACATCAACTGCCATGCTTGGAGGCCATCCATACGGGGTTACCCAGCCTCAGGCATCCCCTCCTCCCTTACACAATTCTGAACCATTAGCTCAGCACTTTGCTGAAACTAACAGCCACCACCACCACAGAATGCCACGAAGAAAAACAAATCCAATGCAAATACAGCGTTGCCACAATTGGACTACAGCTCTTCCAGATAACTCAGCCTGGGGCATGGCAATGAGCAACTTGCTCTGTGCCAGCTCTGGTCTTTGTCCCAAACTCGAATCCCTCCACTACGCAGTCGTGTGGCTGAGAGGCACAGAACACACGGCGGAGCTGGCAGAGGTCTCCTCTGCTGCTTGCGGGGAGGATGCAGCAGGGAGTCCCCAGCACTCTGCTCGTAAGCAAGTGGGATGGCAACACCAGCCTCAGTGCTGAGGGCTCACGTCCTCCCCATGGCAGGACCATGGCTGGCCAGATGCCCACACATCAGCACCAGCCCCTCAGCCACAGGATGTGACCCCAGCACAGCAGTAGTGTCACTCATCTCAAGAGCCACAAAAGCAGCAACACTACTGCTCTGTCCTGTCATGCCTGAGCATGCTGAGAGTCAGCAGGTCCTGCAGGATAGATGTTCCCAAATTGTGATCCTCTCTCTTTTATTCCTCTGATGGAATAGAAATCAGGACTGGGGAGATGGGATGTGCTGAAGAGGGCTGAGGCCCTGATTTGCTGGGCAGCAGCTTAAGTAGAAGCAGTTGAGAGAGACTGGGTTGGAAATGTGTCTGCATAAGAAAAAGGAGTAGGAGGTGAAGCAAGTTCACCATGAGATCTGAGTGGGAGATGAAATGGTGGTGGCAAGATGTGGGTGCATGAAAGGTCCCACGGACGCAGTAAGCAGAATGCACAGGGACAAGTTTTACTCCTCTACATCTGTGTGGCAAAAAAACAAACTCACAAAAGTAAGGGGCTGACAAATTGGGGCTAGCAGTCAGCTGTGAGGGTCACTAGCTTTTTGAATTCCTGGTGCAGAACATGAGAAAAAAAAATATTAAAAAAGAGCCAATTCCAAGTCACACTCATGCAGCTGTGCTGGAAAGCGGTGATGTTCAACATTTTATTTTTGCTACTTCTGGCCACTGTGGCAGGACAGAATAAGCTTACAGAGGTGGTTTTCAGAAGCTATTCTGTCTTCTCTGTTCTCCTTGCTAGAGCCTGACTGTCTTCACTTACCATGACCTTCTGCTCCTTCTTCTACTGTGGACACATTTCCAATCCAACATTCAGAAACTAAAACATCATTTTATTTATTTCACACTGCAAAGTTCCACCCATCTTTCACCAGTTATATTTTTCCTTTCATTTTTAGATTTACAGTTTGTCCTGCACACAGCCTTTGGGAAGCACATACCAAACTGCAGAAAATCAATAATTCATTTGACCGACAAAAAAATGCAGCAGCCTTCCTCTGACTCCTAACTACACATGGACAGATGCCAAATGAACCTCTTGATCCAGAGCCATTTAGAGCTGAAGTTCTCTAGAAGCCATGAAGGCTCAGAATGAATTTCTTTCCAGGCATAGGTGTTTATATTCCTGCACATCCTCCCTAGCAAAACGAACCCTGCAGATGTTCTAGTCAACCCTTGCATGCGAAAGAAAAGGGAAAATGGACAAGCACTGAGCTGTGTTTTTAATATCAAAAAGCAACAGCTCTGTCAGACCCGTGGGGAAAACAAGAACAAGAGCTGCAGAGCTGTCTTTACGATCAGCCCGATGCTACATGTCCTGTACAAACCTGTGTGAGCACTGGGACAGACCGTGAGGAGCGCAGGCTGCAATGGGAAGGGCACACAGATCTGGCTGGAATGTGGCATCAAGGAAAGCTGCAACTGCCTTCCCCAACACAGGGCTAACAAAGCAGCCCTTACCAAGGCTAACTTGGTCAGCTGCTCTGCTGATCCTTCAGGCAGTCAGAAGTCACCACTGCTGTCTTAAGCAGGTTTTACTATTTTAGATGCAGACATTGGTCCTGCAAGGATTCTGGCAGGTGCTCTGCCCAATGCAGGAGATGGCAAAACCACTAAGCCACATGCAACGTTTGCTAAAAGGAAGGGGAGAGCTATCTTGGAATCTGTGGCAAATGAACATATGCTGGAGGGAATTCAACACAGACAGTTCCTACTCTCACGCTCATCAACGATACCGAATGAAAACTGGTCTTACACACTCAATGCACAGGACTGGAGTATTTAAAAAAAACTCAATATGTTAAGCGCAGTATATCTCCAGAGAAATTAGGTATTGACTGCATGCCTCAGTGAGTAGAAAATCTACAAAAATCCATAAAAGGCATTGATCCAAATATTACATTTTAACACTATGTAACAATTTTTTAAACGTACATTGGGTGCAGATATAATTCTCTTTAATTATCAATCAACAAACACAATGTAATACTGTTTATACAGTAGGGTCTTTAAAAAATGAATACAATGAATACTCTCAAATACTATGCTAAAATTAACAGCGTAGTTGTGCCATATGGAACATGCATCAAAATAGAAAGGGGCTTCATTTAACAAACCCTGTAAGAAGACACTTATTGGCCATGTGCTGTTTGCAAAGAGATCCATCCATCAGCTGCAGAGAGCTGGTGGCATGGGTAGGATTCTGTGGCAAAAAGCCCCAACCCGGGCCCTGGCTTGTCTCAGGATGAGCTCTAGGTATGGGAGGGATGCAGCTGTGGTTGTGCTGAATACCTGCAAACACCCAACAAGTTCAGAAACCGAAACTGCAGGGAGCACAGGAGAGTCAGCCTGCGGGGCCCACATGTGCACTGCGCAAAACCTGCAAAAAACTGACAACAAACCAGCAGAGAGCCAAGAAACAAGGCAGGGCAGCTGCTCCCAGGAAGTCCCAGCTCAGGAGAATTCACCTTCTGTTCCAGCACAAAGCCACCAGCAGGTCACACTGGCACGCGCTAAGCCAGCTTGCTTGAAGATGCGATTCACAGCTGCCCTACGAACGGCACATCCCACCCGACCCGTACCAGAGGCTGTCAGACAAACAGGGACAAACTGTGCCACCCAGAAGTGAAACCTTCTGGATCTCAGTGGCCCACATACCTTCTACAAGTGATGAGCTCCACAGCAAGCTTAGTGAATAAATAGGCATGCAGCTGGGTTAACCTCTCAATTCAGGTAGGGAAACACCAGTTTTGATTTAAATTAGTAGGAAGTGGTTGCATTTGACTGGCTTTATGCAAGAAGGTTATCAGCTTCAAGCATTGCCAAGAGGCACTTTTGAAAGCAACAAATTCATAATTTTGTTTTTAAGTTTCAGGATGTATCTCAAATCACTGCATATATTCAGGTAGCTACTTTATGAATAAAACCAGAGCAAGTCAAAATGTTCTCATTTGTCTACCTCAATACAGCAACTGTACATACAGTACATTGAGAGGTTTTAAGGTTTGAAATATATTTATGTTGCTACATGCACTCAGAAAATGCCCTCTGGAAAGGATCTCATTTATATAAAATAACATTTTTTAAAATGAACTATATTCCAAGAGCATTTAAATAAAAAATATTCCATGCTGAAAATTTGGGTAACACCAGAGCTAAGGCTGTCTATGCAGCTGCAATTTGCTAACAGCGATGCAGTGTTTAAACACTTTTCAGAAGGGCACCCCCTCTCACTTGGTACTTGAGACTGTGCCAAGACCTGATCACACATCAGGAGAACAGGAGACCATTGAGAAAAGCCCTTTGCAAAACTGTTGGAGGTCTTCTGCAACTCCAAAGCTCACAAGACATGAGATGAGAGAAACCAGTCACCGTATTTCGCCATCTGAACCTGAGGAATCCCTGGCAGAAGTCTCTGCAGATGCGTATTTTCCCTGGGATGCTGAGAGACCTGCTGCAAATGAGAAACTGGTAATCTGACCTTAATGGATTCAGGCTGTTACAAAGCCAGAGCTGAGGCACTCAATATGAACAGTTTGGATTCTTCACGACATACCAGATAGCATGTTCTGCAGGCTTTTCTGGCAGAGCAACAGTAAAAACTGCAGATTTTCTGTTTGCAGCTGTTAAGAAGTATAAATTTTTCAAGTGTAAGATGGGGGAAACGCCCCTTCAAGCTACCTTCCTGAACATTTTGTTCTCTAGAGTCTGCCAGTTTGCACCAATTCCAGCACGGTGTTAGTTACTGGAGGAAATAATCTAACCCACCAGCTTGCTAAAGACAAAAGCTTCACTTACAAGTGGAACACGCACACGCTTTGCCACACATTTCCGTTAAATTTCCCTATTCTTTCAAATAAAAGGAATTACCTGCCTAGTAATCATGTATTCAACAGATAGCTGCCTACTAGACAAGGTAGCTACTATAACCATTCAACTGCTGAGCCCCAAATACTCACAGCAGCCACATAAAAGACCAGTGCACAGACACATCTCTGACTGCCAGGAAAACAAGCCAGAGGCAGGCCTCCCGAAAACGCACTGGATGCTTGGGCGGGCTAGAAGAGGCTGAAACAGATGCCCTCTTCATCACTGAGTATTTTTTAGAAGGTGAAATCATGCAATTGTCTTAGCAGCAAACACTTAACAGTCTTATTTCATTTTTCCTAATGACCAGAGTTAAACGATTGCAGGTTTTAACAGCGCCGGCAAATTATCAAGACCCTCTACATTACATGGTCAATGGTCCTTTTAATAGAAAAAGCAATAATATACTGTTGTTTGTGCCAACGAAAACTCGTTAGAAAGTATTAGTTTAAGGTAACAGTTCAGCAGCTATTAACAAGCACAAATTCCTGCAGTTATCACTTGTGACACCACGATCCTAGCAAAGTCGGCAACAGAAGACCATTCCTTTTGTTTCAGAAGATCTTGGGGGTGGAGAGGGGGGAGTAAGGGAAAGAAAAGTTAACAAAAACACTGCTTCATAGCAAGAGTCAAAGTTTTTCAATAATCACCATTTTTTCACTAGCATAACATTAGAATTGACTTTTTGTCTTGCTGACATAGCAACTAAGAAAGTTGTGTTGCATTGACCATATTGATTGTGAACAATGCAGCCATCAGTGGGACTCTGCACCATATATTTTCGATATTGACCTCCCATTCCCTTTTCCATGGCTCTATGGGTCTGCTATTGGATTTGGACTGCAGTGTAATAAACAGCTAAGGTTTAATTAATGGTAAATGAATACAAGACATAGGTTATGACTTTAACTAATTAGGGAATTGTTGAATTAAGTCTGCCTTGGAATGCAAGGCAGTACAATCAATATCCAATAAAAGGACTATGTATGTAATTTACCTGCAAATGTGTTTCCAATACCATCAAAGTGAGTTTAAATAAGTAAGATATATGAAAGGCTACTGGAAAAAGATTTCAAGAAGTTAACACTTTACGGCTTCAAAAAAGGTTTTTCTCCTTGCAGAAGGAATGTCATCTTGAAATATCCTCTTGCAACACAGATGGTGACACTCAGACACAGCTCTCCCTAAAGGACAGAGCAGACTTGAAACACTTTTCCTTGACGACGCAACACTAACAAATGCTGCCTCTGTCTCTACAGAGTACAGCAAACACAAACCAGTGCTCCCAATCTGAACCAATTAAGCTTAATGGCAAGACTTTTCTTAGGGCATCTTGGTCCCCCTTCCAGTACCACACGAGCAGCAGCCTTTCAGTTTTAATCGTGTTGTCCCCTTCCCCACCAGCACTGAAGAAGTGCTCGCAGGTACAAGAGGAGGTCACCACACAAGGGTCTGATCAACCCCAAGCAATCCCCAAGACTACTTCTACTGTATACATCAGCTCTCACAGCCTGATTACTCATTCTGTAATCACTCCTCTGAAATACAAAAAAGAAACCTACCTACTCCCTTGTGGGCATCTATGCTGGTAAACTCTATTGTCCCATTATGGCCCTTCCTAGGATTTTCCTGATACTGTTTGTGGTTCCCATTGGGACAATATCTGTAGGAAAGTCCATAATCTGCAAGATAAACCTGGAAGACATGAACAGACAAATGAATAATGCTTTTGTCCTTTGAAAGTATAACCTTTATAATTAAGTCTTAAGAAACTGATAGGTTAAGGACAGCCTTAGATCTAAATTTTATTAAACCAAATGGTGCCTCAGGATAAAATATGTACAACTGGGGGCTATAACAGCTGCCCTCCCCATTTAAATCCTTTCACTACCACACTTTTTATCTTATATTGGAGTTGAGTAGAATTTCAGTCTTTTTATTTTGTTCCTAAGCTCTCTCCTCTCCAGGTGGGCATCCAGACATCATAACCTGCAATATGCCTTTTATGTATCCTCGTGTTGCTTGTGGGACCCTTTTCTCCCCTTATTTAGAACACACACTCCCCCCTGCTCAAATCCTCCATCAGCTGAGACCACACAGCCTCATCACACACCACAAGGAAGCCAGAGGAAGCAGTTCCCCCAGCACACAGAACTCCAGTGCTAGCAGGGCTGTGATGACAGGGCTGTGGGGCATTCTCCTGCCTGTAGGCTCATCTTCTTGAACGTCACTGCCAGTAACTTTGTGCTAGCAGCAGCTATTTAAACAGAACATGTACAATAAAATGAAGCAAGACAAACCAGGTCTTCCCAACCCAGAAAGCAAACTTAGTAAATCACTCCTGAGTTCAAACCAACCTTTAAAAAGGCACAAAGACAAACTAAGTTACTCTGAAGAAAATCCATGGAGTTACATCAGTGCTTGTCTGCGGCCTTCCAAGAGAGCTCTGAACAAGAGATCTGTTCCCATTCCCCCCAAGCATAGCACATGGAGTACTGCATCCATGTCAACTCTGTCACTTACACTAAGGACACGAGTCCACCCCATGAAGTTCAGATTAACATGTTCTACCCTCCAACAGGGGAGGATTTAATATATGCACATGGTCAATTACCACAGCGCAGCTGACAAGCAGTAACTTGTTGAAGGCAGCTGGAATTTAATTACAATCTGTCCACCCCATAATATCCCATAGGTTTTCTCCTCACTCTGTCATTTGCACACTCTCACCTGGCCTTTGCTCCTGCCACTGACCAGTTCTCACATTAGGTAATTGCTTTTATTTATTTATTTTTAAATAAACATCCAAGCACGGTACTTTCACCAAAAAAATAAAAATGCTACAGGCTGCTATTATACTGCCAATAGAACTGATCTCTGGGGCTGAAGCTGAACCATCTGAAAGCGCAGAGATCACTTCTGCTAAACCGTGCTATATTATAAAGAAAACCTTCTTCTGATTCTAACCTTAGTTTTTGTTTCCTCTTCAGCTACAGAAATAGTTTATCCTATAGAAGTCTAAAACAAACTCTTTTAGAACTCACTTTTAATTATATCACTCCTGGTAGAAGAAAAACAAACAAAAAAGCCCCAAGAAAACTTAATGCGTTATTTTGTAGCGCATGCTGCTGAATTACTGATTCCTGTTTGTGCTCCAGGCTGCTTCAAATCCTGGGATGGCTGGTCTCTTGGTTTTAGTGTTTCTGCTGCAGGATCTGTGCTCATCTGGAGCGTGTAAGCTGGGACGCAGCACTTGCTTCCTGCAGGGTGATGGCTTTTAAGATTACTGATGATGTTTTTCACCTGACAGACTATACAAACTGTGATGCAAGATTAAAGACCGTAGGCACGTTCAGAAAATCTGGGACAAGGCATAAACTTTGTTGGGTTCAGTGACTTGATTTTCTCCTGCATTCATTCTCCAGCGTATTCCTGATGCTCTGATACCTGTCCTAATTGAGCCCACAGTCCATGTGAGAGAACTAATTTAAAGTTCCATAATATCAAGTTTTGTTGAGCCTTCTCCATCCTTTGGGCTGGGAAGGAGAGTCAGCTAGAAGGTGTATGCTTCCCCAGCTCAGTGGTACATTTTGGATTTTGCTTGACTATAGACTGCTTGCACATACAGATGGATCAGGTACACTAAGATGACCTCCAGAGGGGATTTGAACCTTTAAAAATCCAGGCTATGCCTTAAATTCCAATGAGATTTTTGCCATTAGAAGAAAACAATTTAAGAAAAGCATCTCCAACAGCTCTCTGTCTCTGTCTGGGCTGAGATTGCTCAACGCTTCCCAGATAGGAGCCCAGCCTTGGTGGACTTTCAGAATATCTTAACAGGACATCAAGAGTAGACACCAGTATCTACCCGACAAACTCTGTAAGAAAGTCACTGCATTTCATCCATAATAACTATATACTCTCAATCTAGTTTCAAGCAGCTTGAAATGTTGTAAGCAATACTTGAAATACCATAAGTATCAGCAGAGCAACTTCAAATTTATACCAGAAAAAACACCCTAGAAGTAGCTCTAGGTTCTTCCTTGACAGAAGGAAGCAACACACAGGAACCAAGAAGTATTAGCTTAAAGCCACTCACACGCAAAATCTGAGGGCACCAGTTTGTTCCCAAAGTTGGTCAGGAGCATCATTGCTCAGTCAGCTTCTGGCTGAGACATCTACACTTCTACAGCTCTCACACCAGGTTTTTCCCCATAATCACTCAAGCTCACAGCAACCTCTCAAGGGAAGGCCTCTCGGCCACCAGCAGAATGAACCCCCTTCAGCTTGTACAAAACCAGCAATGCACTGTTACAACCTTGCCACAACTATTATTAGAATGTCTACATTATTTTAAATTACCATTAATTTCATTTCATCAATTCTCATTACAGCCCTTTCATCATTAAAAAGATATATAGTTCTTTATAGCTGCTTGTCACTTTTTGATAATGTAACACAGCATGCCCTTCTAAATTTGCTCAGAACATGGTGGGCAGTGATAGCTAAGTACTTTGTGGGGGGTTTTTTTGCTTTGTTTTGTTATTTTAAAATAGTCTAGGGAAGGAAAAAGAAGATGAGTGTTAAAGAATATTGAGAAAAATGAAGTCAGTGTTAGCACATGCTCCAATATCAAATATTTGCAAACTTTTCATAGTAACAGCAAAATAAGAACAAAAAAACATGCAGAATAAGATACATAAGACACTTCAAACAAGAAATATCAAGGATGAGGAAGGTGCAAATGATGTAAGCCTAGAATAGCTGGTTTCAGCCCTGTTATGCTAAGCACTCCTCCTTCCCCCACACTTATTTTAACCCTGATGATTTTTTTCAGGGTTTTTGTTTGTTTGTTTTTCAAACGCATCCCAGTTTGCACTAGACTCAGCAGTGCCTAGCATGGTCTTTTATTAATAGATTTTGTTACAGATTAGGAGCCAGATTTCTAAAGTCTTCACACTTAATTTCATGCAAACATGCATATGCCATCCTATTCAAGCAAGCAGCCACACAGGCACAAATAATTACTTATGTGCCCAAGCAACCAGCTGTAGATTCAGCAGTCCTCTTGTTCTTTCCGTGCATGACTCTTTCAAAATGCTTTACATATAAAGTGCTAAATATCTGCTACATGTATAAAATTCTTACAACTTGTACAAGTTATATCGTATAGCTGCACTGATTTGGGAAGCATTAAGTCTGACACTTTGGTTTCTCAGGATATATTCTGTCTTGAAGTTCACATAACAGGAACTTTATCATTGAACAGATAATGATACGGATTTTCCCTTTCCAATTTCTTTCCAATGGCTCCAAAAGTTCATGCAATGCACTGTAAATAATTAGGCAAACATCTACTTACATGAGGCAAGTTGCTAATGGTGATAGAGCTTTCAGCGTCAGTTGGACACTATTACAAAAGATGGGCTGAAGCAGATCTTAGGACTGGAGCCCATCTTGGGATTGGAACTTAAGTATAGCAATTAGGACAGAAACAGCATCTTTCACAAAGCAAAAGCCAATGAAGGAGGAAAGAAAAATAAACAAAGGAGAGAGGAGAAGAAATTATCTGTGCTTGTAGAAGGGAGTTTAGGCCACTTCCAGCACTTTCCAGGCTTTTAAATTTCTACATGCAGTGTCCAGCAGGCTCTTCCACTAAAAGAGGATGGTTTGGAGCAAGAGAAGGCTCGTTGCTCACTTATGCAGAACAGAACAAGGCTCCAGAAAACATAGAGGGAGAGACGGGACACTGGAGAAATATACACTTACTAAGAAATCAGGAGTTATGTTGGCAAAGCAGTAACACAATTGCTAAAACACAAACGAAGTGCTGCTTTCAAGGCCTTGTTAAATTTGTCTGAATTTCACCAAGATGCAGCAGGCAAAGGAAGAATATTTTGATTGGAACTGTGTTTTTTGCAAGCTTCACATATGAGGGAAAGAAGTCAGGCATCAAGCAGACTGAGACTAAATCCTACTGAAGAAACAGCCCCCTTTGAGACTCATCTGGCTACAGAAAGAATCAATGACAATCTTGCAGGCCAAGTCTAAAGTCTTTTCTGGGATCCCAATCTAAAGTCTTTGTTCTCTTTTTCTCCTGTACCAGTGTGTTTTTGTTCTGTGCTGGGTTTTTTTTCGTTTTCCCTTTTCATTGGCAGGAGGAGGAACAGGAACAAGTTCCAAAGCTGGATACAACTCAAGTCCAAGACATTTGTGCCATAATCACAAAAAGAAATTAAACCAATGCAAGCAACTCTATCCAAATGTAGCAGTAAGACCAATGAAAGAAAAACACGGGCATCTGATTGCAAAGCTGCATCTCAGAGTATCCAGCATCCACATGATAAAGATTGTTTCTGTAGGATATCCCTATGTACTGCATCCTTCCTAAAACACACAAAGGAGAACAGAGAAGATTTTCGTTTTTCTCAATTCACCTGCTCTTAAGCAAATCTGCCATGCTGGACTAAAGAGCAGGAGTCACAGTGATTCATCTCGCCGTGAAAAATAGCTTAGAGTTGGAACTGCTTTCATGCATGTTTTCCTGTATGATCAATGCATGAGCCTTGTATCTTTATACTGCTCCACTGAAAGCTGGTCTTAAATTTCACATTCCGAAATGTGTCTTCATTTTCCTTTTTCCTTTTCCATTCAGACCAGCTATGACTTATGTCTGAGTTTTATTCTGCAACTATCAAGCCTAAGAAAAACTTAAAATCAAAACAGGTGCAAATCCAATTTTAAAATTTACAGCTCAAAAATCCGAATACATGACTTCTGGTACAGTCTTTGAGAGACTGCAACACATCTACCCATACACTGTGTGGGAGAAAAAAAAGAAAGGAAATGCTACAAGAAATGTTTTGATGAGGCACTCTCCCAAACCTCACTTCATTTATTAAAAACTCAAATTTCAATCTTTTCTTTGGTTACTACTTGTCCCTTTTAACAGTATCACAATTTAAATGAGTTTAGTGAATTTAAATATCTCTTTTAGAGTCTACATCAATAACACTTACTCTGTTTTATCACACAGTTGCCACTGTGCACCACAATTGTGGCACTCACCACAACACCGAGACAGCGCTTCACTTGCTCTGTAATTTATAGGCCTGATCACTTCAAGTTTGCTTTCAGGCTTCTCCCAGATTCATGGGCTGTGTACTTCCCTCAGTGCATCACTGCTGTTCTGTCAGTCATTGTGCTGGGTCCATGTTCAGAAACATATTGACTAGAGAATTGATCTTTTGACCTGTAACTCGCTGAATGGCCTCGCTCCCTGCTATTGAATAGATCTGCAGCTAGCTGCTCTTTGAGGTCAGTTGATTCTGATCTTCTAACCATTTCTAAACATCATTTGGAGGTCACAGAGTATCAGGACCTTTACTTTATTTGTTTCTCTGCCTTGCCACGGAAGGTAAGGGATAGCAGTATGGATTTCACGTTATTTCAAAAGAGGGGACTGATATTTATTGGCAGAGGTGTAAACGTCCTACGTTGATTTATAGAAGAGACAGCAGAACAGCAGAAAGTTTAACAGAGAAAAATGATCTTTCCTGGAACTGCAGGACATCAGTGGGAAATTCGTGCATAATAGTATGCATCAACAGCCACTAAGTAACAAACAACTGCAAAGTTGCAGCCACCTGCAGAATTTTGGGACAAAAATTGTGACTAGAGAGTTCATTTTCAGTCAACCTCAGTTGTATACAGTAGTATCTGAACATCTCTGTTTTCTTAGGTAAGTAGAAATGCAACTTCAATTCACATCTTACCGATGCAAGCAAATATTACAAATCCTTTCCTCCTAACTATTCTTAAGAGTGTGATTTTATTTGTTTCAGTGGAAAAACAAAATTCTAAAGAAAAGCTCTCAGCAGTAACTTACAGTTTGTACACTTTGAGCTGGGAGCTACTTAAGCTGGAATATCTGTTGATATTTTCTGTATCTATTAGGTTACATTTTTCACTCAAAATTACTTCATTGTTAACCTGTTATTGAATTTACTACTCACAAAAACTAAATACTAGTAAAACAATCAGGTGGACAACATGAAAAGCAAATCAGAAGATCACCCCACAATCCATCTAACTCAACAGCAGCTGATCAAAGTCAGCTACATGCCTTAAAATTTTATGATTACTGTCAATGGACACTTCCAAAATGATTTCAATGTGAAAAACAGCAGCATATCTTGCTGTCATAAAAATACACAATAGCCAAGACAAAAAAAAAAAGTCATTTGAGTTATGTTAATGGAATTGGGTAGCAGATCGTTTTGCCTCTAAATAGCCTTCTTCCCAGATTCAGCAGGCTGGTAAACATCATAAACTGAGATTATGTACTGGCTGCTACCACTGTCTGGAAACATGGCTGTTTTAAACAGTCGTGATACTTCTTCAACTATGTATTTTAGAAAGCTGAAAAGATAATTTTGAATCAACCATTTAACTTGAAACTTGTAAGAAAGTAGATATAGTTTAATGGCTCAACCTTTAAAAGGCAGCAAGCTGTTTTGCAATATCTGCTTCTTCATCACTGTTGGGGAAAGAAAGAAAAGAAGTATTGCTTACAACTAGCTATATTTAACTGACGTTAGAGATTTTTTTTTTTCCCCAAGAAAAAAGAATACTCAAATTGTATTAAGAAAAAGGCCATGGTAAGACCATAAAGAATATGACAGGATCTAAAGGTTTGTTTCACAATATTTTACAAAAACACTTCAATTTCAAGGCTAACTTCAGGGCAGTAGAGGGCAGTGACCTTAATCCTACTCACCTGGTATATCTGCTACAATAAGCGGGACAAGAGTTAAGGCACAGAACCACAATTCACAACCACATTAGAAAGCTGGGATATCCTGAGAGTGAAAATGCAGTGGGCCACATCCTTAAATCCTACTGCTACACTTAAACTGGCATAATCTAGAACAGCAATTAGGTCCTCTAACTTAGCCCACCTGTCCCTTACCGCTACCCCAGAGCACTAAGAGAACAAAGAGGTTTGTTCCGATTCTTTCTCACATCTAAAGCTCCACAGAGACATTATTGGATTTGTCATGAGAGGATGTGAATACTTGTGTCCCAACTTCTTTTAATAAATGAATTGTTAACATAGAATACATATAATTAACGAACACTTAAACTTCTGTGTAAGAGCGCAGATAAGTAAACATTCTTACCTCATGTGGATTGGAGTAGCCCAAAAGCAGATTTGCTGCTTTAATGTCACCATGAACATACTCATTTTCATGTATATATTCCAGAGTATCCAACTAAGAAAGGATTTAAAACAAAAAAAGAAAGCATCATCATCTCCACTCTGTCCCTAACCATTTCAGCAAATATTTCACACAGTGAACTCAAGGGCTACACAGACTGAGACGATAAATGTTTTGAGTCAGAGCACAAGGACTGCCCACTCTGTCCACAGGGTCTGTTTCCACCACGTACACAGCTGATGGCAAATCATGAGTAAGCCATACTTAGCCATGAGTATCCCTGTCCAACTGTCATACAAGTACCAGCTGCTAACATCACAAAGCAAAACAAGTACTTTATAAACATTGAAGGAACTGTTGAGAACAGCCAGCTCTTCAGAAGAGCATACAATCAGCCCTGAAAGTTTCTAATAGATTCAATCCTGTCAATTATTACATGGCCTGCATCTCACATCACTATCCCCTCCTCTTTATCATCTGTTTTTTAGCTCTGTACTGAGGTATGATAGCTCTGTTACTAAAAAAACAAACAAACAAGAAAATCAATCATGTGCACTTGACAATTCATATAAAAATCCTGGCTGGTGGAGAGTATAAAGGTATCCAAAGAGTATTCCAAGTTTATCAATGATGCGACTACAAAAGCCCTTCACTTTATTTTTATTTTTTAGGTTGGAAGTAAACTCTGGAGGCCTCTAGTCTAGAGGTTGCATAAAAGACTGAACTGGCAAACTTTAAAAGTCTCCAATGATGAACATTCCACAACCTCTGGGATGTGTGTTCCAGTGCCAAGGTATTTTTTTGGTAAAAACTTTTCCTTTCTATTCAGTTAGAATTCCCCTTCTTGCAACTTATGACCATTGCCTCTGCTCCATTTGCTGTGCGCCTCTATTCAGCAGTCTTTCACAGCACAAGTTACATCACAAATGAGCACATAACACAATCTTCTGTTAGAACGTGCCAGTCCACACATTTGAAAACAAAACTATTTGCACACTAGCCTAATCCAGTCCTGTACTACTGGTGTAGTAGCACAGTTCAGCAAACACACTGAAATTTTTGCATTCAAGCATGGCATTGTGAACTTTGAGAAATATGGATGTCTAATACAATACCCTTCAAACACTGAAAAAAGAAAATCAATACATGTTAAAGCGTGAGAATGGGCTTACACATCTCAGTCTAGACACACATTTTGAAGTGCATGGTCTATGTTTTAATCTATTAAAAAAAAAGTTTGATTTGAGCCGACCAACTTCCAGTCCACGGATTTTACACTCAATGCTAATTTGTAGTTCAAAAAAGAATGAAAAACAAGGAAATGCATAGCGCTTGTATATACATGTTTAATTCTAAACTCAACCTGAACGAATTTCATTTCAGAAAGACTGTTAGTTGGGTTCAGCAATTTTGAGATAAGGCAGTTTCTGTTTTCTGTATACATACCATTCGTGCTCCGAGTTGCAGAACAGTTTCCTTCTTAAATCTACTTCCACAATCTTCAAAGATTCTTTGAAGGTCTTCCCCCAGTCTCTCCATGACCATGAATCTATAGCTACCCAGAAAAACACAAAAGGAAGGAAACTTTAGAGACAAGGCTGCAAGTTGCGTCAGATTGAAAGGACATAGCTCCATTTTGTTGATCTTCAGACAATTTCAGGCTCAATCACAATTCATCTTATTACCTCTTTCCTTTGTACTCAGCCAAGCCTGATCCCCAAAACACCGGAATTCCTAAGCATCTTATTCTTTTGAGATTCATCCATTTTCTTACTGTAATAATAATAAGAAGAAAGAAAAGATAATATTGGGTTAAAGGTAACTAGAGAATTTCAGTGTTTAGTTTATTTTTCAGCTATCAAGCCAAGGCTGTGAACAGAACAATGAAACAAGTGGGACTTATTTTGCAATCAGTGTAGCAAACAAGATCATAGTTTTACCCTGAAGTTCTCTACATTGTCCAAAACAAGAACCATATTTTTGGTTCTAGCAAGATGACACTTTGTTCCCTTTGAAGGCAGGCATACAATTATCAGTGGCAAAAATACATCTTGTGGAAGCTCTACTTTATTTTACACAGAGTGCTTTAAGCTATCACAAGTGCTTATGTCTACCAGCAATCTAAGTCACCTAACATCTTTAGGATGATTCCCACGAATAAATCACATTCATGCTAAAGTGTCTGTGGAATCAAGTGCCTTGATTACTACTAAATCCTGTAACAATTACACACATTCCTAAGTCTGTACACGGGAATAGTTACTAGCAGAATTATAGTCACAGATCAGACCATACAGTACCTCTGTTCTAAGGCTGACCTCTCTCTGGAGTCCATAAATAGTTGTGCACTCTCAAGCGTACACCTAATAAATTTGACATACTTCTGTTTTCACTTTTGATCAGAAAGAACAAGGATAACATTCAAATAGAGAAACTTACAGCAAACTAAAATTACTACGGCACCATCTAGAACCAGTTCAAGGAATATGAAGTGAATGGGCTATCAAGCTCTAAAGCATTAGCTCTTATTAGAGAAATAAAACCCAAATTATTCCTTAAATCTAACTGAATCAGTGGTTTGTCTTTTTTGCTTTTTGTTTTTGTTGATATATTACTTACTCTGCTCTTGTTTTGCAGCCCTTTGGTAAAACTTCAGTTCAGAAAATAAGGGGCCATTTTCAAGATACTCCTAGTTAGAAATAAACAAACGTAGTATCATACAACACCTTAGAAAAACAACAGTCCCTAAACAAAAGTGTCAGAGAAATTCAGAAAGGGTTGAGACTCCTTTTTCCATCTCTCACATGCCATGCCATCTGAAATGTAATTTTAATAAACTGTTGTTTGGCAATGCACTTTCATACAACACAGTTTCTTTCAGGAATTAAGACACTATTTTTAGGAATTCTACAGACCAGACATGTTTAAGTTCACAGTCTGATTTTCCTTATCTAACTGTTCAGGGCGGTAACCAAGGAAAGGAAAGAATCAAGTCAAGGAAATACTACGTGTTGTGGAAACACCAAGTACATTCTCTATCAGGAAAAGTATACAGAAATGTTAAAACATTAAAAAAAATCACCACATGCACGCAACACATACTCAATGCTGAAAATAAGGATAGATAATTAAGAGAAAGCACTGCATACGAGTTAACAACTTAAAATGAGATCTACACATTACCACTTTAATTACGTGCACTGCATCATCTTCTACAGGAACATGAGTATGAGGGGAAGCTGCAAAATAAGAAAGAGATGGATCAAGCTGTGTGCAACAAAATATAATGGCAAAGAGCAAGCTAAGATTAACTAAGGTGATCAGAAAAGTGCATGACAAAGACACCCAACATTTTGTCTGAATTCCTGCTTTTAAAGGTCAAAGTTTTGTCAAGTTAAAAAACAAATCAACCAACCCAGCACTGCGTAAGTTTTAATCAACAAGCATAGAAGCGATTTTAACCCACATTTTCAGAACTCTCTCCCTCAGTGCTAAGAAGTAAGCAGGATGTCCCCATTGCACGTTTGCACCACAATGAGGCATTCCATTATAACAGAGTACATTTCAGCCATTCCAGTCAATTGGATAACCTCTGCATTTGGCTCCCGTCAATCCACTGTCGTGACAAAGACACCACTTAAAAGTTATGACCTACATTATGCCTCCAGACAGGATTGTCAGCTTTCCTCTATTACAAATTACTTTGGCCTCAGAACCTTGATTTCTATTCTGACATTATTTAGACACTGGCCTAAGTTAGGGATAGCACAGCCACCACCTGCCTAAAAGTGGAGATGAGGGATTGTGCCTCAGTACAATCAGAAATTTCAAAACAATAATTGACCACATGTGCCAATTACAGCCCAGGAGACAGAACCTCTCCGTGCAGACAATGTGATTCTATTTAATTCTGACCCTGAGAGAACTATCAGCTCTCTCTGATACTACTGAAGCCGCACAGAGCTATACTGGGATTAAAATTTAATGAGACTAAATCATCTTTTAGAATCATCCCTGAAAAAAAAACCTAAAAAGAATAGAGTTCCTGGGAAATAAGTCTCCCTTTCAAACTTCTTACAATGATCAAACTCCAACAACAGTCCAGGTGTAAAACACTTCAACTGGCAGCATACGCAAAAATAGACTACTTTCATCCACACAATAAAAATCAAGTAAACATGATCAAACCAGCCAAGCTTCTTACATTTTTCGATGGTATGTATGTATGACTTTCTTTTTTTTCCCCTCAAGGAACAGAATGCTTCAGCTGCCATCTTCCTTTAATGCTACTCAGCCTCTGGCCTGAATCTGGTGGCATCTCACCTTGCACACCCACAAGCGCGTGCCTCCATGCTGTTGTTTCCTTGCCCCCCCAACATAAATGTTTCTGTGCTAACAGCATTAAGATAAAATCAACGTAATCCAAAACAGCAGCTCTGGAAGGTGTGAACTACTCATGGACTCAGGTGTGTAACAGTCACATTCAGAGCAGAATTCAAAACCACTCTTAAAATCAGGAGGGAAATTTTTGTGAACTCTGTGCTTACTATTATCTTGCACTTAACTGGGAGTTAAGGCACAGGTGCTGAGGTCTTTATCCTTCTTTGTACCATGTGGGCTAGGTGTTAACAGCTGAAGATAGTTTCAAGGAACACATCCCATGTGTTTTCATTGTGCTCCATAAAGTCGCATTACCCAAACAGAATTAGATGTGCTCTCTTACTGACACAGATCAGCAAAGAACCTGCGTACAAGGAAATTTATTTTAATCCCAAATTACTTAACAGAGGCTTGGTAGGTATATAGGAGTATCAAATGTATTTCAAAGGGCCTGATCTAACTTCCCTGCAGACATCTTGACATTTTATAAAGAGAGGCCTCATTCATGTAATCTGGAACAGACAGCAACAGCTGTCAGGGTAATGAAGAAGAGCAATTAACGGGAGGTAGTCCAGCAAAAGGGCCTAACCCTCGTGGTTCTTACACTATAACAGTGCAGATGCTTTTTGGAGTACTACTGAAAGAATATCCTGAAGAAAAATAAAACCAAACCTAACTGCAAACCATTATGACGTGAGAAGGAAAAGAAGTCAGACAAATCTCAACAAGATAGAGGAACAGATGCTCTAGAAAATGAGAAACAGGACTTTCAAATAGACAAAAGGAGAAATGGAATCACCGATTTTACTGGACATACACGAAACAAGGCAGCACACAGTGGATAATACTATCTGCATAAGAAGTGTAGAGAGCTCAGTCAGTCACAGACATACAGATGAGCAGGAGTTGCGTATGTACCTTTTGTTGCATCAGTTTAATTAACCACTCAAATATCAAGCAGCAGCATTTAACCACGGCTCAGAAAGAAGACAGACTATTTTTTGTCCATAAATATACATAAATGGTTTTTAAAAAATGGTCTCATTACTATGTATAGTTACTTAACAGACTGGAAAGGCTCCCAAGGTTTAACAAACAGTCTGATTACATACCTCATAGACCACCACCACATACTCTCCTGCGAGTTTAGCTCATAGTTAATTACTGTATACTCGTAATTAGCCATGTGCTAGCCTCGTTCTGTGTGGTAGCACATGGCTATTTATAATATTACAATCAGTTAAATGCTAGACTGCAGGACAGTAAGCAGAGACTCTGCAGGAGAGCAATGCTGACACGCAGGAGGTCTCTGATGGCGCGTAAGTACACACAGAGTTCCAGGAGCACTATATGGTGAGATTATGCTTGCAAAGGGTATCTTAAAATAGCATAACAAATGTGAGAGTTCCCAGCTTACCGTCTGTGTTGCTTATATCAACTAGAGATGCACAATTTCCTTACATTTGGGGGGAACAGTGTTGATGTATGCACACAATCAAAACCATTGTCTGCTTAACTGTTAAGCGGGAACGCTGGTGCGAGATAAACCTGTGCAGGAGGCTGTAGCTGTTTCCATCTAATGCCAAAGAACAATCTCACAAAATATTTGCAAAAGGCACAGCTCTATTTTCCCATTCTTTCCTTCTTCCCACAAACACAGCTATCACATCACTAAAAAGTAGAGAAAGTCAAAATACTCACTGAAACAAAGCTGTGTAGTAGCATACATGTTCTTTGTCATTATTTCCAACTGTTGTGCCTACACGACACAGCAAATAACTTACCTCACGTCAACTCATGTCCAGAATTCCCTAGTTTCATCCAGGCACAGCAGTTATGGTCTTATCATCCACCTCAATCGAGAATTTCATTCATTTTGCTGCTGAGTGCCACAGCCTTAATTAACATAGCTTTATAAATGTTAATATGACATGGCAACAAAGGAGTGTTTCTGGATGAACTGCGATTTCCTACAACCACTCAGCACAATTGCATGCAGTCTGACAAAGAAATGTGCCAATTCTATTTGCCAGTTCAAATGTGCTTGTTGTAGTTCTAGCAGTTAATTTGTGGCAGTCACATTTGGAATATGGTGAAATATTTTCAATGGCTCTCACAGAACCAGTTTGGTTGACAAAGTTTACACAGTGGAAAAGAAAACAGCATTGATTTGGCAGTTTGAAAAAACATCCCTGCTCCTGTCCACAGCTGGTGTCTTTGCCACTGCTAGATATTTTGAGGATATATTTGTTTTCGAAATGAGACAAAAAAAAATATTTCAGAAGTTCTTGGGTTGCTAGCAGTACATTTCTGCTTTGTTTCATTGGATAACTAATTCTGAAGAGCGATATTGTCTGCCTGTTTCTGCAAAAGCAAAAACTTAACCTCAAAAATACCACAATTCAATATTACACGCTACCAATAAGAAAGCTGAAAAAATTCTCACCCCATTGAGGTCAGAAGCCAAGAGCTGTTAAATTCAATGGCTGACAAAAGGGGGGAAGCATTGCTCAGAGCATCTAACAGAACAAAATCCAAGTTGCAGGATTATAGTTACTAAATACAAAATGTAAACAATAAGAAGTAGCATCTGCTATTTAGTACACAATTTCAAGTACATCCTACATAGAGTACTAAGGCAAATATTTGAAGGCAAACAAAGAACACGGCTTCTCAGCTAACCCCCCCCCACCAACACACTTCCCAATATTTAATATTTCCCCAAGAACTGAAACATTGAGTGCTTGAAGTGTTTGATGATGCACCATCACTTCCTGTACAGTCTCTTTTCTGAGCACTCTTTATGAATATCTTTTTCTAGGTTCCTGGGTACTTTTCTGAATGCAGAGTTTTATTGCACAAGTTACGTACACATGTCCCTGTGCCATGCTTGAGAAACCATCTTCCACAAGACACAAGAAAACTGTTTTCAGAAGAAAACTCTGCTCTACTGCCAAACTGTTTTGCAGATAACTGGGAATGCCTCCAAGTTAAGAGCACTTAGTACTGCTACAAAATTTCACTGGATTGCTTACTCATCTTTCTATGAAACACTCACGATTCACTAGAGCTAAAGTTTTGCTTTCCACAGCAATGGAAGCCACTGTTTGACTTTCAAAGTTAATTACTCTAGGCTGGAACAGGTACGACACATCCTTTAACCCCAGGCAGAAAAGCTATCGATGGTCTGCTCTTACAGCACTCTCAGGTGGGAGCCCAGGCCTCTGATATTTAAAACTTGATGCACAAACTGTTTGCTGGCAAGATCCCGCCCTAGCCCATCTGCCATTTTGACGCAGTGCCCACTGAGAAGGTATGATGCCAGTTTCAGCAGGTTACAGGTGCCAAAGACAGCTGAAGAGTGTCCTCCATAAGGCAACAGGTGCCACAGCTTTCAGCTGCAGCCCTTCCTTTTAACATACAATGCTGCTTAGCAATACCTTCATCACTGAAGGAAAAAAACCAAACCTGCTTTCTTGCCTTTTAGTTTTACTCAGCATGCCAGGGTCTTGGTCCCTGACCAGAATTCCTGCAAAGTGAACAAATAGAGAGTAAAACAGCTCCCAGATCACACACCCATACTTATGGAAAAACAAAGAAACAAAAAAGTGTCAGAGCACTAAAGCATAATGGTAATGATCTCTTGCAGAACCAGCAAGAAGTTGAAGAGCAGGGGAGAATTTCCTCTTTCACAGATGGAGCAGTCTGAGCCCGTAACAAGGACCAGCCCTACAGGTAATCACTGAGTAGGAAAACAGGCTAAATATATACGACTTAGTTTGCCTGTAGGGTGAAAAAATATAAATATAGATACAGAAAGTAGTTACATAAACTTTAACATTAGTGACCAGACAAAAATACTTTCCTGAGGTGGTATTTGACTATGAATTTCTTTTCCCACTGAGGTTCACACCTACAGGTACAATGAGACCTTCACTGAAAAGCATTTCAACACCTGAAGGCTGAGAAAGATCCGTCCCTAACCAGACAGTCAATTCCTAGTGCTTTTAATTAGAGCTTTTTTTGCTATTAATATTCTACTATCTGTTGAATTCACAAAAATAACCTTGAACATGTATCTTTAGGTATCACTGCATTGTTAATTTGTTTGCTGCAGTACAGTAAATAAGTTTGGTGAAGTTAATTTAAGCAACAGTTGAAGTATTTCATTTCTCTAGAACCAAGTACTGAAGCCTGCTTCCTAACTCAAACCAATTAATGAACACTATGAAAATGACAGAACATGCTTCCATCAATGCTTCTCCTCCCTGACACATGTACACCCCTGCTCATGGGTATACAAATTATTCGTGGAAATTTCTCTTTCTGGAACAGAAATAACCTTTCTTTCAGAAAATTCAGCCTGTTTCCCAGAGCACCAGCTCTCAGAGTACCAACAGCAGAGCACACCATGGCCCAAGCTTAGAAGCAGAGGCCATGCACACCCCTCTCTTCCTTACCTGCACCAGTAGCACAGCTCTCTGTGACACTGACACTAAAAGACAACACTCACCCATTTAGTCACCATTTGGATATTTTTGCCCTTCTGTAGGAAAATGGAGAGAAGAGAAAAAATAGAAATACGGGAAATTAAAAATAGCTATACAGGTGACAGATCCTCCAAGCTTGACAGAAGTATCACTGACTGTAGCATTAGCAGCACACGCTTTCCTGAAGTTCCCATACTGTAACAACATCTGCAAACGTAGCTGTCAGCCAGCAACATATGAACACCTACTGCAAAGCCAGCTATGAAAAATGGTTTCAAAACTCTCAGTTTTCACCTATCACTTGCAAAGTTCTGTTACAGCATACAGGTATAATAGAGCTCAATCACATTTACAATATAAGTTCTATTGTAAAAGACACAATCTAACAACATATAAATAGAAGTATTTGCAAAAACTGTTTTCAACAGAAAGAAACTTGAAAGCAGATAGCGCAGTGGATTTTACTGCAGCAATGGAATCTTAGCAAAACACTGTATGACCTTTCTGTATTTAAATTTTCAGTCCAAATTGTGTGTTAATAGAGTCCTTGCAGCAGGACAAGATTTGTATAAAGACTGGTGTTAATTACTGACTGCGATCAGGAAGATAAATGAGAGAACGTAAGGTGCTCAGTAGCACCTTCCTCAGCTCTAGCTTAATTTTTATATGTACTGCCACTGCTCTCCACAGGGCTACAACCTATTTGTGAGACCAACGATATGTCATGTCCTCCCCTGGTTGCTCTCCATTCTGTCCCTGCCTTATCAAAGGAACAAGGGTTCTGTCTGAGGTACGTGATGGCAAATCAGCAGCAGTAACAAAAAAAAAAAAAAAAAAAACCATGTAGCAGCATAGGTAGTTCCAATGTATGATCCCTATTGCTCTTGCTATGACAAAAGCAACGTCTGAAAGAACATCTCTGGATGGCTCCCAGTGCTTCTGGCAGCAGAGGAAGGTCTGCTCTTCAGGAACATTCGGAGGAATCAGTATTTGTAAGCCTTCTGCTGCTGGATTTGCTCTGGTTGAAATAAAAATGCAAAAGGAATCCAAGGGAAGGAACAATCAACAGGGAAATAGACAAGATGGCACACAGACAGGAAAGAGCGACTAGAAAAATAGGGAAAATGTTCATGATGCAGACCTAAACTTGTAGCTACTGGCAACTGTCACCTACATAATTAGAAGCCCTGCACCTAAAGAGACTATTAGCATTCTAGGGCCCAAGGTCAGCAAATGGCTTTCAGCAGCTTTGACTCAGTGAACCTTCCATGGAATGCATCCCTAGTAAATACATTTTGCAGAGATAACATAAAATTTCTCAAGTACATTGTTATAGATTAATGGAGTATGGAGTACTCTTAATGGCAAATTAAGCTATAACAACGCACATCAAAATCTTTACACCACTACTGTAAAAATACTTGTTAAAAGATACAGCCTGCAAAGTTAACCTTTACTTTTATAAAAGGACTGCGCTGCTCATATCTGGCAGGGACTCAAATCTGTCTCCACTATTCTGTCTTGCCCACCTCCCTACAGTTCTTTCTGGGTTACCTTCTTGCTGAAAGTTCAGTGGTCGCCCTCACACTTTGCTGCTCATATGTTAAAAACCAGGCTCAACAGTGTGGAGAAAGAAGGTGCCTCAGCACCAAGTGTCTGCGTGCTGCTCTCAAAGGTTCATCGTCTATTTCACTTTCCTTGACTCTCAGGCTCTCTTTTAAAGGATCAAGCCTCAAAATAGCTACTGAATGTTGTATGTTACTTAATAGGAACGTCCATCCAATACAAGGAGGGGGACAAAACAAGAAAGCTTCACTCAGAGTAAATATGTGAGGATAAGCTTTGCCCATTGCCTCTTTTAATTGTAAGATGAGCCATAATGGGAACGAAGCCTTCAGTTCAGTCCTACGTACAACATTCACTGTCCTTCTGAAAGACTGAATGTACACAAATACCATTATAAGTGGCAGCTGTAATTCTGCAGATATGCTGTCACTTATAAAAAACCACGCCATCATAATACCAAGGATCCCAGACTGTATTCTCATCCTCATCTAATCCACTGACTGCTTTCTGTGCCACTTCAGTGGGAGTCAAACTGCAACAAACACCACAATATATGAAATTACCTCAGCAGCTCGTGTGATCAGGCAGAAAACTCATCAAATCCGCATGAAACTGACAGAATTCCATGTGCTATACCACCTGCAAGGTCCATTGAGATTCCACTGTAAATGGCAGAGCTACATTCTGATTCAGGAACATTTTCTGTCTGACTTGAACTAACCACAGCTACAGCCTTGCTTTTTGCACTGCATCCCCATTTCTCTCAGTCCCTCTTCTGTGAGAGCCTTCTAAAAGCTTCTGTCTCCCTTTCCTTGGGATCCTGATCCTGCACTTGACATCCCTGTACCTTCTCTCCCACAATTAATCGTTGAAAGGCAACATCCAGAGGCAACCCAATTTCACTTCCCAACTCATGCTAAGCTCTGTTTTCTTATGGTAACATTTTTCATACATTCTCTAGGCACAGCATCTCTCAAACATGAACACGTGATGTTTCAAAGAAGGTCATAAAAAGCTATCATATACATCAAAAGAAAAAGAATGTAAATACTCTGAGTGCACTAGTATTTGACTTCTCTGTAACTGCAGTTAGTTGGAACCCTTATCATCTCCACTGGTTCAGTTTGCAGAGCCATTATTAGTTACCTGTGAACTACTCCAGAAGAAACTACAGAAGCCCCCCAGATACGCTCTAACTCTTAACAGTAACATAAAGACTGAAAACAGTTTCTTCCCACAGACTCAAATCACACTTGGTGAGGAAATTCTGTGCAGCAGACCACACCAAACCTAGCCCAAAGTAAAACAAACACTTAAGTACAGGGTAGATGTAGGGCAACAGCCACCTACTGTAGCCAGTTACTCATTTAATTCTGTTCCACCAAGCTACTAACAAACAAACACAGACTTAGCTTTCTCCAAGTTTTTCAGCAACCATTTTTACTTATACGACAGGAAAGCAGAGGCAGTGTGTTTTTTAGTTTTTTTTTTTTTTTGACACTGAAATCTTTTTGCTTCATTTATAAAGGCATTCAGAGGAACAAACTGCATTTTACTCTTCTAAAAGTCGCTTTACACCTCTCCACCCCTGCCCTCTCTCCAAAAAAACCCCAAAATTTCTCCGCTCAAAGATGAAGTCCAGATGTACCAGCAAAACCATCCACCCTCCTGCAGTTTACAGCCACACATCACTAGCTGGAAGTACAACTGGGCAACCTCTTCAGGCAAAGAGCCTCTGCCCACATGTGGGATCATCATGCCATGAGATATAAGAGGGGTCTTCGGTTGCCATTTGGTCCTTTGTGATTAACCATAATGGACAAGAGGAGAAAAAAAAAGACAGAAGAAGAGTTCAATGCAATATAAGATGTTCCCGAAGAGCTGAAAATAGACAAGCATGATGAGATAACCAGACAGTCCTAACAGAGACCACACTAAATCTGCCACCACGAGAACAGTGCAAGTGCCTCATTTATGACTGTAAATGCAACACAAGGAAGCACACCAACCCTTACACAGAGAAAGCATCTCCTTATACAGCAGGGGCCTGACCCTACAGTTTGACATTGATGAACAGCTCCTTCGCCTCCATGAAATCCCAGAGTCCAGCACTGCTCTGCACATCTGCAAGAAGAACCGGTGTGCGGAACATCTTCTGTCTTACTAGAGCCAAAACAAATTGAGAAGATGTGTGACAGGAACTATACACATGCAGTAAAAGAGTAAAAAAAAAAAAAAACCCATAAAACTGCCCTGAAAACAGGATTTGTTCTTTCCTAAAGATCAGCAACACACATGACACCCTCTCCCGTGGCCCAGGGTGCTTTGGGAACGCCCACCGGTTACCTAGGTAGATGAGGCCGAAGCCGCCCTGGCCGATCTGCCCGCCCAGCCTCCAGGCCTTGCCCTCGGTGTCCCGCAGGACCATGTCCCTGGGCAGAGGAGCAGGCAGCTTGCCTCTGCCGCGCTCCTTCGGCGGCATCGCACCTTGGGGGGGATAAAAGAAGAGAAGAAAAGTTCACTTTCACTCAGACGAAACAAGCTCCCGCCGCGTCCCGCTGCCGGCTGGGCGGCCCCGAGCCCGCCGCCACCCCGGGCCTCCCTCAGCCAACGGCCACACGCGGCCCTCCCTCACCCACCTCTGCCGAGGCCCCGCGGCCGCCCTCCGCCGCTGGCCCCGAACTTCCCGACGAGTAACTTCCCCCAGGCCGGGCCCGGGCCCAGCCGCGCCGCCGTCTTCCTGCGGGATTCCCCGGGGCGGGGACGGGGCGG
>WBMW01001136.1:162504-227986 GCA_013396635.1 Penelope pileata | reverse complement strand
GGACGCGAGGGCGCGAATCCCGCCCCCGGCTCTGCCCTCAGCCCGCCCCGCCCCTCACAGAGGCCGCCCCGAGCGCGGGCGAGTGGCGACGGCGCCAGGGGGGTGCTGCTGAGGGCAGCGGGGCAGGGGTGAGAGGTGAGGAGGTTCAGTCCGCTCCCTCAGGACCCGGCTCACCGCGGCTCGTCCCGCTTCGCACGTGAGGATACTTGTTTTCCTCAAGCGCTTCCACGCGTATAGCAGCGGCGGATCCCTGCCTGCGGAAAGGCATTGCGCCGGACCGGGGCTGGGGTGCAGCAAGTCCTCTAAAAGCTGCAGTGAGCCCGCAGAGCTGCCACCCCCTCAGTTTTACCTCAGCATCTCCCCAGGAACGCTTCCACCTGTGGTATCGTTACCCAGAGCAGCACGCAGCAGTGTTTGCCCCTGCCCAGCACCCGCAGCGAAGCAGGAGGACATGCCTCAGACCACCGCCATTGCTCCCACATTGGGGCTGCAGAGCGGGCCTAGCCCAGCCCAGCCACCATCCCAGCTCTGTCAGTATTGGCTCGTGAGAGGACACTGTGAGCCTGAGGTATTTTTTCACTTTTGTTTATAAAATGAGAGTTCCCCCACCTTCAAGCTCACAGGACACATCTCTGCTCCCGAGCCACCATCTCATGCCAGCTTTGCTTTGCTCATGGGGCTGCCCTGTCAGTGTGTCATGGCTGCGTAAAGCTTGCTGGGGACTGTGATCTTCCCTTCTCATTTGAGGAGAAAGCCTTCCAGCTTAGCTATAAATTCTCAAAGGCTAAAAATACTGCTACAGCAGGGTATGAGAGACAGCAATGCAGGTGGAACTTTCTAGATTTGTTACCACAGTAGGCTTGAACACGTACCATCAAGTCCAAGACCCAGGAATCTCATTTGGGCTTCATCTGGAAAGGTCTTTGTGCTGTATCACTAAGGCACACACACCTTGGATTTGATCTCCTCTTCAGACTGTTCTAGAAAACAAGGCACTGTAAGATAGCTGTTCAGCTGCACTTCTTCCTGGTTGGACCTTCACGTTTTCCAGGCAATGACTCAATTCCTTTTACCAACAAACAAAGGCACTTTTAGGGGGATGATTCCAAGAGAACATGGAAAATCCAGAACATCTTCAGGGGCTGTAATTTGCAAGTAAACTGAGGAGTAGTAACAGAGTGTGACTGCAAAGCACGTATTGTCATCAGTAGAGCAAAAGTAAAAATAAAGAATGTAAGGGCTTATTTCATTGCTAGCAGCATATGTTACATTGTTTCTGGAAATTCAAGTCATGCTACACAGGTAACATCCAGCTGACTTACACAGCAGAAATACAGCCTAGGTAGTAGAC
Organism: Penelope pileata; assembly: GCA_013396635.1. Classification (NCBI taxonomy): domain Eukaryota; kingdom Metazoa; phylum Chordata; class Aves; order Galliformes; family Cracidae; genus Penelope; species Penelope pileata. Next base: position 226,635 of record WBMW01001136.1, on the reverse strand, counting down.
CTAGATCCCACCCAGCTGCAAGAAGGTTTTGTTACATTACTTAAAAAAAGTTTTAGGTTTACAACCCTATCCAGAGGCAAGGCTACCTGAAATCTTACTCATCTTTAGTAAGTGTTTTACAGGTTATAAAATTTAACATGATAGATATGAAGAGACCTAAAATATATATCCTGCAAGACATAGAAAAGAGATTCCACAGGTGTTTGTTTGCTTTTTAAAGAACAAACTTTAAGTTTTTGTCATTTTGGAGAGTTATAAACCTTCAGAAATAAAAGCACAGAAATACTGTAGAAATTATGCGTATCAAAAAAAGACGTTCACTGCAAAAAGTTCTTGAACATACCAAACTACTCCTGAGGAACAAGTTTATTATTTAAATCCAGGTGCTTATTAACAAATAACCACAGGTAAGTAGACCAGCAAAAAAAAAAATTCCAAAAAGTTTTTCATACAGGCCTGCACGAGACAATAAGTATATAACATCCAAAAAAGCAACACATCCCACCAAATGTACCTGAGAAAAAGACCTAACCAAATTAAGAAATAACACCACAGCATCTTTGCTCTATAAAGAGAACATTACTGTGTTTTGTGGGAAGGGCTGTGGAAACGTCACTTACCGTCAGCCAATTAGCAAACTCCCAAGAAACATGAGCTTCATTAGTCAGGTTAAAACCTTCATTTCTTCCTCACAGTTACTTCAAATTAGCAGTTTAGACATGTGATGCAAAGGGGGTGTGAACGGCTAAAATAATTACAGATTTTATTTATTTGTTTGCAGGAAACCCCAATTATGATGGAAGCTGTTTCCCTTCAAGATGATGTGGCCAGTATTGCTGCCAAATTCAAGAGTCCTTATAGGAGAAAGGTATGTACACTAATAAAAGTAAAAATTTACAAATCCTCCTGGCACACAACTGAGTATGACCTCAGTCCTGTTCCTTACACCTAACCAGAAACCATTTTTTTTTCTATGGAGTAACTTCTCCATAGAAGTTACTTCTATGTTTCTTCAGAGAAGAAACTTCTCTGTTTTAGCTAGGTGAAGTTATAGTAATATATCTAGCCTGCATGAAAGGTAAGGGATGAGGTTTCCTTTTCTTCTATAAGTGTGTGTTTTACTACTGCAAGTACAGTTTTTTATATTATTGTTCTAGAAAACTCATGCTCCCTCAAGGTGTCAGCCTTTGTGGCTCAACATATGGGCACTGAAAATCAAATTATTATTTTACTTATTAATGGCATGTTGCTAAAAACAGCTGAGAGACATAGGCCCTTCTCAGGAGAAATCAATCCTTCATGCAGCTCAGGTGGGCGTATTATGAGCAGTATTTTACAAGTGGTGCAACAGACTATTTGCGTGTTGGTATTGGTGGTTCTGATATTGATAGGATTTTATTTACTTGTTTTATTTGCAATATATATGCTGCTATGTGATGTATGAGCAAATCCAAGCTTCTCTGTGGAATCAATGCAGGTATGATTATCCTTGTTCTACTGAAAAAGGAAAACAATGGTGCTGTGCTTCTTAGGATGCTCTATAACTGTTACTAAAGTTCTGGGGTGCCTCTTCTGTAAGGTAAATGTAGTGATCTAACTGAGGTAAAGATATGAGCGTAAATCGTTTCAAGTTTAGGTTCCTAAGTAACTCTTGAATGTATGGTTTCACAGTCCATCTGTGTATTCAGATGTATGGTGTTGTTAAGGATCTGACTTCTCACATTTTTAGGTGCCTAAAAGGTACTTTGCAGAAATGTTGTTCTAATCCTAATCCTCTTGAAAGAACAAGTTTTACAGGGTGATGAAATGCTCTGTGGTGTTAACATGGTTTATGTTTTAAAAGTATAGTGAAATTATCAGGAAGTAAGAGCTTTCTTTAAGTATTTAATAATACAGCGAACTATTTTTAGCTCTGTTTTGGGGCCGTGTTTGTTTTTATCTCTGTTTTAAAGTACTCTGTGCTGAAACATAAGTATATGTTCTATTTATTTTTTCTTTGCTTTTCTCAAATCTAAGATTAAGTATAAAAGACTTCAGTCAATTATATAAGATCTTGAAGCCTCACAAACGCTAATCTTCTTAGATTTGTTACCTCAGGTGAACAACTTGTAACTTCTCTCACTGTTGCGTTGTGACCCTTCTGTAGTATTTAACACCAACATCTTAGTGCTTCCTCTTTTACTTGCCCTCTGCACTCCAGATATCCGTGCTGCTTAAAGCAGCGTGCCTAAACTTACAACAGAGATGTGGTGTCTCTGTATTAAAGCTATTGACAACAAGATATCCAATTTCCCAGTTTAGGCAGAGATACCTATTTGTGTTTGTGCATCAGTACAGAGTTCTATGCACTTGTGGTCGTTCTGTTATTGTGCTTACTGCCTGTTTCTTAGAACTTCTAAAGTAATTACTTTTTGTGGTATCAAGGGATCTCTAACATCCAGGGGGCATGTTGCTCAACTCAGTCACTGTCTAGGTGCACTGACACCCATTTTAAAGACTCTTGACACTATTTTGTGTGACTGGCCCCATGATTGAGATCACATAATTACAATAATTAGGAAGCTCACCTCAGGATATTATCAGAGCAGCCCACCCAAAACCTAAGTCCATATGGTTTGAAATAGCTAATGAGTCAGTTAATGTGCTATGTCTAGGAGTAATGGACACTCAATATGGATGGCATGAAGACATAATTTACCAACTTCCTGACTGATTAAGGTTTTCTATGTAGACAATTCCTGTATTTTGCATCTCGCAGTAAGTTCAAAGTATTGAAGGCTTTTGTTTGTTAAACAGAGCAGAAGAAATGCCTGAGACCTTTAAAAGACAGGCAAGAAACCAGGCTTCTCTCTAAAGAAAATGCAGAAATGGAGGTCTCAAAACTTTCATTTTAAATATAAATCTGCAAACAAATTTGAAACGTTCTATTATAATATAGGAGATATCAATGGCAATGTGTGACATTTGCTTTAATGCCAAGTAGCCTGAATGAATGAGTGACTCCCACACTGTCCTTTGCTAGACCAGAAAAGAAAGTTCTACAGGGACTGTTTAGTCTCTGTAACTTGTCCACCAGCTCCTATTGCTGTAACTAAAGAGATGGTCAGACCATGGGTGCCTTCCCTATCTCTTTTTCTATGTCTGGGATTTTACTGCTCGTACCTTTAGAAAGAAGTTGCTTACAAGCATTGGAAAAAAAAGTTTTTTAGCCACGCTTCTTTAATTTCAGAAATGTGCGAGGAGCTAATGTAAGTTTGTTTTTGTTGAGGGAATGGATTATATTTGCAGGGAGAGCAAAATGCCTAGTGGTTAAAGCAGAGAAGGAGATCAGGAATGATTTTCCTTATGGGAGTAATTCTAGGGATCCTAATCCTGGCTCTGCTGCTGACTGACCTTAGAGGAATGATTTCATGTGTGTCTCACTTAATCCATGTGAAGCAGTCTGGTTGGCTTTTTTTAAGGTGCTTTGAGATTCTCAGGTGAGAGTTACTGCATATGGATTATTGCTTCTGCTGTTAGCTGATGGGGACCCTCAGCCCTACCTTATCATGACATGCATGGTGTATTAGAAGCAGTTTCCCAATATGGGCAGCTCAAATATATGTTGTTCTTTCTCTCATTGCTCCAATCTGTTTAATTTGGGTTTTTCCCCTCAAAAACAAATGCATATGGAACACGCACAAAAAAAGCATGAAGTTAGTTATCACAGCCTTACAAAGAAAATAAGTATGTTTGGACCTGCTGGAGTTCTTGTACATTTTGTCCAAGGCAAAAAGTAAAGATAGGCTCGTCCAGACCGCCAAGAAAGGTTGCTCAGTTTCTGTGATCTCCATTACTTAGGCATTAGGTCTTTTCAAAGGACATCTAGAAATGGAAATGAGGTTGTTACAGGAATACTGGCAGTAGTTCAGCAATGCTCTTGGTCTATAGGAATTGGTGACTTCTTGTTTTTGTATGTAGAAGTGTGTTTGTAGTGTATGCAAAAAGACATAGAAAAAGGATCTTGGCAAAGCATTTGGGGAGGAAGGTGCATATGCTCATCTAGTCCTTTAGTTTCTGAGTGAAGCTACACAAAGCTGTTTGGGAAAGGAAACTCATCTATTGCAGCATCTGTTATTCACATATCAATCCTATTTTTTTTATATAAAAACTTAGTAATTATGATGGGATATATTAAATACGACTCATTTTACTGCAAGATTGATTTTTTTCATAGTTTTTTTTTTTTTTGCCTGACCTAAGAATAAATATTGATCTTCATGATGTAGTGCAGAGGTCATTATATTAATGGCATATTAATAGAAAGTAGCCCTGACCATGCAATATTAATATATTTGCATTGTTATTTCTCAGATCACATCCAGAATGAAAGAGGCAGGGTGCCGATACCTTCTTTCCCAGGAGAAATTAGGAAACTGTTGCATTTTAATGACTGCTCAGACTGCTTTCTATTTGGTTTTAAAAAGAAAAAAGAATTAAGCAGTGGTGAAGCGGCAAATAGACTGTATAATAAATCTAATAACATAGTGATATGTCACTTTTCCAGCATGCCCAGAAATGCCAAGGGCTGTCCTTACCTGGTGACGCTCCACCATCCGCTGCCAAGCAGTGAATTCCATGAGGAGAACCAGAGTTGTGAAAGGAGACTGATAGGATAATTTGGCAATCTTGGTTAGTGTGTACTGTCCTGGGCTCTGATTTCTGCAATCATTTCCTTAACAGCTGGTTTTGGAAGCAGTTAGCTTCTTCAAGTCAGTCTTTGATGTCAGTGTGTGCTATTTTTATTTATTTATTTGCATTTATAGCAACTTCTGGAAATCCAGTTTAGAATGCCATTCTAATGGTTGGCTGAACCAGGAAAGACCTGTTGTTTTTAAATGCTTCTTAGAGAATAATTGTGTATTACTTCTGTGACAAGGAGGGATAAGATGATGCATTGAAATAACCTTTAAATAATACTGCGTAGTTTCCAAAGGTCCTGAGAAAACAGTGCTCGCTCAGATAGAGGAGGAATACTTGTGTGCCTTTTATAAACACTGTTTTATGAGCAGTCCTTTTTGTTTAATTCACATTTTGAATATTTTGTGTCAAGTGATGTAAGTCAAGAGGGAAGATTACAACTTCCATTCCATAGCTTACTGACAGCAAGGAAAATAAATGTCTGGAATGACATATCACTATATGGGAAATATGTTAAGAAAGGAGAGAAAGTGGTTTGAGTGACTAAAAATTTGGTAGTATGACTTAAACAGTTTGCAGCTTTGGAGAAAATATTGAAAGAAAGAATAATAAAAGTTTGTGATGATAAATGGAAAATAGGATAAAATGAAGCTACCACGGTATCTATCTTTGCTACGATAACTACTTTTCTAGAAGTATGGTAGCTCCAATTCATCTTGACTTCAGGAAGGCATTTAGAACAGAACCACATGGGAAATTGTTAATTGAGTTGGAGAGTATGTAAATAAACAGAAAAAGTCTAAAACAGTGGAAAAATGGGCTAGAAGTGATAAATTGAAAGGAGAGACAGCGAATGAAAAAGACATTTCTATTTATTTTACCCCTAAGATTTCCTAAGGATCCACCTCTGCACCTGCTTAATTCAGTATTCCTAATTTCATGAGCAACAGCAATGAAGCAGAAATATCCTTATACAATTTACTGATGAATATGAGGTGGTAAGGCGCTGGAGTATTAATGTGAGAAAAACAAAAATTCTTAATTTTGCTTGAGTGCAGAGATTTGGCGGAAGGAAAGGGTTCTTAGAAAAAGGTTCCAAAAATATACTGAATGAAGACTTAAGCTTATGAGGCTATATCAACCAAACTAACAGGAGATAAACAGTTTCTATATATTCTCTAGGTAGTAACTATATAGAAAAGAGATACAGAAGTTTATCAGGACAATATATAATTATTGCCTACCCACCTTATTTGACTTAAGCCAAATGAATGAATGCTGGCTGTGTTTGTGTAAGGTTTCCAACCACCAGACAAACATAGATCTGCATAGTCTTCAGCAGAATTCTTTCCTTCCAGGGAAGTGAAGCAGAATGGATTCAAGGCAGACCATGATGAGAACAGTATTCTGACAGAAGAGAGGCCACAGTGGTGGAGACCAAAAGGGGCTTCAGATCTTGGGCTGTTGCAGCTTAGGTCCAATCTGGAGAACTGAAATTCAATTGAATCATATATAACAGTCCTCAAACTGCAGTCTGTCCTGCAGTATTTGTTGTTTGCAGTAAATGTTCCTCCGGCAAGAGGAAAGAAAGTCAATAATGTAACGCTGCCTTTCAGCTGATCTACAGGGTTGTAGCTTTACTAAAGCTGATAGGGTTGCAGCATGTTTTACCAGTTTAGATTCTCTGCAGGTTTCTCTACCCTTAGCTGTACTTGTTCTTTGAAACATAGGATATATATTTGGCTGTCTTCATTGAGAATTCATCCTTGCTATCTTCTGTGTTCCTCAAGATTTAAATCATGAGTGGTATCTCTAAAATGATGCAGAGAGAGGGCAATGCTCATATTCAGTTTCTCTGTGGAAAGCAGAACTAGACTGACAGTGGATTGAGTTGGAAGAGGACCTCTACTGCTGGAAACAGGTTCCTGTAAGAAATAGGTATGAAAAGAAGCTAGGAAGAAAATTCTTTCAAGAGGTAGAGAAAATTATGTAGTGTTTTTTTTTTTTCAGACAATAGAAGTGTTGTGGGGTAAGAACTAACAGAAACCCCTTTGCTTGAGCAGTACATAATAAGGAATTAATTTGATAGGAGCTCTGAGGAGGATAGGTAAGAGGTATTTGTTTTATACCTTGAGTAATAACATCAGAAATATCACGAAAATTAATAATGAGGCCCCAGGTAATATGTGAATTATTTTAGGGTATGGAGGGTTAGGTTTTGAGATCAATATATCCTTTTCCTTCTCTGTAATGTGAAGACCTACTTGGGTGTACTCTCCTCCCATGCATAGGAAAGACAACAAGAACTGCTGAGCTCTGAGATAATTTTGTTTTGTCTGACAAGATTTCCTAGAGAAAGGAGAGATTCAGCCCAGTTAAACACCAGCACGTCTACTGATACAATAAGGGTTATGCACTAGTCAAGTAAATCGAGGTAATGGTGTGTAAGGTGTTATTCTGGTAACATCCTGTGCTCAGTTTGTCCCGTTTACTTTTGATTTAATGTTTTGAGGAAACTAACTTTTAAAAATTTCTCTGATTCTAAAAATTGCTAACTACATTAGTGTATATTTTAGGGACACTGACAGAAACAGTTCCTGTATGTTGCCATGTACGTAACATACTGCGTATGGTACTGTTAATTTTCTTGTTAGTATGTCTGTCTGCTCTTTGCATGTACACTTCTATGTGTGTAATTATTTTATTGCATCACATATGATTTGAAAAAGCTGACTGCCTGCTGTGGTATTTATCCTATACAAATTCTACATTAAATGACAAATTTTAGACCCATCCGTCCATCCGTTGAATTCCTGTTTGTATTATTACTTCCTAATGAATTCTGTATTACAGCAGGTGTCAAATCATATCTGTTGTTTTGCAATTGAGTATGAATAGAAGATGTATTGCTATTGCAAATGAATCTAATATGAATCTAATGAGCAGTAATGAGCAACTGTTTTGTCATTACTGAGGCAACCACTGTGATGCTAATAAACTCTCATTTCTGCTCTTTAGAAAAACACACTGACCAGGATTTATAACATGGTCTTAATGTCCCAAAAGCCTGAGGCAAAAGAGAAAAGTGGAACCCCTAAACTGAGCATAATTTTGTCATTTTCTGGGTGGCAGACCTCTTATTTTCTCTTATTAAACTAAACCTGGTTTAAATCTTTTGAGCTTTCTTACATTTGAAAAGAAAAAGATGAAGAATGAGTGTCTGTTAGAGATAAGATGTGCGTTCTGCCTTAATTTTCTTTAATGTAAGTACTCCAATTCTGTACTTCTGTACTTGACAGTGTGTTTGTAGTAATAAAGGCAACTATGTGCAACTATTTTAAAAACAGTCACTTTAAAAGTAACAGGTCATTAAATCAATGTAGAACTATGATATATTTTAGGGAAAATGTCACGACTGTTTCTTAATTGAAACTGTTTATTTTTTATTTTTTATCATTGGTGGATTATAAGACTGCTGAATAAACAAATACCTTTTACACAGTAGCATCAGTAACTTACTACAGAACTGATATGTAAACGAGTTCTGACTCCTGTGTGGCTCTGCCTTTTCCAAGTATAAATAATACATAGAATGGTGCATAAAGCTGTGTAAAAGGGACAGCTGGGTACATAGTGCTTACAAGTAGAGCACAGGAAAACTAGTCAAAACTGCTTTCCTAAAAGCTAAGCACTATACTTCCATCAAAAAATAATGCTTCTGTGTATATGGTCTTCATGGACTCATCTCTCTGTGCAATAAAGCTGGATGCACTGTAGAGATTCATTTCAGTATTTCATTTGGAGGTTTGAACTATTCTGTGTAGGGTACAGCTGTTTGTTTTACTACAGTACACTCCATACTTGCTTTAACTGCTGAAAGGAGACTATATTGCCAATATTTAAGGTATTATTATAGACACAGCAGTGGAACTGTGAATTCATGAGCAAGCCAGGGGATGGGCGCTAGGACAAATTACAGCAGTCATCTCTCAAAGTTGCAAATAGGGCATCAAAGGTCATGTGAAAGCCATAAACTGTTCCTTCCATGCTGAGGCATTAAAAGGACTTCTGCTGAGCAGCAGCTTGCAATGGTTTTCATTTACTGATGCTTCAGCTCCATCCCAATGCCAAAGAAGGAAAGGGAGCATGAAGCCAGGACTGCTGACTTCCTATCAGTAGCTCTGCCAGTTCTCTGTTCTTAACTGTGTGAATCATTATGTCCAGCTTTTCTTCCTATCATCAGCAATGCTTGGGTCGTATTTACCCACCCTTTAGGTATTTCACAGGGTTAGTTTTTTTTATTAATGCTTGATGTTCAGATTTGGAAAAGGCAACTCAGCTTGAACAGCGTCAGTAGAGTAGTGGTCACTAGAATGTATCTTTCTAGATATATTCACATGTGCTGGTTTTCCCATATATATTCACGTGGCAGAAGGACTTTTAGACTGACAGTGTATTCCACTGAAATCAATGGAAACTTTGCCATTTACTTCCATGATCTTAAGTTCTGCCCTCTGGTTAAAGAGCTCTCTCCTCATACATACAAGTCTCAATTTGAAGGTGTAAATTAGTGTTGCATAAACCTTCAAGATGGCTTATTTCACTTCGGTAATTATCATTTCACAAAGCCATCAGACTTAGGCCAAAATGAACCTCCTGAGGTCATCTGGTCCAATGCCAATACACAAAACAAGACCAGCACTGAAACTATATCAAATTCCTCCAGGCCAGAACTTCCCTATCGCTTGAAAGCTGTAATGATTCCATGAGTCATTACATGGGCTCATCTCTGTGGTATGTGAGTAGTAAGAACATATGGGATATTCCCCACCAAATCTTGTACACTGGAACACTTGGCATTTCATCCCATCAAACCCAACATATTCTTGCTGGCTACTTTCAAGAAAAATACGTGCAAGTACTTACTCAGATCTATACATGGTAACCTAAGAGTGCGTATCACAGAATTGCAGGGGTTGGAAGGGACAGTGTATTACTGTACATCTTGTATACATCAGTTTGGTGTATGTTAAGATTAAATTAATGTGAAAATTATTTACATTTCAGTAGTGGTTCATAGCACTTGATATTGAGATGCATACAGCTTCTAAAAATATCTTTTAACCTACTTCTGTAATGTCTACATTTTAGCATCGCTGGGGAAGATGGGCTCAGGATATTAAAAGCTTGTTGCATTTACAATGACATGGGTAGCTGATGAATGGACTACAGAATTCTATGCCGGAGGCAATAAGTGTGAAGGTTCATCTGGCAGTATTTTCTTTTTTGTGTGCGCTTATAAATTTTGCTCACATAGAAAGGTAAAGTAGTTCTTAACTCTGAAACCACCTTGTCATAGAATTGCTGAGTAGTAAAAAGCTTAACTCAATGTTTTCTTAGGTATTGTCACATGTTTATAGGATCAATTTCATTTTTCACTAAGCAGCCATGCTCCAGGCGTTCGTATGCTCTCTGGCTACAAGTCTAGAAGTTCTGGACAATCCTTTATCTCGTGTACTTTCTGCAGTGCTGAAGCAGAGGAGAGTTACGTGAGACTATAGAGGTCCAAGGGGACTCAAGGAATGAGTACTCAAAAGAGAGGATTCTGCTCCATTAAAGACCAGGTGGCAGAAGCACTGATCACCTACCAAAAGGCTAGATTGGCTGGTGAATGGAGGAAAGGTTGGCAGAATGGAAACAAAGGAGAGATCATCATACTCCTTACAGTATTACGTGTAAATCACAAGAGACTTGCATGGCATCATCACTGGTATATAGAATATGAGAATCTCCTTCTGGCAGAGGCATGAGATTGAGAGAGCAGATGGGTAACAAAGCCTTTTACACCTTGCAGCCAGCGTTCTGAAGCGGCCAGTGGTTGGTGTAGCTTGGGACGTATGGAGATTGCTGCTGAAATTTGGGGCAGGTTTGGAAGCGGTTCAAGTTTAGACCACCTTTGGATTCTTTAGTTCTGTAGAGAGTTTCCAGAAGTGTTACCAGTGGTGCACAGACTTTGTCTTGTCTGTAGCTTGCAGTGTCAAATTTGACTTGGGAAATTGTACCAAGAGGATAAAAACTCAGAAAAAAGCACTGTAACTGAAATAGCTAGAAATTCAGTTGATATCACTATAGTTCTGTATGTACAAGATGAAACTTCGGCGCTGCCATGTGTAAGTGCCTGTGTCACTGCAGTGACCTTCTGTCATTGAGAGATTTGTCATATTGAGGCTTTATGGAAAAGAGATTGTAATGGGAAAAGCATCTGACAAAATCCCTTAAAGGATCGCTTGCAGGAATTCAGAGATGTCTTTAGGAAAAGGAAAATTAAAAAAAAAAATTATTTGCAAGAATCCTAATCTTCATATGCTAATCCTTCCACATGAATAATGAAACAGCTGTTCAGCATGACAGTCAAAGGCAAGTAGTAATATTGTCTAAGTTTTGGGGTGTATGTAAACAATCTCGAGGCATCCTTTCTTTTGCTCGTGATTCTATTCTCTGTTCTGCTGCCACCTATGACTAAGTGCCATCAACAAATCAATCAAGAGGTCATTAAGCTCTAGTGGTCTATCCCAGTTCTTCTCCTTGTTCACATTACACATGGCTCTCTTGCTTTCTCTTTGGGGCTGGAGCAGGGAAAATTAGTTTTTCTTCTTCCCTGTTATGCCACTGGTTGTGTGGACACATGGTGGAGCAGTAAATATTCTGTTTTGTCATTTCCATAAACACGGATCAGTTCAGTACCTCATGGAGTTGATGCTTGGTGGAAAGGTGCTAGAAACTGGCTGACATCCTAGGAATTTGGCTGAGAGGTTTTAGTAGGCGTGTGGCTAACCTTTTTGGGAAAAGTGGGCATGGAGTATTGTAGGGAGAAGATAGTATCTTTAGCTCTCTGACAATTGTGTGCAACATGGCTTTATAAAGTTACATTGAACTATATTTGCACTTTTATGAAAGCATTGTGAACACTACAAGAACCATGCATGAACTGGCAGCGGTATCACCATATAAATAACATCCCATTCAGATTGAGAAGAACAGTCTTGCACTTCTTCTCTGTTGAAGAGCTGACCCTATGCTTAGGGAGTGAAGGGCACCTGAATCCAAATGAGAGACAATATGCATAAAGAAAATGGAGTTACATTCCCTATTCTAATAGATGGCAGAAAATCTATAAAGAAGCTCTTTATAAATTTGTCACAAGATGTGTGAAAAAGAAATAATGCAGCCAAGGTGAACATTATCCAAACAGAAGATGAGCTTACCCAGTAATAAAGGAATAGAAGGGCTGTATGTACTGCACAACGCAGAAGGTGTGTAAGGGGTACCATAACCAAAAGGTTGTGGCCTCCAGGCAATGCTTGCTATCAGCTTTAATCCAACACAAGTCGGTGTCAAAACCTCTGCAGCGCTTCTAGGCCTCCTTCAGAGTCTGGAACCACTGATTTTTATGGCATAATGAGTGGAATGTCTGCCTATTAAATCAACCATGCAGTGCATACCTGCCACAGGCTGTCCTTCCTCGTTCAGGAGGGAAGGAGGGCTGGGCACCAAGCACGGATATTCTCAGACACATGGCTGCACACAATGCATATTGACATTACAAATCTATTTTTGTCCATGGAAATTAGCCAGACTACTTTAAAGAGGCTTAATAACGCAAACCCAATGGCTCCCAGCTAACAGCTGTAAAGTGAAGTTAAGGGCTGAGTCACAGGACTGGGAGAGGAAAAAACCCTCTCTCAGCTTTCCAAAACAGGGATTACTTGAAAATGTCTGAAAATGCTTTTGGTTTACCTTGAGTGAAAAGGTGAAACATGAAGTATGTACATGAGGTAAGTACTTTGTGAAACGTGAAGTATGGAAGAGGAGAGACTTCCAGGTGTCCTGTGAGATGGTTTCTTTCTTACAGGCTATAAAAGTAATCTTTTAGAGGAAATTGCTCTTAGCTCTGCTGTCCTACCAAATTATCACAGCTCACGGATTTGGTCCCATTTATGTGGTTGGATATGGAAATTACATGGTCAAATTTTATAGCCTGGGGTTGTTTGACCAGATGATCATAGTGGCTCTCATGACCTTCACCTCTCTGAAGTTTCTATACCTTTCAGTTGTATGTTCCCTCAGCCAAAGGAGCATCCACAGGATCCTTGTATCCCTAGTTGATCCTCCTGTTCCATTAAATGGAAGCTGTTCCTCACCTCTGTATAATTTCTGGAATTCCTAACTTGCAAACAGATGCCTTCATCCAGTGAGCTGTGTGTGTTAGCACATTGTTATACATGTTTGCATTGTTTCTGGTTCCATAGCAGTTGTGCTCAGTAGTTCAATACAATCTTGTAATCCATACAGAAATCAGTTCAGACTGTATTACCATCTTGCAGAAAGTACTTGTTTCCTAGAATTAGATGAATTAAATTGCTTAATTTTCACAATACTTTGTTCCTAAGTTTGTGAAGTTTCCCTCAAGCCATCAGTGATCATGTCATTCTCTGATTCTGATATGCTTTGTTCCTTGACTCTACAGTACAGTTTCACTGAGAGATTTAAATCTTTTTTTTTTTTTTTTTTTTTTTATAGCTAAATGCACAAGGGAATGAAGCTCATCTCTATTTATTGAGAGATGTTTCTTGTCTCCTATTCTTCTGTATTATTACAGGCTTATTTTATGGCACAAGGAAGGCTAGGGCAATTCCAAACACACTGCCTGGGTGCTATTCCTTGCTACCATGATGCTTTTGTATTCATCTGTTGCAAGGCTTTAATTTCATTAATGTTCTTAGGCAAGCTTGCTGGTCACATTAAGAGAGTACACAGCTGGTAACTGCTCAGATCACCTTTAGTGTGTTTTGAGTACGGCCTCTCTAGAAGGCCTCAGGAAGACTCTGCATAAACTTTGTTTTCAGTCCATGGCTGAAAAGTCACCTTGCCTCGTGGAAACCTTCCTGCTCCCTTGTTTTTGCTTCTCTTATGTAGTGAGCAGTTGTTGTCAGGAAGAACCTCCTGCTTAGTGCAGAGAGCCTTAATGCAGCTGTGCTTGTGATTCCTGATGAGCTTCATGAGGGGCTACGCTGCAGCCCCCCGAGGAATTTGATTCTTCAGCTGATCTCTCTCCTCAGAGCCATGCTGCCCTGGATGACACTGTGTTGCTGATGCTGAATGTTGTTGTAATGCAAGTGTGAGGCAGGCTGATGGAGAAAGTCATTATAATTTTCAGTTAGAAAAGGCAGAACTTAAGCAAGTGTCTAAATGTCAAAAGATTTACGTTCTTTTCATCAGCTAGTCTGAGATGTTTTGTCTAAGGTCATTTGGTAAGGTTCAAGGGTAGCTTGATTTTGAAATTTTTGTTCTTACAGCAAGGGGAGCATGTACAACCTGATGGGAAAACTTGCTAGCATAATACAGCTTTTGAAAAATATATTTAAGGAAGGAAGAAGGAGCACTGTGGACTAGACAGAGGTCACTTCTAACCACAGGAAGTATAAAATCCATCTCCCTATTAAACTCTGTAGTCAAGGATAAAACAATTTTATGGGACAATATCACAAACAACATTTTCTCCAATAAAGATACCAGCTTAGCCTCTGCAGAGTGGCTTTAGTGAATAGTCATTTGGTTTCTGCCAAACCTGTAGCTGTTGCAGAATCACTTGACACAGGAAAGCATGTTTACTTAGTAGCTCTTCTGGCAATAAATGACATGATGGTGTTTAAGGAAAGACAGATTACAGTTGTGGTTACTTCAATTCACTGGTTTTCCTTTCCCCCAAAGGGGATGGGGACAAAACAAAATGAAATGTGACTCTGTGACCTTCTGTGTTTAAGCTTGATGTTGAAGTGGCTGTTGGAGAATGCAGCTATTTCCAAGCTGAACTTTATTCACTGTACATGGGCAGACACAGAAGCAGATATGGCGTTTCCAGATACATCCAGGTATTATAAATATAATATAATATAAACTATTCCTGTTTAGTAACAATGCCTACTATCAAGTTTTGACATGCTTCTCAAGTTCCATCACATACAGTAGATGTCCTGATAGAAATAGTCAAGCAACCTGTCACCCAAGTGGCCTGACCACTGTCACAGTGCACGTTAATAACAATATCATTTTTAGAATTTGCTTTGCCTGGCTCTCTTGTCACCTCATTTTCAGTTCACTAGGAGCATCTTGCATGCTTTTGTATCCAAATAAATGCCCTTGAATCTATATCCAAGCTCTGATGTAGGTGCACGTTCAGATACAGAAATCTCTCCTGGAAGATCTCCCTGGAAATACCCTATCGTGATTATATCTCAGTGTTGGTTTTAAATTTGTTTGTTGCCACCTGACAGGTGAGGTTCTAAGTTCTCTAGCCACTGGCAGGGATAGGCTGATTAAAGGCAAAGCAGCTCCAAAGGCTTACAGGTTGGAGAATGTATCCAAACACGACCACCTCTCACAGGAGAGCAGGTCAGGTGGTAAAAGAGATGAGGTCTTTTGCCAGCCTTGAGATGGTGAAATTTATACTGCAGCAAGGCATGTATGTGCAATGAAATCCTGACAACAGGAAGCAAAGAAGGCCCAAGTGTAGTAAGTGGAAAAATAGGTATTTTGCATTCCAGATTTGAAGAGATTATCAAAAGGGAACTAAAAGAGAATAAGAAAAGAACCTAGCTTTTTATTTTCTTGGGCAGGAATGCTGGAGACTTGCATTGCTTCAGAGAGCTTTGATTTTTAACCACTGGAATGATTTTTCATTGGTTTTCCTGAGGGTTCTTCCCCAAAACGTATTTTAAAGTATGGTGGACAAACAAAATAACAATATTTGCAGCTTCTCTTTCCAGTTTTCCAGTGAAAGCACTGCAATAAATGCACCACGCATACAAAACATCTGCCACAACCTGACATTATCTTCTTTTTATAGCTCAGAGTGGTTTTTCATTAATTGGTTGTAAAACGAAAATATCAAAAACCTTGTTCAAAATGCACAGTAAAAAACATAAATGCTTAGAGGGGTTTGTTTATACGTGTGGCTTTCATGCTGACATTTGAATGAGCCATGAAACACAAACAGATGAAACAAACATAGTGTTGAGAAGTCCCAGAGTTCAGTGCGTTATTCTTCTGTTCTACTAGTTACCATCTTGGCATGCAATGTGCTTTCAAGTTTTTTTCCAAAAAAAAAAAAAAAGTCAACAAAAAAGCCCCTTGTATCTTATAGTATGCAACGAGCTTGTATGTGATGGACTGTCCCAGGTGACATCATGATGCTCACATATAAGGTCATCTGAGGATTTTGCAGTTTTCCAAAGAAAGTGAATGCTTTGTAGTTTATTCATCAAATACTAACTTACAGGAGCAAGTCTTTTGTGTGTATCAAGCTTAAGACTATGGACTATCATAAAAAGCAAAGAAAAAAACTGTTAAAGAACTTCTACTGCTTTGAAAGGGGAAGCAGTTAAAAGGAGAGTACGAGCACATGCTTTTACTGATGTGATCACAGCATTGAAGTTGCTCTTAGGGTTTAAATGGAATCCAAACACATCTCAAGTCTGCTTCAGTGGGGCACAGAAATTGGTCTCATGATGTAATTAATGGATACTTGGCAGAAACATGAGGTGCCAAAGGGAACCAAACACGCTCACCTTTATCAATATTTTGATTTTCATTAAACCATTTTATCTGTTTAGTGAGTCTGCTGATGCCTGTCCAGTGTGTGGAGCAAACATTCAGAAAAAGTTTGGATGTTCTTAACAAACTTTACTAGTGTTGTTATGGTAAGGTGTTGATTTCCAGGAAGGCAGCAGACTGGCAAGCCTGTGTTAAAGTGCATTTGTTCATTGTTTTTACTGCTTTCTCTGGGAAGGCAGTAACGTGCCAGATGACTTCAAGATTACAGAGAATGTCTTTAGAATGTACTGCTTATTATATATTGACTCACACAAGTGCATCTTGTGTGATAGAGATTTCATATCCCAACGCACTACAAAGCTAGCTTTTTACAGTTAGACACAGTTAAATGGTTTCTTTAATCAGGTGAAAATTCTTTCAATCATCTTGCTTTCTCTTCTGGTTTTTACTCCCTGTTAAAAAAATATAATTTAAGAATATTATTATTATTGCTTTGTCACTTGTCCATAATTCTGAACAAAGCCACTAATTAAATTGGAATGTGCAGAACAGTATCTAGAACAACTTGAATTTATTTAGCTTGCATAGTAGCAGAAAGTTCTGTTTTGTTTAGTAATGAAAACTTTGTTTATGAAGTAAAGGTAAGTCTTCTTCATACCTTCTACTTGCAGAAGGTTTTCTAGCTTCTGAAAAGTCTCAAAATTATACATACTAGATAAATGACTTATCTAAACTTGATTTTTAATTTTTGCATTTTAGAATCACATTGTATTATTAGCCTAAGTACTTCCTCTTTTATTTCTCCCCGCTTACCTGAAGCTAAGTCCCAATTCAATGAAGTCAGTGGGAAACTCCTCGTGTTCTGTAGAAGCAAGGTTTACAACAGAACATGTGATTTTCTTTCAGTTCTGCTTTCCCACTTTTTCCTGTTTGCTCGTCCTGTGATTGTCTTGCTGTGTGGGAATGGAAATTGGATTTGAAGATGGCATTTCTAAATTGGTCAGATGGAAGTTTGGAGATTGGCACAGGAAGAAAAGAATTAAATTAGTTACGTGGTCATACATCAATGCAGTGAATAAAACACCTTTCCCAAAAGGTGTTTCTCTACCATGCTAATATTTGGGCCAAGCTCTTTGTGAACTCTTTGAGTCTGTGTTAAGAACCCAGACTAGTGTGGTTTCATTTATTTCTTTTTTTCAAATGTTTATAATCCTTGAGATATAAGGGGGAGTGTTAGAAGAGTAAGCCCTTATGCATGAAAATGTAATCAACAGGATTTCAGAAATTCCTTTGGAAGGCACGTTGCTCAAACTAGGTTTGGTCACGTTTAGCATCACAGCACGTTATGGCAACACTTATTCCTTATGTTCTGGTGTGTTTTCCTAATAGATGGCCTTGCCAGACTAACTTGGTACCCACTGCTCCGGACACTTTTCTCCAAAGTCATCTCCTGTTAATACAGCCACCCAAATTACTTTTTCCTCATTTGATTTTTCTCCCAGACTTCCATGAGATTCTCCTAAATAATTCCGTCAACAGACCTTTGTCATTATACATAAGCATCACAAAATATGATCTATGTCTCCTATTTGAAGGTGTTTGGTG
Source organism: Penelope pileata (assembly GCA_013396635.1). Classification (NCBI taxonomy): domain Eukaryota; kingdom Metazoa; phylum Chordata; class Aves; order Galliformes; family Cracidae; genus Penelope; species Penelope pileata. The sequence goes on along the minus strand of WBMW01001136.1, from coordinate 208,737 downwards.
GCATTATATTTTGCTAGAAACTAGCTGTAAGCCTCTCACATCTGTCATGTAAATTCCATGTGACTTAGGATTTTAAATCTTCAGATTATATAAAATAAAGAATTGTAGGTCTCAAATATTCAAAAATTAGATATCCACCTCTGCTAAGTTTCCAGGTTTCTTTGAAAAGGTGAAATTTTTGTTAGGGGCTTTTTATTTATCTCCTGGGTTTCTATGATTTCATGTTTTTAATGGCAAAGTTTACAGTGTTTTAGAAGAAGAGCTGAAATTTCTACTGAATTGCAATGCCCTTGAGGAAGGTAGGCCTTCATGAAATACTTCAAATATCGGAGGACAAGAGTAAGAGAGAAGAAAAGATCCTTGATGCAATGAAATTTAGGGATCAGATACAACTTTTAAAATACATTTCTCTCATTTTAAGAGGCATGAACTGGGAAGAGGTCTTGGAAGCTGCACAAAGTGCTTGTTGAGCCCTGCCATCTCCAGGGGAAATGGAGCCCCTTAAGTCCTTCACAGAGGAACAGGATTGCATGAATGGAGTACACATCTCTGCTGCCACTTCTGCCTTTAAGGAGGGGCACTTCTAAGGCTTGAGGTTTTGGCTAGCTGTTCAGGGAAGAAAAGCTAGGCTTTTGTGTGTTTTTCCTCAGCATGGCTTGGCACAAACCACTGCTGAAGCTTTTACATGGATTACTTTCCCTACCCACTTCTTGCCCCAAACCAGCAGTTGTTCTGGATTGAACAGTGCCTGTGTGAGCAGCAGGATTTCCTTCCTACAACTGCTGCCGCTTTCTTGTGGGGTGGAAGTGTCTCTGTCCTCGCTTTACACGTGTACAAGGAAAAGTCATGCCTCTCCTAAAGTCCTACAGGAAATCAGTAGCAAGAACTGAAGAGCTGTTTATGTGTATACATGAATGTATAGCTGCAGGGCCTTTCTTTCCTTGCCTATCCCACCAGCGCTGCCCTCTCTTCTTTCCCTGTTATCCTCTCACTCTTTCTGCTGGCATTGTCACCGGTCTTCTTACTGATCCCTTTGCTTTTCCTCTGCTTTTCCTTTCCCACTGCGCTCCCCTCTTCTTGGAAAAGCTGCATCTTACCCCTCAGTTCTTCCTTTCTAGTCCACTCCGCACTCCTTTCTCTTTCACTTCTTCCCAGAACAAGCGCTCAGATCCTTCTCACGCTGAGCGTTAGTTCTGTACAGTGGCAGTGCTGCTTTATGGCGATGTCAGATCCAACTGGGGTGAGAAGGATGAGGGACAGCTGCAGTGCTGCTCCTCTGCTCAGAAATGCTAAGTGCAGCCTCCTGTCACTGAAGGAGAGCAGCAGGGGAAGCGGGGCTCAGTGCATGCAGTGCAGGCTTTGGAGCCTCAACCCTGCCGCAGCAGCAGTGCCAGCAGGGGCTGGTGTCAGCTCTTGCTGGGTGTGACGCTGCAACTTGAAGCCTTTAAGTGCTCTAAGGACTAGGTACAGCAATGAGCGTGCCTTTGGAATTAAAAGGCAAAAGACCAATAAAAATTGAGCTGAATGAAAGCTGAGCACAGAGCAGAAGTGTTAGTTCCAGGTTCTGTGTAAAAAAGAAAAAAAAAAAAAAAAAAAGCTGCTGCTTTGGAGTAAAATCTGACCTGACAGTGACCTTCAGAATGGGCTGATCTTCCCAAAGGAGCTTCCTAATTTGTACCTGTAATGAACACATCATCTATATAACAGATTCCTGTATTTGAACTATGCCATGTTTGTTCCATTATATGATGAAATACAGATGTATTTCCAGACACACCAGGAAGCTATTGCTAAATCATCTTCTGCCCCACTGCTGACTGAATAAAGTGATTCCAGGTTTTCAGGATTTAAAACAGGTTCATATCTAAACAGTTGTTGAGGGTTGCTTTGCAGTTCTCGTAACTGCAGGGAGAGTCATGCTATTTCACAGGCTACTCACTCAGCACACGTAGAAAATTACAGTGAATAGCTTCCACTAACCATTTCCTCCCACAGTTTTCCAAAGCTTTATTCCGTACTGTAGTGCGCACAGTCCTCATGCTGACAGAGGAACTGAAGCCTGTCCCCTTTTATCTGTATGGTCCTTATTTTCTTCCTAGCAAAGCAAAAACCTCTTAGATATGTATGCTTGTTTCCCAGCATTGCTTTCTGAGGGGTGGCCCTTAAAAATCTCAGAAAATGGAGCAACTGAACCTCTAAAGAGATAACTGGGACTAACTTCATCTGTAGGTAGTTACCCAGAGCAACAGATTTCTGTAGCTAGCTTGTGGCTCGGTGAACTATTATGTCTATACAGTAGTGTCCTGGTGTCCCTCACTTCTCTAGCCATCCTGTAGGTGTTGACCATCGATCGTCCCACTGTTGTCATTCTTCTCTCTTTTGCCCTTCTGACAGAGACTGCCCTGAGCCACCTGGTTGCACTCAAGTGATGAGAGCTTTATCTTAACAGACAATAGTTTTCCATAGTTATTAATAGTTAAGTAATATTCATATATTGCATCAATGGTGATGGAAGGGCATGGAGTATTGTCAGTGGCTACGCAGTAGCATGCTTCTGTATGCTCACCCTTTACACCTTGCTTTTATGAGCAGCATTTCTAGGAGAAATGCAAAGTTCTTTGTTTCACTGTACCAGTCTCACACATTTAAACAGTGTGTATTTTGAAGTCTCTGCATCCAGCCCTCTTCTATTATGTTATTTACTGTGTTAAAATCACTTTACTATCTTTAAAGTCACTATCCGTTACACTTTTCAGGAATGTGGCTGGACATGAGTATATCTTGGCTGGATTTGAAAAGCAGATGTGTTCTGGAGTGTTTAGCATAGGTGTGTTAAACTGCTGCAGGAGGTACTTGTTTCTTTCAGAAGTAGGAAGGTTTCTTCTCCATCTTTCTGGCAGCAATTGGAGCACTAAGATGAATCTCCTGCCCTGATCCTCGTTCTGTTCCTAGTCCTGTGTCTCTCCTCTCTGGAGTGTGAGCTCATCTTTGGGACAATGACAATTTTCATGGCTCTGGTGACTTTTTTTTTTTTTTCCTGACAGCACCTGGTGTTCGAATTTCTGCTCTGATCGTTGGACAATCTTGTTGAGTCTGATGGTATCACAATCTGTTTGCTCTTGGAGAAAACACAGCTGTTGGTTCCAATAGTAAGGTAAACTCTGTATTAAGTATATGTAAGTACAAGAAGCTAAGACTTTCTTAGTGACAAGCAGCATGCTGCTCACCCAGAAGTGTCAGGTACAGTTCTGTCTCTGTCACTTCCTTGGGTTTGTAGTGACTGCCTTTACACCACCTGCTTCCCCTCCGCGCTCCCCCCTGCACCAGCCTGGAGCAACAGTTCTGACCTCCAGCGTGCTCTCAGCAATATCCTTTGGACATCTGCAGTTTCAGCTGTCTGCTGTTACAGACAGCATGACTTCCACTCATGTTTGCAAGACAGTCTTGCAGTGCTGTGCACTGAGTTTTCATAAGCTTTTGCATTGTTCTTGTGTATGATGAGTTGTACATATTTGCAAACTCAAATCCTGAGTGCTGTACCAGGCATATGTATGTTGGCCTATAGTGAGGACTCTGAGGAAAACAGCAAGCAGATTCCTTGTAATGTGATCAGAAGGGGGTAGCATACACTTCAGAATAGGTTAGGCATGTTGTGAACAGAGGCAAGAGCTCGGAGTCCTTCATAGGTGACTTTGATATGAGGTAACTACATTTCCCCCGGTGCTTCTTCAAGGCTTAGGTCTTGGTTGAAAAGGTTCTGGCTGAGCACCCCCAGGAAGCCTTAATTTGCTGCCCTTGAGTCTGACACTTAAATATAGTGCCAGGAGGTGTGTTCAGCAACAGGTGGGTGAGCAAGCTCTGCTGGGGGCATTTTACAAGAAATTTAACAAAGTTTCTTGGAGTGAAGTGTTTGCTTACAAGAGGCACTACTGATGCAGCCTTATCCTTCCTTCCCCAATCATTTTTTGTGAAATCTACCTGCTTCCTTTTGGCTCTCCAAAATCATTTGGCCTTAATGTTCATGATAGTGATGAGGAGTTGGAAGAGTGAAGTTGCTGAACTTAAAAGGAATAAATGAATGCCTTGTTGAACTTGTGTAATGCATTATTTTTGTGTGATGCATCAGAATAAATAGATGAATGAAGTATTAAAAATCTATTTTGATCAGATCCAAAAGGTTGTGTACTGACTTGGAAAATCTGTCTGTTCTCTGAAACAATGATGGAGAAAGTCTTACAATAAGTTATCCCACTGCCTAGAGCTTATTTAACTAATTGTTTTTATTTTTATTTTTTTGCAAATGCAACCTTGAATGACCTGTTCTACATGTTAACCAAATTTCTTCTTGAAATTTTCTCTTCAAGTACCCTTTTCAGTTGAAACTTCTAAGGTAACTTAGCCTGACTATGTAACAGTTTGGAAATCCACATTAATTATTGACAATTTTTCAGAATGTTTTACTGGTTCATGTGCAGCAGAAGCACATAGATAGACATTCCATTCCACGTAGTTTGTAGAAACTCTGTATTTGTTTTTCTTGGTAGCATTATTCCCCTCCGTGTCCAAAGAACGTACAGTAGTTACTGGGCTGTACAGGACTCCTGAACTGTCAGTATCAAAGCTCTTTGGAACCAAACAGATCACATGGAGTAGGAATGAAGCATGCATATCTATATACATAGGGACAACCATGAATTTAAGGTTTTGGGATTAAACAAAGATCAGTAAAGCTCAACTTTACTTTTTCTTGATAGAGGACTGACACCACGTGCCCTGAGCTCATGTAGCCCCTCAACAAATTGTTGCAGGGCAATAACTCATGCCGTGTTTTCCTTACAGCACTATCAGCAAGCAGATGTGTTATATAATCAGGAATTTGTCCTTACTAACAGAAATCACAATTATGACACATTGCCCAAAGTTTGTTTTTTTTCTTTTAATACAGGATGGCTGCAGGAGTTTTAAATACTAGACTAAGCCTAGTGAGTCTGTCTGTCTTCTGTAAGTTTCCTCTAAACACAGAGCTTCCCTAGTCACCGTTGCCAGTCTTTCTCCTGTCTCGTGAAGCCAGTATGTCTTTAGAAATAAGGTTGTAAGATTCCTTTTCTGTGTGTCCTGGTGACCTGGAACACATGTAAGAAGAAAAACGACGTGAGAGTTGCTCACCCCCTTCCTCCTCAGTCTCCTCAAGCCATCTGAAAGTCTTGTGACCTTTCTGTCATGCTCCAGACCACTTTTTTTGACTGCTTTTTTTTTTTTTTTGAACTATTCTAATATGATTTATTTTAAATAATGAAATGTCTTTGTCAAAGATTTTTGCATTACTTATAATGTATACTTGGTATTCAGAATTTGAGGGTCAAACACAAACTATGATTTGGCATAAGGTAGAGTAAGTTAGTGTGTATCCTCTTGAACTAACCAGCTCATAGTGGTTAGTTCAGATTTGATCTGCTATGCATATGCAAGAATAGGGGGGGGAAAAAAGTTTATCAGAATTAGTTCACTTATGAAAAGCTGTTTTTTCAGGCCGTATCTTGAAAACCGCAGGTAGACATGACCCTGAGCTTATGGCTCTAACCTTACCTTGGATACCCATGAGGCACACCGAATTTTGAGGCAATTTGAGCTAGTATCTGGATTTTAAAGCACTTAGTGTCAACCTTTAAACAGAAATAGATACACAGCCTTGGAGAGCCTGCACTGCCTGGTAATTACGAGGAGGATTTAGTATTTAAATGGTATTGTAGGAATGTAAAAGCTCTTTGTTGATATTATTAAAATGGAATTTTCAAGCTACATCAGAGAGATTTATTTTGCTCTTACAGCAGTAATACACTGCTTAGAATATGTCAGAGCAAGCTCTCAGTAAGGATCTTTACCTACCATATTCTGGAACTGTCATAAACTGCACCATTTGCATTTCCTGAAGAAAATGGTCTCAATGTGTATGTTTTTCCTCAGGTTGATAGCAAACAGTGGCAGAGACAAGGAAGCAACCTAACCACATGAATGCTACCATGCAGCCCAGCACCTCTGGAGCACGGTGTGTTGCAGTACTTAATTTGTTAAGCGCAAGAGCGTGTTGGGGACAACTGCAAAATTTGTAGCTAATGCCACATGTGCACACCAACTGATCAGATGTTATGTGTTGTGATGGTTCTGATAGAACTTGAGTCCTTGCACTGGCAAATAATGGAGGGGACAACAGAAATAAACAAGACAAAAGGTGCAGAATAGTGAGTTAACAGGGAAAAGAGGTAGAGCAAGGAGACCAGTGGTAGATATGAGGATAATTCAGCTCTTTTTTCATACCTGCAAACTTCATTACGTGTCTGTGGGCATGCATGTGCACTCTGTCAAAAATGTTCATTTATGTAACTGATATTCCAGAACTAATCATAAATCTTGCCCTTGATGCCATCTGATATCTCACCCATTCTTCTGTTCTGTATTGGACTTCCCCAAGAACAGGCACAACATGCTTAGCAGTGCTTTTTCTACTGCTCTTGATCTCACAAATTCTGGATAACTAATAGGGTTCTGTGGGCTTCTCAATCATGTTTTGGTTGTAGTCCAAACTAAGTAAAGATCTCTCTAGAAAGAGGAGGGTGTATAATGGTATAAATCTGACATACAGCCATGGTGCATACAGCATCCATGCCTTCTGACTGCTCAACCCTTTCTTAAATCCTGGAGGCTGACTTACAGCTGGTATAGGCAGTTATAAAGCTGTAGTTGTCTTCTTGTGTCTTCACTCAACTGCAAAATCTTCTCCTGATGGGGAGTGCAGTGGTGTATCCATACTCAAGGTGGCTTTGCTCACGTGAAAATAGCCTGTGCATGAACAAATGCAAGTTCTTCATCCCCAGTGCATCTTCAGCGTTTGCATGCATATCTTGGGCACAGTCCAGCCCTTTCTTACTTCTGCATTTGTCATTCAAGCACTGATTTATTTTTTCTTGTCCATCATTAATACAAATGTCAAGCGAGCGCAGGCCTACCTCAAACCTTCTGGCTCCCCAGTAGGTAGCACTATACCAGGTTGAAACGTGTCAAGTATCTGGCATTGCCCTTTGCTTGCAGGCCTTCAGCAGCATCCTTTCACCACCTCTGGCAGACTGTCTCCTGCAGGCTCTCTTGGCAAATGAACATCTTGCTGCTTGGATAGGAGGACTGTATGTTAAATAATTCTATCAAGAACTTTTGTGCACTGTTTTTGTGAGTGTGTTAAATCAAAAACCACAGATATTGTCTGGCCTGTTTTCTTGGTTTGTTTTGTTTATATGCTTTTATTTAGTTTCCTGGTTGGTTATTGTTCAGCATTTTTCTTTTTTCTGTTCCATCATAAAATCCTCAGCTTTTAATGGTTACTGAAGTTGAAAATGTGAATTGAAAGTTACATAGGTAATACCATGGATCTTTGTGTACATGTGAGAGTGTATATTATGGTATGTGTGCACATATAAAGATCTCTCTAATCTGATTTCATCTGCTTCCTCCTGCTGGTTGGTACGTAGCCCTTTACCATCAGAAGCAGCAATAAACCTGTGCAAAGCAAGCAGTGCCTGCCTTGCTTCCTCCAGCGAGACTTGCTGCTCTGGAACCAACGCCGCGTGTCTCTACTCACTAATGACAGTAAATATAAACTGGAGAACATACATCTACACGAATTAATTGAAATTATACAAATTAAAAGCATAACTAATGGAAGTAGAAGCGGAGTTAATATTTAAAATAGTTTAACTGAATTCCCAGGCAGATTTCTGTGGTAGAATTGCGAAGCCTCAGTAACTAGGCTATTTTTTTCCTTAGCTGCTCAATGCGTGTCTTCTTAGAAGATTTCCTTAGCTTGAAAAGAGCTGTGGAAGGAAAAACCCTGGCCTGACACTGGAGACACAAATCTGAATATCACATCAGACAAGCTAACTTCTTACTGGTCTGTCACCCCTGGCAAGTTCTTTGTCTTCTAAAATGTGGGTGTTTGGGGATGTGGAAAATTACCTTGTCTGTACTTTTCACGGCCATGTGGTATTAAAAGACAGTAAAAATAGACAACTAACAAGGGAACATCTTTACAAGAGGGCAAGGAAGCGTTTAGACCTGTGGGAGCTGACTCTCCCTCTCTCTTTTTCTTTCTTTCCCTCGCACACACTCGGGCATGCAGACACACAGCCTGAGACACGAGTGATCAATGCACCTGCTGGGCCAGGCTCCTGCTGCAATAGCAAGTGAGCTCGAGCAGAACAGCCGCCTCCCGGCCTCCCGTAGCATGCTCTTCAGGACAAGGCAAACACATCCACCTAAAATCATGTTTTGTTTGCATCCCAACTGAAACAGCATTAAAGGGGGAAATGGGAATTCAGAGCTGCCAGCTACGGTATCTCTGCTATCAGTTCACCAGTAAGGCCTAGTACAGACCCACAGAGCCTCTGGATAAATTGTATTTTCCAAGGGTTAATTAAGCTGTCTCGAGCTTCTGCATGAAGGGGAACAAACTGGCACTTGCAGCGTTTTCTGAAACCTGCTGTCGACATTACAGTCCCTGCTGCTTTTAGCTGTATCGATCGGATGCCTGACCTGTGAAATCCTTGATGGCTGCTAACACTGGAAGCTTACTGGAGCTTTCCAAGGGAGCTTCAGGACAGCTTGTGTAGTCAAGTACAATTACCTGTCCCTCCAGGAGAGCCAATTAGTTCACAAAGAGCTGGAGCAGAACAAATGTTTTGTGTGTGATTTAGAATCTTTAACAAAAAAAAAAAAAAAAGAGCTTTGTGTTGTCTGATTCTTTTGTTTCTAATTTTATGATTATTGCTCTGTTCATGACCATCCATGCTGCTTTTCCTTACATGTCTCATAAAAGACTACTTGGGCATGAGAAAACAGATTTACAGTTATTATTTTTTAAAAGAAAAAAGTCTTGTGTAATGTGAAAACCAGCCATAGTGATTTTAAATATCATGGGCCTAAAAGTAGAATGCTCACATATTGAATATTTTCAGAGCCTTGGATTAATTTGTTTAAAACTGACAGCATATGTAGATATTTGTGCTGTAGGTTTTTATAGCAAATGCATATATGTGTATATATAGTTATACACAGTTCTCACTTGAAATTCTGGGTCTTTTCTGAAAGTGAAAAGAGAGCAACTGCTGTTGAAAAAAGGTAATAATCACATAAGAGCAGAAATTAGAGATCAGCAGGTATATTATAACCCAGTTAATGTAGTATATGTAACCTTTTTAAAATAGAAATAAAAGACAGTGAACCAAAATTTGATCTCCATTATTCCAAACAACCTCACTACTTGGCTTAAGTTGTGGAGGGAGTAATAGAGCGGCACTGACTCGGTAATAAAACCTCTTCAATTAATCTGAACTAATAAATAAGGACCCAATAGTTTAAGTGGTCAGTTAGAGTGGACCAAGTCCAAATATGCGATGTTCTGCATATAAATTGAACTATAGCGAAGACTTTTGCAATAAGAAAACTTTGGATGGCTTTCAGCTAGTGGGGAGAGATGTCCTGGGGTCAGCGATTATGGGTTTTGTAGGTATCGCGCAGCTCATAGCCTGTTGCTGAAAATTGAATGCTTTTAAATTTTTTTTTTCAATCTTCCCTTGGAAGAGTAATAGAGAACAGATCTCATTGGCTTCCAGTTTAGGGCTCAGGGTTCAATGACATACCCATTACATTTGGATTCCTTCCAGTCCTAAAAACTCTTGGCGCTGCTGTTCTTGAGAAATGGAAGGAAGGGGAGTGGGATGCAGGCCTTTTCATTTCAAGGTCAGTGGTTTGATGAGGTCTGGGTTAGCAGTGACCAAAAGTTATTACTGCATGATGACTGTTTTGGTTTCCAGTGTGAAATGAGACAATGGTCTTTTTAGCCCAATTCCCAGCTGAAGAATGCTCGATGTACGGAAACCACCGTTAGGACTGACACTAATTGGCACTCTGCTTAGCAGTGAGAGCAGACAGACCGAGCACTGAGTGGGCATTAGAATGGATTTGTAGTCTAATTCTTTGAAGCTGTTCTTCCAAAGGAGGCTTGAAATGCTGCAGTAGAGCAGTAGGGAGACATAACTTTCTGTTCCCTCTACTATACAGGTGTGCCTTGCAGGGGATGCAAAATTTTGCACTACCAAGCTGGCAGTTCTCACATGTAAGTGAAGAAGTAAAATTTGATCCACTGTGCAGATATCTGTAACATTTATTTATTTTTACCAGAGTTTACGTTCTACCCGGGTGTAATTTACGTGGGAAAACTGGGAACACTTATAGCCACAGTTGGAAACAATCTGTACTATCTATGTACATAAAGACTTTCATGATTGTGTAGTAGTAAAGACACTGTAAAAGTCGGAGTTTCTGTGCCTTGCCCTAAAGCAGGAAATGGCTTTTGCTTGCTCACTTCCAGAGTTAATTTTTATTGTTACTCTGTGTCATTAAATCACAGGCATCAACAGAGGAGAAAGTAAGAGTTCGGGTTTTTAAGCGCTTTTGTTAGCATCTTCAGTTTTGGGAACTTCCCTTACTTCTTAGACTGGATGCGTTCAGATACAATAGAACTTTGAAGAGACTTAAAGATAGAACTGCAGGAACTGCTAAAACTCCCTGTATAATACTGGGCAGAAAACTATGTTACTGATGATGCTTGTAGTCTCTGAAGCTGTTTAGCATGCTCAGGTCTGTATGTTGCCATTCTGTGCCATAGCATCTCGGTGCATGTGCCCTGCCTATGTTTTGTAGGTGAGCAAGGAGGATTGTGGGCACATCTGACAGCCATCTCCATGGTTTAGATGGAAAATCTTCAGAAAGAGATCACAGCTTTTCTCATGCTGAGGTGTGTTATTCTTGCAACAGAAGTTAGACTAAGGCTGTGTCAGACGTACTGATGGCAGCAGAGCCATCCATGGCAGGGAAGGGTTGCTGCAGTGGCTCCTGTGGTTGTGCTCTGCCAGGTTCTCTGACTCCTAGAGGCTACAGTGAACAATGCAAGGCATAGACCGTGTTGGAAGCTCTTGTCATTTGGTCAAACCAACCCATTACATCAAACCTGGAGCATTAAGATTTGCACATGTGCCTAACTGACTTTCAGGATGGTGAGACGTGGTTCTTCTGATTTGATGGGACGCTCACTGATTTTCAAAGATTTCTGAGACATCTATTGGCAATGATGGAGCAACCTGCAGCCAGTAAAACAAGATAATCCTGCAGAGGGTGAGATGGTCTGCCCTATAGGAGTCTTTCATTGGAACTTGCAGTTGCCACTACTACATTCAGCCTGTGGCCTTACCAAATAGGGGGTGAAGGAAGGAACCCTATGACCAGAGTTTTTTCTGGCTTCCATTGGATTCCCTACATACCACACTAAGTATCAACAAATGCCTGATCTTCTGGGCATTGCATGTTCTTGTAGTAGCTGTGCTGAGGTATAAAATGATCAATTATTTATATGGGAAACATAGCAAGTCTGAGTGGCATTTCTGTAACCTGGAGCTTTGCAATTAATAAATAAAACCATATCTTCTGCTGTCAGTGGCCTGTATCCTTCCTTGCTGAGCTGCATGCTGGGCAGCCAGAAGAGAAATTGTAGGGGCACAGTGCCATACGTTTGCTTTGGTGGTGTAATTACTTGGCAACATTATCCACCTTTCTTAGTAGAAAAAAGATGATATTGTGAAAATCTCTACAGTACTATTAAGCGAAGCCTTTGCCATTTGCTAAGGAAAGGAAGCATCATGAATTATATTGTAGCAAGCTTTCATAACTATTGCTTCCCCCCCCCCTACACCCCTCCTTGCTACTTTTACCCAGTCTGAGAAAACTCCATGATGTGGTGGGCAGAAAACGCAAGGTTAGAGGTGAGGAAGAAGTGTTAACCACCACAAATGCTGCAGTGTTCCTTGCAGCGTAGTGGTTTTTGTACTTTGGGTCAGGGTTAAGCACAGTACAGCAGTGCTTTCAAACTGCCTTAAGAGTGTGAGAAGCTGCAGAGGAGGTCATATTGTGAAGGGTCAACAAAAGCAAAATAACAAGGTGTATCTGTGTTTGGAAGGGAAACGTTTGATGTGTTGGTGGTACATGTGAGAGACCAAGTGAAATCTTTCTAGGTATAACGTTCAGCATCCAATCCTGGGACTTCATTTGTGCTTCTTCAGGTTTCTGATTCAGGTTTCTGGTTGGGGAGGGCAACTTGTTCACAAAGAATAAGAACCAGTTCATACCCCAAAAATTCTGCAATTTTTCACTTGGTCAGTTTTGCCCCCGATGCCTTTCCACAGAGCAAGCTCAGCTGCCTGGTTTACTAAAACTTAGTTGCCCTTACGTGGTCGAGGGTACGCAGGGAGGGGGAAGCATGGCAGCATGCCAGGAGAGGCAGCAGAAGCATGTGCAGAGCTGCTTTCTGTGGCTTCCAGGTGCAAAAGACTACCTGTCTCCTGGTGTGCTCCCATGCCGTGAGCAAAGCAGCCCACATTTTCTTTTTCAGGAATGCAGACTGCTGAGGCCGAGTCCTTCTCTCTTGTGCCAGGAGAGCACAAGAAATTGGGTACCTACCTGCAGGTCATTTTTTTCCCTCTTGAAGCAGCTCAGAAATCTTTCTATTCTTCTACTGCAACAAAGACCAATAACATATATATGCTTCTGTTTTTCTATAATCACAGAACTTCCTGAACATTTCAGAGTGCCTGACTGAGGTAATTTAAAACAGTGCTGAGCAGCAATCAGGGAAGAAAAGCAGCTGTATTCCACAGTTCCACCGAGTCATGGGAAGTGGTACCTGGGGCTCGTGCTGTCCTCTTGATATGGGCTTACGTTAAATTTGTAAAGCACGCAACTTAAGAGAGCCCATACACCAAGCATGGGTGGTGGGCTGAGTTAGCTGTGTGAGAAAAAGTCCCTGAAGGTGTAAACATGAGATAAGCCACAGTGCTTACTAATTAATTTACCTTTGTTCCTGAACCTCAGCATCAGAACAGTTTGAGCTTCTCAAACACAGAGATTTCACTCCATTTATCCACAATTATCATTGTGCTCCATGGCCAGAGAGGCTGTCACGTTTAATAAATAAATAAAAAACACCCACTGCTGCAGCTCTCCAGTGATCTTCATAGAAAATAGATTTGGGCAGACTATAAAGATGCTTCAAACATCTGTGAAATATCTCCATCCACAAAACACTTGGGTTTTAATTGTTTGAAACGTCTGTCTTGAAATGATCCTTCTAAAAATGAATTTGATTTTTTCCTTTTCAGTGTAAGAAACATTTTTATGGCCTTAAAATAAATAATTAAAAGAATCCTACAGTGTTGTCAGAAGTGCTGTGTTCCACTTTATGAATCCTGAAGTAATAGCTCTGCAAAAGTATATGCAGAAGTCTGTTATTGACTGCAAAGGCGTTTGGTACCAACTGACTGTGAACCAAAGCATCATTTTCACTCTCATACCAGCATCAAAATAATCTTATATTTGAACCTCTGATTTGATTGATACATCTCAGCAGCAGGACACAGACTTTTATGTCATAAAGTGAAAATGAAATATTTTGTGTCACTGAACACAACAGCCTGGCATGCAGTACTTAAAATTCAATGAAGTTCCAATCAATCCCGCAGTTACTGAAATACCTAGAATCTTGCATTCTTGTTCTTGAGAGGGCTTCCAGGAAATGGCTGTAAAGTTAAAATGGTGACAAGTCAGCATTCTTCTAAGGCTCTAACCCTTCTCATCTTGCAGCATCCGCTGACTATAGACGAGAGTTGTGTGAACAGCAGCTTGGCAGGCACGATGTCCAGCTCGCCAGGCTGAAAGCACGCTCACCTGCTGGTGTTCAGGCAGATGCATTTTGTGCTTTGCTCAACTCAGGGCTCTAGTTTTGAAAAGCCTTTCCTAAAAATCATTTTAGCAACATGATTTTTATATAAAATGCAGTGAATTCTTTCCTTGAAACTGTATTTGAATTCTTCACGTTTTGGAAGGGAAATGTCTGCCTTAATCTAGAAAATATTGAACTTGAACATACATCATCCTCTCAGCATTGGGATAATTCATTGCTTGTATTTTATTTTCTTATTTTTTTAAGAATAAAAAAAGTAAAAATTGTTTCAACTTTTTATATGAAGTGCCGATCTTGACAAGTTCTTAACTTCAGTATATTGTGCCTCATTAGTACTTTAAAACCTGCCGAAGCTAAGCTGCCTCTTACTTGCCTATTAGTTCAACCTTAGGCCCATCAGTAGAGCATTACCCAATGTCTTGGGAACAATTAAGGCATGCCTTCCCTACCAAACAGTTTTTAAGTGGACAAAACATATTTAACAGTAGAGTTTGTGGCGCACAGAATGGAAATGCAATGAAAGCTACTGGGAATATGCATTAATCCTAATGCTGAACAAGTTCCTAATAACTCACTTGAAACTCCTGGGGATATAGTATCAAGTATGTACTCTCTAAATGCTACTAATGAAACATTTACAGTCCACAGTGATAAAAGGAAAATAGAACTGTGACCAGTTAAAGGGCTACTTGAACAACATGCAGAATGCAAACTTGAGATGTACATGATTATTGATCTTTTCAGCAAAAAGGCTTTATGAATAATATTCATGCCATACCATTAGAAGCTGAAGTAGACTGGGAATTAAGCATCAGCAGGAGAGCAATTGATGGATTTAGACAGGTCAGACAATGTCATTCTAAAAGCAGCTAATCAATATGGACAAATGTGTCAGAAAGGTGATTTGAAAAATGACTTTATAATAAGGGAGAAAAAAAAAAAAAGGCAGGTTCCTTAGGTCTCTAATTTTTCCTTCCTCAGAATTATATGTTTATTGAAGCAAGGCTGCTAACTGTTTCACATTTCCACAAGCAGCAAGAAGAAATTATACTAAAAAAACTCAAGGGCAAAGCTATGGTTTTCCCCCCACTGAAAACAAGTAAATAGCCTGACGCCAGGGGAGTTGTGCCCAGCATAGCTGCTGTGTGTCCCTGCTGTCCAATTTCACAGCTGGGCCACGCGTTATCCCACCTCGTTTTGAATCCTCTTTGAAGTTGCAAACTTAGCACCAGAATCTGTGTAGCATTTTGTTGAAAAGGGTTGCTCTGGCACTCCTGAGGGGGCAAAACCTTTCTGAGCTGGATTCTTTTTGCAACAAAAGAGCTGTGATGGCTTTAACTTGATGGCTTAGGTAGCTTTCCAGCTGCTTTGTTCTCATTCAAGTGGTGCAAAGTGGTCAGAGAGATGCCACTTGATTTCCAGTTGGACTTCTTCAGGAGTCGACTGCCAGCCATTGGATATTGTTAAGCTTTTGTTTGTCAGATTAAAAAGTGTGCTACATTAAAGCATGATGTTATTTGCTCTGGTGGTTCACCGTAACCTACCAGCTGCGTGAACAGCACACGCTTAGCAGAGCCTGTTTAATTTTCCACTCTCTCACCTGAGCTGCTCACTGGCATCTTTTCTTCCCAACTAGTGGCTAATGCTTAGGGCTCTGGGTTAATATTAAGTAACTCTTTCTAGTTCTGACAAAACTTCCTATGTGACCTGCTGGACACACTGCCAAACCTGTCTTTTGCTGTAATTTTCCCATCAATACAATAAGTAGAATGATACTTCACTGCTTGAGAAGTTTATACGTATGAACTCCCCTCAGATATTCCAATGGAAGGAATAAAAGAAAGGATGTCTAAGTACCTAGGGCATTGTTGTTATCTCTGCTGCTGTCAAAGACAAGGCTAACTTCAATTTATTTGAATCTCAAAAAGTAGGAAAAATGGATCATTGGAAAAACAATGGCTGTGGAAGTTTGGAACAAATTTCTTGTTGCTATTCTTCTCTGCTGTCTCAGAAAACCTGTTAATTGCATCCATCCATCCGAAATCCTTCTGTATCTCCCGTGTGACTCCCCTCTCTTTGATCCAATAGTTAACTGTGTCACCTGAGAGACACTGTTTTCTCCTCCAAAATGGTCTTTGTTTTTGAGACCCATCATGGCATGACCCCTGGGCAGGCAGAAGTCAGTTTGACCATCCTGAAAGTATTTTATGATGTCTGAGATGTTTCTCACCGTGTTTCTGGAAGAAGTAGTACTGACTTGGGCATCATCAGTAACTCTTGGCAGATTTTTATTGCCCTTTGAGAACATTCTCATGTCATGGCTGTGGATGAATGCGGTCCCTTCTGGAACTGCAGAAGGGAGGGCTCCTGGGGAGGGATGTCCATTGCCACCCTCCGGGCCTTCCAGGGAGGAATGAATAGAGTTGTTGTATTACTGTGCCATCTGGAAGCAATTGGAGCAGGGTAAATAATGGGGAACAATGCAACCAGGTTCAATAGGCCTTGGTCTGTATAGGTACTAGGTCAGTAGATGGCGAATACATTTCAATGTAAAAGCTAGCACAGAGCCAAGGAGTACAGTTGGGGATTATTTACTAACCAGGACGTTTATATGGCACACTGATGAGGAAAAGGACTTTGTGAGTTGCAGTGGGGCAGTAAATAAGGCTCAGCCAAGAGCTAATGTGTGGGAATGTTGATGCCATTGTACTGAAATGAATGGGGATTTGTGCAAAGCTGTCACACTCTTCCCTTATGCCACCAGGTAAGTGTTTATGACTGAACTGCATTCCTCCTGTGACTTTTATTAGGTATATTTTTATATGTAAACACTGCATTTGATTCTTGACCAGGTACTGATAATATATGCCGGGTATGCAGGGTTTCTGTTGATTTCAAGGCTAAAATCTGGTAGAAAGATCCTAGTTTTGCCTGAATCATTAATAGTTTTGCTACAGATTTCCAAGCAAAGCAGATCTTCCTGTGGAGGACGTACCTTGAGTCTTGGTTTAAGGACTGAAAAAGATGCACCCATGGTGAGCTGCAGCTTGAGCACAGCCTGGATGGCACTCTGGGAGCAGAGCTCATCACCCACGCCTGCCCTTCCCCTTCTCTTCCACTCCCTCACCACGATGACACCATTTGAGAGAACAGGCTTCAAAATTCCTGTTTTCCTCTTACTGTTGGTGAGTGTTTACATAGCACAGAATCCCCAGAATGTGCAGCATGTACCTGATATAGCACGAGATCACCAGTTGTTGGTTGCGTTAGTTCTGTGATCAAGTTCAGAGAAAAAGCCTTTAAGAATATTAGTTTTTTCTTTCCTCTGTAGTCCTGCCTCTTTGGCATGGGTGCTCGCAGCAATTCCCACTGGCAGCAAGAAGGACCGAGCAGGTTTTTTCTCCCCTTCAGCAGCACAAGGTCGATGCTGCTTTCCCTCTGGTTCTCCCACCTCCAGAGAGTACCATTTCAGAGCAGCAGTCCCCAGTGGTTAGGGCTGCCATGTCCCCCAGTCCCAGTGCTTGCCTTTGCTGCTGAGAACAAAACCATATTCTCCACAGTGCAGCGTGCCCACAACATTAACCCTGCAACCCACCGAGCTCCCGGCGCCATCTGCAAAAATAAATCTGGAGTCTGTTTACAAATCAGAGCGATTTTCCCAGGAACGCTGCATTGTAAAACAACAGTTTGTCTTGAATGTGTTTTGATTTTTCAAAACAGTTTTATCTTGAAAGCGATCCCATAAGCCTTATCAAGCAAAGCCCCAGCTCCAGTATATCCGTTTGCTGAATTAAACAGCGCTAAACATTTAACATTCTAAATGAATTAGGCTGCGAGATGCAAAGAAAGCTGAGCTTTAAGATGAAATGTAGGACAAACTCAAAAGGATGTTTTGCCTGTTTCGTTCAGCATTAGTGTCTTGCCTATAGGCCTCCCTTTGAAATAATCTGAGAACATGGTTACCATATAATTAGCTGAGCGGCAAGTTAGGTGTTTAAAAATATTTTTTCAGGTGCTTTTTTGTATTCATGATAGCTTCTCAACACCAAAAATCAATCTCAATCAAAGCTGCTACTGAGTTTATCATAAATTATCATGAAAAGGTTTTCTACTGAGTAGATGGTTAATTACTATCTAATTTGAATAATTTTGCATATTAATGAGAAATGAATGAAAATCATTTTTAGATTTTTAACTTCAGCTGAGAAACCCATGGAGATAATGGCCCCCTTTTAAGATGCATGTGATCCTGTTACTAAAGGAGACCGAGCATTTTTTTCATTTACCAACTTGTTTTAAATTGATTAATGGATTAGCGTTTTTGTCATTAATAAACTATATCCAAATGAAAGACAAGTTCATTATTTGACTGTGTGGCCTTATATCTGCTGCCAGAAAGAAAGTAACTGGCTGAAAACAGATTAAGGCTTTGCTTAGGGAGTGCGCAGCCTGGCACAATCCTTTGTAAATGCCAGAAAGGCAAAAAACCGTGGAGCTATGCAGAGCTGCTTCGAGGTGGGTAGCAACGCGCACGCTTCACTGGATGGAACGCCGGTAGGTAGCACAAGCACAGCCCCCTTCTTGTGCTCAGCACCCACACCTCACTGCGGGGGAGCAGGAGCCCTGCCCACGGGAAATGCAGGATGCAGCAAAAGGCAGCAGCTCTGCTTGCCTGGCAGTTGCAGCCTAGCGGGAGGATCAGCCTTTGTGCTCTCCGTAGGCTCCGGTGAAAGGGGAAGGAGAAGAAGAGCCTTGGTGGTGGCTCATCCTGCCTCGCTCTGCCTTCGGGCTTCCTTGTACACCAGTCCTTGTACACCAGCTTGCAGGAACATCAGCCAAATTCCCTGTCCTGCTGCTTCACTCGAGGCAGTTCTGCATCTGCGGTATGAGATGCGAGACTCAAAAATGCGAATTCACACAACAATGGGAGGATAAGGTATCGGAAGTTGGGAGCAGTAAATGATGGAAGATCTGGGCTCCTTTATTTGTGTAAGGTCTTTAGGGAGGGATCAGTCTCTGCAGAGTGCCCAGAACACCATAGCACTCATTCACAGTTGTGTGGTTGTCTGTGTGCTGCAGCCATGCAAATAACAAATAAGGTTAAAATGCACACAGCACTGGGGGAGCCACGGGCTTGTTGAGGAACGGCTGGTTAATGCTGCAGCCCTTGGGCGTGGGGGGTCCCTCCCTTCTAACTTGCAACTGTGCTGGGCTTATAATGTGAGCAAAAGGAGCTTATAATGAAATTGAAAGGTTGTACATTAAAAATGAGTATACAATGCGCTCTTAGAATAAATAATTAATTGCCAGAAGATATCAGTGAAGCCTAAAGAGTGACATTTATTTAAATTTAACAAGACTATCCAGATTTCTAATGGCAAATATTTAAAGACAGGAGGGAAAATTATTGCAGGGAAATAAACCATCCTGCTTCTAAGCATATGCCAGACATTATCTAATGTGAGCTGGGAAGTAACTACGCATGCACATTTTGGTAGGCACTTGGCTGCTCAGAGTAAAGTGCCTTCCTGCAGCCATTGGTGCTGACCTGGGCCAGCAGCAGCTTTACTAGCTGCTATGCTGGCTACCCCTGCAGTCTGGCCAGTAACCCACAGATATTTTTGGAATTTTTTCTTCACTTTTGTAAAAAGAAAGGGGAAAATTTGTACCCATTCATTAAAAGAATCCTGACACTTTTTAGCTTTTTTGGTGTGTGCTATGATCCTCATTCCTGATGGCAAAGTAAGTGGTTCTGTGTTTGAGAGGAATCTGAACTTCTCTGGAGGCAATTTGATAAAATATTAGGCTGCGATGGCTGAATCGGCACAAAATGAGAGGTTGAAATTTTCAAAATGGATCAGGTTGTTTAGTACACATTTCTCATTCTTGGTAACGATAAATTTACAGCTAAAGCTACCTAAAGGTTTGGAACCTTTAGATGGATGTAAAAAATAACCAGAAGTGAAGGGAGATGATAGAATATTCTGCAGTCTGTTCTGATCCTTGCTGCAATCCTTTCCCCAGCTATGCCTGTATTTCTGCAGCACTTTAAGTGTTGTTTCAAACATATCAAATGTTTTGGAAATTATGTATTTTTTTTTTAATAACAAAGACTTTCTCACTTCTGTTCCCCTGCGTGGTCCACTCCCTTATTTTTTTACTTCTAGGAGCAACTACCATGTGCGTGGCTAAACATCAGTTGGATTTGTTTTGGGTAAGGTGGGAACTCAGACTGTACCACAGTTAAAAGCTGTGTTAGGACGTCAAGAAAAATGAAAAAAAGTCAGGATGGGAACTGTATCAGGATAAGCTGGTTAATTTACGTAATTTCTTAGTATGGCAGTATTTTTTAGGGCTTGGAATGAAATACCTGTAGAAAATAGATGTTGAAAGGAACAATAGAAGAATTTAGTAATAATCAGGATGCTTTCCTTACTAGCAGGGCACCTCTGTGTTGGAGTCCACCCAAACAAAATGTTTCCTTTCCTTCAGAGCATCATTTTATTTAGAATAGTTTCAACAAAAAGAACCTCTACTTGCAGAGGGTGCACAGGTGTGGTTTGTAAATCACACCGCTGGGTTTGGTCAATAGATCAGTAAGAAATAATGAAGCCCTGAGATCAGAAGATGTGTTAGCACCCCTAAGTCACCGTGCATGTTTGCACAGAGCTCAGTGCCTGCCATTGATACTGAAGTTACTCTAATGAACTGTTATTTTCAGGTTTTCTGGTTTCCTGCATTGTAGAAGAGGCTCTACAGCGTGTACATCTGCTCACTTTCTGGTGAGTAAAGTATTTGCCATCATCAGAAACGTCAGCAGAAGGTCACACTGACTGCATGAGAGTTGTGTGAATTTTTTTTGCAGCTTTCATTAGCAAAATTATTTTAATTAGTGAAGCCCAAAGTAATTGAAGGAGAAGGTCATTTTATTTGTTTAGGATCAATGCTTCCATCACCATCCTGGTAGAATACATTTGTCTGGTTCTGTGGACTAATTCTGTTCTAGTGTAAATCAAGAATAACTCTACTGAGGTGAATAGAGCCCCTCCACTGTAAAATCCTGAACTCTGCTTTAATGGAGAGGAGCGAAGGTGAGTGTCTATTTCTGTTTGGCTCTCTTTCAGTAGTGCTTTGCCTCTCAAATGTTCTTTGGACTATTTGGACCTATATGACCATCTGCAAAGTACAGTATGTCTTTAGGAACATAATGAGATGAGCTGTATGTCCATCACATGCAGGCTGTTGTATGGATGCAGCAGGGCGCTGGTCTTGTTCAAGGTGTGAGCTGTTCACCCTATAAATACAAGCTGGCAAATGTCTTGCCAGCGAGAGGGAAATGTGACACAGGCTTCTTTGTGCCACACCTGAATAGGAATGTTTTCTCATTTATTTTCTGTATATCTAGTTATTTTTTCAAGGACACCACACATAGCTAGAGTGAGAGGAGGAAAGGCTGCCAAATGTTAAGAGCTCTGCTGACGTTACCTTTTCCTTTATTTTGTGAGTTTTCACTTTTCCACTATGTACATAGGTTCATGCTCGTATTTCTGGTGTTCCCCCTGAAATTCTCTCTTAAATGACACAGCTCTAACTTCACACCCAGCCATAGGAAAGGCTATGTTCCTCGAAGGCAGTGAGATTTTTAAGATCCAAATGCTTCAAACGCCGTTTGAAATGATCAAGGGTGGGAACCACTCATGAAAATTACCATGTGCCAGCGAGCTAGGCATTTAAAATAAAAACGCCACAAGTAATTGCTGGACTTGTTCTATATCATATGAATTCATAGAGTAATGACCAAACTGTGGCACAGCTCCACTCTCACTTACATTGAGTGTAAATTTATAGTAGCTGCAGTGAAGTCAATAGCATTTCTTTGGACTTACAAAGGTTACTGCATGTCAAATTCTGCTTTCAGGCTGAGAACAAAATAATTCTAAAGATATACTGAGAGCATGATCCTAATTTGCTTCAGCAGCCTTTGGCCTCTTTGTCATATAGAAACCCAGGAAATTATAGAAACTTCGGGTTTGCGTTCTTTTTGCAGACAGGATGATTTTTCAAAGACCATCTGAGGAAGCAGAACGTGCACCAGTTAGGCAGCGGCCCGGTTTCGAAGGCCTGGTGGATGTGTGTGCCCTCAGCTGGAACCAGGAGAGCTCGCTTGCTCGACTGGAACTGGGCGATCTTCATTTCCTCCACTAGAGCTGCCCACCTCAGGGCAGGCAAAACATTCCTTTGGCTTCCTGCTGTGCCCCAAAGCACAAAGGCTTGACACACTTTAAAATGATAAAAACTTCCTGAACTCCAAACACGACTCAGCCCAGGGCTAGCTGTTGAGACAAGCCACGGCGACGTTCCGGCTCATTTCAGCAATTAGTGGATTATCCTTGTGCTGTTTGATTATCTTTGTTATAGCCTCGTATGCCTTACCGAAGTCTAATTCCCACCAATTTCAAAGTGTAAGATGTGCTTTTTGTTTTAATGATAACTCTGGAATCTGGAATTAACTATGCCAAATGAGGTGGCATATGGAGGTCCAAGTTAATTTCTGTTTAATAGAAATAAATACAGGTGACTCTCCCTCAGGAAAATGGGGTCTGGAAAGTGACTTGGCTTGCTAAGATTGTGGATGATGCTTTTATGCCAAGCCTAAATGGTGGGCAGGATTGGAGATGTTTCAGAAGGGTGTTTTGTTTTTGCAAATGTGCAGATCAGAGAGCCTAAAATGAAATGTCTTGAGAAATAAGAGTTGCACAAAGGAATGGAAAGTGTGGAAGTGTGTCCTTCTGTCTCTTCAGGTTGAAGTGAAATATCATAAATGTGCTTTTAGACCAAAAATAGGCTGCTATTTAAGCTGTGCTGGTAGAAGTGTGTTCCTTCACATGTACCCAAAGCTTTGATATCCTCTGTAGCACACACTTAAATGTGTTGTGGGCACGCTTGCATCTCCAGCTGTTCTGTCTGCCTTTGCAGGAGTGATGTCAAGCAGAGCAGTCCTCCAGTCCTTTCCCCTGCTGCAAGGGCAGACCGGAGTTGCACGCTGCCTGAGTTTGTCAGCTGGTCAGACTGCCTGCAGGAGGCATGCACACACCAACCCAGCGTTCCAGCGGCAACTTTGAATCTAGAGCATTCCTGGGGCTGCTGTTGCAAAAAGGAGGTAAGGCACATTGTTTTCTGCACGCACACAAAGGATGTGGGTGTGTGATACCATTCGCCTACCGATCCTACAAGTAAAGCTGCTGCAAAGCTTCACGCTCTCAGCCTCACTCTAACCCATGAAGTCTCAGCCAACGTGTCAGCTGTTACAAAAGGCACTCGGGATGTTCACTGTGCTTCTGAAATGAGGTTGCTTTTTGTGGAAGTGCAGTGACCAATGACACAAGCTCGTAGGATGAATTATGGCTTGACAGCCATCCAGGTAAAGCAGCAGAGATGACGGATAGTTTGGCAGAAGTGGTGTGGTTAGCATATGAAAGGGTACCTATAACATATGGACATCAGTATATATTTGTGGATTAATACATAGCTATTCCTCTGAAAAATAGGTTTTAAAATTGTCCTTTCTGCTTAAAAAGTCAATGAAGATTTAATTACGAGCCTGAACATACCTAATACATATGTAAGAGAGATCCAGGGGAAAAAAAAATTAGAGGACACAGAATGGAACTAAAGCCAAAACTTGTCTGTCTAACCGTGAACTACAATGGATCAGTGCCAGCTTACACCACCTGAGGATCTGGCCAGTAATACCTATTTAGCACACATTGTCCTGCGTCTCTTGTGATATTTATTTTCAGTCCTTAGAACAGCTTTGGCAAAATAAGGTCCTGCTTATTTTGGAGATGAGTTTTAAACGAACCCTAATGCCCAACACTCTTTTACAGTTTTGTTTTGTATGTGTACATACAATACTTTGTAAGCCATGGATTTCCGTAGGTTATAGATTTTCTTATATATTTATATACTAATTACATAACTAGTTTAGTAAACTTGTACTTCTTAGGTAAGATGTTCCAGAAATCAAAATAGTTAACATTAAACACCACAAGTACAGCTGCAGTTTTAAATATTTTATAATCCAATCAAATTGTTTGAGTAGTAATGCATTTAAATGTTGTTATGGAATCCCCTCTAGACTTTTTAAAATGGTTACTCTGTTCTTGGCTTTGCTATTTATGAAATTCATATGGGATGACATTTTTAATAATAGAGCATTTGACTTACAGAGTAGCAATTCCTGCAGTGTCTCACTATAATCTATAATTTTCTGACTGAACTTTCAGAGGGACACAAACACATATCACACTTTTATTAATGAACATATACATCTGTTGATGTTGCCATAATTGAAATGACCTTAAGTGAGAAGACCTACATAAGTCATTTAGCATTTTTTATGATGCTTTGGTGAAGATGCTGTTCAGATGCAGCTTTAGGAAGCTAAGGCAGGAGTACAAAAGCAGTGCTAAAATGACAAAGGCAGATTTAATTTAGGAAAAAGGCACAAAGCAAAATGCAGCCCACATACAATTAAGCAACATCCGGTTGATGGAGTCGGACAGAAGAAAGCTATCAGGGAGTCTAAATTACCTCTCCTCCCTAGAGAGGATGGCACTGTCAGGTCAGGGCTGTGCTAAATGCTGGGTAACGTGAGGGTATTTGATTGCAGTTGCTTTTGCTGTGCAGAGGTTGTGGATAAACTGCGGACATCATTTCTGAGAGGCATAAGTTCCTTAACCTCCTCAAGCACAAATATGTGTCAGGAGGGCACTTATCAAACAACAGCCAGGGCTTGGGAAAGGAAAACAAACAGACAAAAAAAACCCCAACGCGCACTCTGCTCCTTTGCAGTTCCTCTTATCCTTTCTTCCCTTGAACAACACAACAGAACTGTGGCAAAAAGCCAAGGAAGAGTTGGTGGGAGGCAGGACTGCCTCCCTGGGAGCAGCCCAGCAGTGACCCTGGCTGCTGCCAGGAGGAGAGGAAGAGTGCAGGCAAAGAGCCTTCGGCCTCCCCTCCCTGTGACACCCCAGTTAGAGGTGCAGATGTCAGCTCGCTCCTCTTCCCTGAGGTTTGTGCCTGCTCCTTGCTGTGCAAGCCGTGCGGGGCTGCAGCGTTTCCTGGCCAGCCCTGTGGCACTGGAAGGGTGGCCCCAGGCAGGTGCATGGGAGCAGAACTCCCAGGTGAGCATCCTGAGAGCCACAGAAGTGTGGCCAGAGTTCCACAGGTGGCCTCATTTCCATATAGTTTCAGTAACACTTCTTTTTGCGTATTTCTTCATCTCCTTAACTGTGCAGAATGACTTTTCTAATGATTATGGCCAAACCAGATATGTACATGGTGAAAATGAGGGTAGGCAGCTCCACTAGCTGCAGAACCATTTGCTGAGGTAGCGCTGCTGCTGTTTTTCATTGGCTCAGTGCTGTAGGAGAATTTGGAGTTTATACCTGAAAAGCTTTGAAGAGAGATCCTACAGGCAGAGGGAGAGCTCCTGCTCCCACATACACCACTGTAAATCTCCCTACATGAAAGCTCTGGAGCTGCTCCAGATTAACTTCACTGCAAATGAGCCTGGAATCGGGCCCCGTGGTGCCTGAGTTCCTTCACACTGCTTTTGAAAAGAGAAAAATTTGAAAAGGAGAAAATGAATTCTTGTTAAGGGAAAATAAGCAGTGTTTATTAATAATAATTAGAGAAGGAAGACATTTGTTTTGATATATTGGCTTAATTTGGTAAATAGACAGATCAGTAAAAAACAAAATTAATAATTCTACAAACTGGTAAACATTTTCCGTGGTTGAATATTAATGGTGCTTAAATGTTCCTTTTAAACCGTGGCTCGCTCCCATAGTAGCAGCTACACCCGAGTGGGTTTCTGAGCCCCCCCACCCAGTTGCAAAGCCAGGCACCTGCTTCAGAGCTCAGCAACAGGCTGGGATCACCAGCAGCCACCAGAGGTGTCTGTGTCACCAGCACCTGGGACACCACTTCAGTTTCTTTGCATGCCACTGCGCTGCGGGTGAGCTGTTCCTCAGGGTTTCTTCCTGCCTGTGCTTTTTGTTCTGGTTTTAAACCATACAAAAGGCCAATGGCATCCTGGCTGTATTAGAAATAGTGTAACCAGCAGGAGCAGGGAGGTGATCATCCCCCTGTACTCAGCTCTGGTGCGGCCGCACCTCGAGTACTGTGTTCAGCTTTGGGCCCCTCACTACAAGAAAGACATTGAGGCCCTGGAACGTGTTCAGAGAAGGGCAACAGAACTGGTGAGGGATCTAGAGCACAAGTCTGATGAGGAGCGGCTGAGGGAGCTGGGATTGTTCAGTCTGGAGAAGAGGAGGCTCAGGGGAGACCTCATCGCACTGTACAACTTCCTGAGGGGAGGTTGTGGTGAGGAGGGGGTCGGCCTCTGCTCCCAGATAACTACTGACAGGACGAGAGGGAATGGCCACAAGTTGCGCCAGGGTAAATTTAGACTGGATATAAGGAAAAACTTTTTCTCTGAAAGAGTGGTCAGGCACTGGAATGGCTGCCTAGGGAGGTGGTGGAGCCACCGTCCCTGCCGCTGTTCAAGAAGCGTCTGGATGAGGTGCTAAGGGACATGATTTAGTAGCTTAGTGGGTAGGGATGGTGATAGGAGGACGGTTGGACTAGATGATCTTGTAGGTCCTTTCCAACCTAGTGTTTCTATGATTCTATGATTCTAAGAAAGAAAAAACGGTATTTCTCAAAACGTGTAGCAGCAGTTAAAGGCATTTTGGTGCTACTGTGTGGGTCCCGTCGCTCTAGGCTCTAGGTCCTCAAGTCTGTAGTTGTTCATCTATTTAGATTGCAAAACTTAGGAGATGAAGGAGAGGCGTGGCCGTGTGTGCCAACAGCGCAGCAGAGTCCCTCTCCTGTCACTAACCCACGTCTCCTCTGAACCACCAGTGTGAGTAATTGGTTTTTCACTGGCTAAGAGGGAGCCGTGACACCATCACCACTATCACTTTTGGAAGATCTCACTGGTGCTTTACTTTCCCATCCAACTGCCACAGCCTCTTATTCAGTGACTTTTGGTGAGATCACAGCACAAAGTAGGGAATGGCTGCAATCCAAATTATTATTTGACACAAGCCAAGTGGAAAAAACACCAGTATCACATTTCACCAGAAGCCATACACTAATGCACCAGGATTATTGTGTTCTTCAGAGTCGGAATCGTTGTATGTAATTTTACATGTAATGTTCTTTGAACATATGGTTCATAACATAAAAATCCCTTCATTTTAATCGACACAATAGGCTGGAATGGCTTTTTTTCCCTTGCCAAAGTACTTGTTATGGTCTGTATCACCTATAATGTGCATTCTGTAAAGCTCCTAACTAGGTATTTGGATGCTGGAATGCAAAAGATTGCTATTTATGAGACCATGAGACCACCTAGTGGGTCAATGATTTGCATTTTGAAAGTTCATTAATATATACTAAGATCATAATAATGCCAGTGTTTCATCAGAGCAACCTTCATCTCGATCTAGTAATGAATATCTTTAAACAGTTTTATTTTGACATGAAGCAGAGGAGCAAATAGGTGTACGTTTTTGTGGCTCTTGAATTGCTCTAATTGAAAGTTTAAAGGACACTGGGCAAAGCATTTTTCTCCTGCTACTGGATAAAATCATTTTTAACTCTGTTGTTTTTAAGAATCCATTAGATGCTTGAAAGTGAAATCTGTTTGTTTTTGGCTTTCATCTAATCCCTTTTTCTTCCTGCGTGGACACATACTGGCTCGCTATTGTAAGGTTGCTTATGAGTGCTAGCCTGCCTCACATTGATTTTTTTTTATTCTTATTATTTAAGAATAGCACTACTGTGTATTTGTTTTGGAGAAAATACATATAAAAAGAATTATATGATTTTTCACACATATTACAAAGAAGTATAAACTTTCTTCTGAAAGCTGTGTGCTATCTCCTTTGCCCTGTGCCCCAGCCAGATTTTACATCAACCTGTTTTGTATCCCTGTACCTGTCTTCCACTGAAGCAACCTTTATTAAGCAGAATCGGAAACACCCTTTCCTCTCAACCCTGTGTTCATTCTGATCTGTATTTTTCCCCTTTCTCGGAGAAATTTTAGAGTAATAATAATTTAGCTGACCAAAATATTGTGTTTTGATTTCATTTTTATCGGTCACTTTCAGAGCCATAGCATGGAGGAATTTACTTCAGACTCCCCTTCATTAAAGTTTAATCACAAAGGCACACACAGAGTTAGGTGAACGCGTGCATGACTTGTCTGAAATATAGGTTAATTACGCAAGCTAAATCTACTTTACAGCACAGAACAATAGAGCACACCATCCCTCCATTGAATTCAGACGACTCGGAGACAAGAATGATCATCCCAACACCGGCACTGAGCTGCAGCAGGCCTGCTCGGAACTTGGTACAACAGCATAGACTAGCGGCAGGAGGAGAGATTGGAAGCAGGACGCCTTGCAAGGTCTGTGCTGGGCTGTGAGCCCTCTCGGGCTTGAGGAGCAGCCTGGGAGCCTGCACCGGTGCCCACGCGTCCTGCAGAGATTTAGGAAATACCCATGTCGTCGAGAGCTGCCTGGATGGTCTGCAGCTACTTACTGCTGAGGGGGTGAGCTGGAACAAATCTCTCAGCTAGTGAAACAGCTAACAGTGACACTTGCATAAGCTCACATAAAGAAAAGCAAATAGGGGCAATTCCTGCCTTTTTTTTTTTTTTTTCCCCATCGTAAAGAACTTGTTTATTTCCAATTAAAGCCATTCCCTTCCTTTTTTTTTTTTTTACAGTATGGTGTTTCCCTGACTATGCTGTCGTGGTTGTCCTGTTGTGTCATTTGAGATGTGAGGTAGGGAGGGGAAAGATTCTTTTTTTTGATTCAATTTATTTTCATCTACCTCCATTCATTTTCGTGGTTTTGTGTGGGTTCACTTTTGTTTGCCAGTGCCCCCGAGCCCACTGAATGAGCAGACGGAACAGAAGGAGCCTGTGCCTGTTGTGGGTGGAACTGGCTGCCTCTCCTTGTGCTCAGAAGGCTTGCACTATTTAGCAGGATTTAATTCAACTGTGTTTAATGCAGTGGATTTTTTTCTAAGTAACATCTGCCTAGGAACAAGTTCAGCAAGCCTCCAAAGAAGCAAAACTTCCACTGATTGCAGAGGGGTTTGCTCAGTGGAGGAATACAGTGTTTGGCCCCAGGAGCTTTAGCAAGAGACCTTCCTTATCCTTAGCACACAGGAGATCCCTGCCAGATTTCCCCTGGAAATAGAGCAAGGCTGCACACAGGATGCTAGGAAGACCAGCTTCTGTTTATGGATTTATGCATCTTGCTCGCCTGCTCCTGTCTGCCTTGCACAATCATTCATACACAAAGTGAACAAAAATGTGCAGGAAAACTGACAGTCATTTTCCACACTTTTTCTTCTGTTTCTGATTACTAAACCAGCTGCCAAACAGTGAAAAATCCCAGTGTCAAAAAAGAGCAACTTGTGTGACCTAGGACAGATTTTGAGTGAATCTGCTGGACTTTCCTGTTGCTCATTGGTTAAACCAGATGGTGTCATTGCACGGCCTGGGGTTGTCACCTATAATGCTGATCCACCTCTGGACTTCAGAAGAATTTGTTCTAGCCATTAGTAAAATGCATTTTGCCTTGAGCAGAGGAACAGAAGTGTTTGTGGCATTGGCAAGAGGGTGTCAAGGTGTGTGAGGACAAGGTGGTGATGTGTTCGGTTAAAGAAGGATTAAAGCAGCAGTGGTACAAACACCCCGACAGTGGAGGGGAAGGCAGACCTCACCTGGAGAGGCAGAGGGTACAGACAATTTCCCTGTGCTTGACTGCAGAAAAGCTGGTGTAACAGACAGCAGAGTGGGCCAGGTATTCAATGCCTGTTGTTTTCATTTTGTTTTGTTTCTTTTTTTTTTTCTTCTAACACAAGTAGAATTGGACTGCTTTCGCTCAAAGGATGATAACTGATTGGTGATAGATGGGGATCAATCAGATAGAGGTGGAAGAATTTTACTAACTTTTAACATAGTCGCTCTGAAAGCACTGGTGAATCTGGCCCAGAAGGAAAGTAACCCGTCCTGCCAAGGTTTTGAACTCAGCCTTTCTAAGCTAAAAGGTCAGACTTCCAGTTGTGGCCCCAGGTTGCACCCAAACAGCTCATAGTGTCTGCAGTTAATCATGAAGAAAAGCTATATGTGCAAGGAAAACAGAGCCTTTACAACCTAGGACCCCTACCAAGTGTGCAGAGATTTTCTTGAATCCTGCTCCTGGTGGCTTTGTTCCAGGAGTGTCCAACCAGTGCTGCTCTGAAGCTGCATGCTGAAAGCTCCGTGTGGCTGGAAGCTCCGCGGCCCGCATCACGCAGCCCAGATTCCCAAGAAAAGGAGATGTCTGGAGCAGCTCCCAGGTGGCTCTCAGTGATGGTTCTCCCCAGCAAGCTGTCTGCTGTGGCAGGAGATCCTCATTAGCTGGTGTCTGCCCAGCCTGTCTGCCAGTCCGGGGACACAGCGCTGCCCTAGATACCTCTCTTGAACTGTCTAAAAGCCACATGTGACAGAAGAGGCCATCCCCTGCTCCCTCCTCTCCTCGCTATTAAAATATCACAGGAAGTTTGAGAGAGATCTTTTCTCATAATTTCCTTTTTTATCCGCTCTGATGCTTTGGGATATGGTCTCCAAATGTTGCCTGCAGAAGACAGATTTAGGGTAAAGAATCCTTGAAAGCTAGTAGGGGCCACATACTTACATGATCAAATATATATACGTGAGTGTAGTATGCTTAAAAAAGCTGATCATGATTTGAAAGATAACTCAGAAAAAAACAGCACTTTCTGAATTACAAGGAGAGAAAGAGGGTGAAGGAATTGGAGGGCAAGGGGACCACGGGGCCAGGCGTTTCGCTGTTTGCTGTTGCCAGAACTGGCCTGTGAGTCTGAATTATAGGAGATACTTGAATGGAAGGCAAAAAATTCTATTAGACTATTTAAGGATGACATTGAAGTGAGGTTTTTAGCAATCCTTTTGATTAAGCTAATGCTGTCTCTTAGTGTCAGGAACCTTGTCAAGATGTAGCTGTCTGTGCTCAGGGCTGGCTCCAGCGTGGCACAGCTGTAACCTTGGACAAGGCTGCTGGGAGAAGAGCTGTGCAAAAGTGTTGGGGGCTTCCTCCTCTTTGCTCAGGAGCTGCATTTAAACTCAGGTGCTTGCCCTGGCTCCTTGGGATGTGCAGGTGAGCCTGTGCTTGGCCATGTGCCCTGCTGATCCTGAGCTGGTCCCCTGGCTTGCTGGCTTCTGGCTTTGCCGCACCATTTTGCTATGAGCTTGTTGGAGCTGGTGGGCTCTTGGCAGGTGCTGGCTGCTGTCGCAGGACCTTTTCTGGGCACTGTGAGACTGTGCCCTTTCCTGGCAGGATGGTGCCCTGCCTGCTTTGCTGTCTCCTGGCTCATCTCCTGGGAGGAGCAGCCCACTCCTGCTGCTCCCTGGTATTTAAGCCTTTGGTGCTAGGAATCCTACCTGTGGTAACAGGGCTCCTTTACTACAGCCTGCTGCAGTGGAAGAGCTGTGTACTAATAAGTTCCCAGGAAATGCCTTGCTGAATCAGAACAGTGGCCCATCTATACCCACCTCTGCAGCGGGGAGAGCAGGAGGCACTTGAGCTGCAGGCTGAAAAGCACAAGCCTGCCTCCATTCAAGTCTATGGGACACGGACTGCTAGAAGGTGTCCTCAGGTATGCAGTTTAAGAGGATGAGAGTCTAATCTTCTAAACTGAAGAATACTGTGATCGTGTCTAGAAATAAAAGGCAGCCAGAGGAAAAAAGAAAGCATGTAAAATGTAGAAAGCAAGAGTAAGATAAGGACGGCAGGGTTCATGGAGGGGGTATAGGAGAAAAAAACTACCCTATTTTCTGCCCTTCTATCTTTATTTCTGCTCTCTTATCGCTCCTGGTTTTGCACATTTCTTTTTTCTTGCCCCTTCTGTATCTTTCTCTTCTCTAGCTCTTTCCCTGGCAGGATATGATACACTGTAGCTTGAAATCTTGGCACTCTTTTGAACTGCCAAGTTTAAAATTCTGAAGGCTTTGAGTAGTAATAGCTGAAATATTTCATATTAGTGAAAGGTTAAAGCTAGGCCACCAGTTCCTGAATAGAGTTTGAGAGAAAAATTAAAAATGCTCAGATTTGCTTGCTGCTCAGTCCACCGGCTTCAGCAAACATACAGAGTGCATCTTTGCTGCTTCTCTCAGATGTGAAGTGCAGAAAGAAGGCAGTGAGAGAGGCCTGCAGTGGGTGTTTGTAATCCTCAATTTATTGGGCTGGGAGACTTGGGTGAAACTTCTGTACTTGGGCATAAGATCGTTTTTTCTGGATCTCAGACAAGGTAGTTTTTGTGCGTTGGAGTGGTGTTTTGAGCCATGGTGGTCACCCAGTGACTGTTGAACAAATGGAGCACTGTGGTATTTTTTTCCTCCTCCTTTGCTTGGCTGAGCGTACCTTATAGGTTCTGGAAGGTCAGTGAAATCATCTATATATGAATTCTTTCATGAGTAAGAAAAAATAGCAATGATGATGTCATTTTTTTTCAGAATGAGGGGTTTCTCCATGCAGCCTTACAGAATGTGACTTTTTCTCCTCTTCTGGGGAATTTGGGAACAATCTTCTCCTTTTGGGACAGTTCTCCATAGTTTCATGTCAGAGAGAAATCATTGTTCTCCTAATCACTAGATTGTGTCAGTGCAATTAAGTAGAAATTTAGATGTGGGATTTTTTTGTGTGTGTGTTTCTTTGCTTATTTATCCATATGTGTCTTTAAGTCAGTTCATTTTCTTATTATTCAGATGTCAACCAGCAAGTCACAAATCAATATCTGACCACGTAATTTTTTGGTGTAGGCAATGAGGCATGCTTAAGGGGTTACAGGAAAAGAATGACAGAAAAGGGCACATTTTAAAGTGAAGTTAACGCTCTGGAACTGGACAGATTGACATCAATCAATAAAGCACAAGGAGCTGCTCAACGGCTGTTGCTTCAGCCTCTTCTAGAATGACCATTTACAAGGGAAGGTCATTCAATTTTTGTGCCTCTGGATGTCTCAATCCTGCCTTGTGATACATGCAAACACTTTCCTATGCAACTTCTCCGGTTCTCAAATTAACTGCTAATGAAATGGCTATTGGATTACTTTGGTATTTATTACCACCGCGCTTCCCAGTTACTAGTAGCTTGGAAATGATCCTTTCCATACTACCATCCAAGTCGTTACTGTGAATAATTAGAAAGCTGGGCTGTACCCTACTGGTAACCTCCTTCCACCTTGAACTAATCCCATTTACTTCCCCTGTTTGTTTCTTGCCCTTCAGCCAATTTTCAGTCCATGCAGCCTGCCAGCTTTCTTCCTATTGTGTGAGTCTGCACCTTAGGCACTAGTTTCCCATATGGAAATGTTTTCAGCAAATAAGAACTGAACTTTTTCTACCCAATCTTCCTCTAATCATTCTGCATTATACCATCACACTTACACTCAATATTCCTTCCCATCCCCTTTTGGGAACATTTGTTAAACTATTTTGTTGCTGGGTGCCTTTTCAGGGGGCTTATGTTGCCTTTCCATCTTCACCTTCCTGTTCTCACTTGTGAACCACAGCCCTGAACAGAGTCAAAACCTTTTCTGGAGTTGTTTGTGGGCAGAACACCCTCCAGGTGGCAAAGTGTGAGAAAGTCATGGGCAGAGGACGGGGTACCTGCTCTCCATCTTTGTGTAAATCTCCGCAGGGGCACTGGTGTTGCACCACCAGTGTTTTTGTGGGATAAATGGGGGGGATTTTGATTGTACAGGAAATTTAATTAGATTTAAGGCTAATTAAATTCATTTTTTTCATATTAACATGTTCACAAATATTATTGCATCTCGTTAGATTTCATTCTTCTATCCTTACCGAACAATATTCAGTGGTAGTTTCAGATTACAATAAGTTCATTATGAAGATAAGGTGGAATTAGTGTAGGAAGCTCAGCTGGTTGAAGGGGTCTGTGCTTTAATTACTGCAGAGGGTGTGCATATTAATTACAACACAAGTGATATTTACTGTACCTCAGGAACATATGACAGGGTAAAGATACTGACAGCACCAGCTAATAAACTCAGTATGATAATGAGGAGAAAAGACCATAAAAATAGAAGGAAATAAAATTATTCATAAAGTATATTGATCCCAAAGTAAAGACATTAAGCTCTGATGAAGGGCAACAAAAGGGAAGCTCCTCACTTTATCAAACAAATAACCAAAGTAGAGAAATGTTAGCAGAGAGACAGATTGTCATTATACTGGTCATGTGAGCGCGCTCTGGAGAGAACATTTGAGCAGTAAAATAGAAGATTTTTTAATAAATCAGCAGAAAGTCAAGTCTTTACCTGCAGGATGCCAGGTCACAATGGTTCCGATGAGCTGGGGACGCGTTGCAAGGTAGCGTTTGAAGAAGGGTGTTGGGAAGGGGTCGTTGTTTGCGCGAGGAGGCATCGTCAGCTACAGAAAGAAACGACATGGCTAATTGGTTTGGGCTGCGATAATTGCTGCTGGTTTGTTTGGTGGCGTGTTTCTTCCCCCCCTAATACTAATTTTGAAGCAATTGTTTTAAATAATTTTTGAGTCACTTTATACCCAAACTCCCATTTGACAGGCCTTTAAGCACATACCAAATATAAAATACAGCAGGAAGATCTATTGGGTGTCTCTCAGCTTCCCCAGGATGTGCTGTGCGGCTCCCTTGGCTGGTCAGACTAGAGGGCCTGCTGGACCTCTGCATCCCCCTGCTGGCCCTTAAGCCTAGGTTTCCTTTATGCCTAGGTTCCCTACTTGGCAGCAGCACACAGAGAAATGCTTCAGGAGAGGCTTGTTGGGATGACACGCCGTCAGCGTAGGTAGCACAGAGCTGGCCTTTTCCTGCTCAGCTTCCTCAGGCCTGGGGCTGGTTACACACTTCACCAGGACTTGTGTCAGGAGAATTGCGTTCATCTGTCTCCTTTTCATGAGAAACCAAGGCCGTAAAAGTGAGTTAAAAAATACAGTGTAAATAATCTCTTCCAGACGTTATCTTTGAATTCCCACAGTTTGATGTGTCTGCATTATATGGCATCTGACCTAAGGCCTTAGCCACCAAAACAGAACGAGAACTTCATCGTTTGCATTTAATTACCATGCACTCTGGTTGTTCTGTCATAATCATTTTGTGATGGCCATTTCAAAAGATTTTGCCTAAATAAAATCCACAGAGAAGCAGTTTGGTACGCAGTGCCTGGCAGACTAGTTTGGGAGTTTTATTACATATAATTCTTTTTGCTGTAGACATTGTGCTACATAATGTGTTTTCCTCTGAGGAATTGTTGTAAGTTAGGTGACAGTGAGGTGAAGCTAGCAAGCAAGTCAGCTTGCTAGCCATTCATCTCTAAAGACCTATGTTCAAATCACATTTACTGAAAGCTACATATGTCTCCTGCTTTGTTGTCATCATAGCCTTGGCAGACATTTGTTACCAATCACAAGGCTCCTTCATGTTGGGCATGTATGTCAATCTTTGCTTAATAAAGACACCTGGATTGAAACAGCCACTCTTGGTCAGGATCTCTGTACTCCAGTGAAGCCTGAAGTGGATACCTGTTTCATTCAAATGGATCCTTTCACTTTTTGGAGCCCAGTTTTTCCTATCCTACAATTAAGAACCCACATTTCTTCTTCCTCATTCTTCTTGACAGGTCAAGGAAATAATGTAATACTTACGTTTTCAGTGTACTGGTTAACATTAAATCAAAATAAAAAAATGGACAAAATCTATTGTCCCTGGTGTTATGATAGTGCCCCTAAGTTAAATGCTTGCTTCCATCTTACATGCAAGTAAGGTTTACTGGCTACTGCTGAAGATCCTAAATTTTCCCCTCCGTCTGTTGTTAATTCTCTACTATTTCAGCTTTCCACATGGCTGTCTCTCTGACTGGTGCAATGCAAGGGTGGAAATGATAACTTTCTTTAATTGCTTCTTTTAAGGTCAGTTACAGGTTGTGTGCATTGGGCAAACGTAGCTGCACCTTCAATATGTGTCTCTGGAATCCATAAGACAGATTGGAAATGCTGCGCGAACAGTTGGTGTCTTGACATTTCAGGTACTTCTATCCAAATCCAGGAAGCACAAGAATATACAATATTGAAAAATTATAATAAAAGTATGCAACCATTTTCAAAGCTACAGAAAGGTCTGTTATACATCTGATAAGGCTCTGGATAAATGTTTGACTCAGTCTTTTTTTTTATTCAATTGAATTTGCGTATCCCTAGTTGTAATTCAGTGAGCAGAAGAGTAATGTCTTTCCACTGGCCGTTGTGAAATATGTTGGTGTTCTTGGTTCAGCTCCCAATTTCTGCAGCAGTAAAACTCCTGCCTCTGTGGGCTCTTGTGCTCCCCTGTTTGACAGAGGGATGTGAGGTTTCATTTACTCTCTCACCCTCAGAGATGGTCCTTCCAAGATTAGGACTGAAGCAGATTTGAGGACATTGGGGAAGCATATGTTTTTTCTGTGCATGCTTCACATCTCACATTTCCTTAAATTTCAGAATTTCTGGGCTCTGATTCAGTGCCTTTCAGTGATACATTTATCAACAGATTTTTAAAGGAGGAAAAAAGATAGAGTGGAGTTAACCTCTCTCCTCGTTGCTTATGTGGTTGCTACTTGTGAGGAACAACAAGGAACAGCGAGCACCCAGTGATGTCTTGATGTTTTTGATGATGTAAACAAGAATTGCTGATCTAAATGCTAATGCTTAAGGGCTGATTTGAGAACGGTCATTAAAAATAGAATTTTAAACCTCCCTTTTTCCCCTTTTCTACCCCACTGTAAATCCATTGTCTTCTTTGGAGTCGTTCTTCGCTCAGTCCTTTGCGGTGCTTAAGCGCACGGAGTCATGTTTGCCACATGTGCTTAATTAAGTAAATGTGCATGTGTCAGTGTTTCCCTAAATCATAGCCTTAAGCCCAGGAGAAATTCTTGAGGAAATTTGTGTGTTACGTTGACTTAAAGCTAAGCATGGGCTTAGATACTTTGGTGAGTTTAGCCTGGCCGCAGCCAGAAAAGCGCTGGGACACCCAGCACAGGTACGAGGGTCACAGGCATCAACAAGCACAGTTTCTGGTACAGAAAACTTTAATGGCATTTCCAGGATCACGAGGAACTCGGCTGATTTATGCTAACAGTCGGTGTGACTCTGAATTTTATTTTAAAGGGCTGACAAAGTAGGGTAGAAAATGGTATTAGTAGATTCAATATATTTAGCCTTTCAGGGATTTCACAGGGTGCTGCATGAAGACCTCATAAGGAGTCCTAATAACTTCAGGGTAGGTCCTGGTTTGAGTTTAACACCTGTTAAAAAGAAGAAACCAAACACAGGAATAAACTGCCCTTGCTTGCATCTTTTGCCCTCCTCCCCTCCCCTCTGGCCTCAATACTTTCTGCTTTCAGTGGCAGCTGCCCTGATGTGCTGATCATACCACGTTGGCTAATCAGCATTTCATCACATCTGAGGAATTGCAGGGCTAATCAGGCTGTGTGCTTGGCAAATACAGTGAAATTCAGCTTCTCGGGCATGCTTGTGAGTTTCAAATTAGTGCTAACTTGAGAGTCACTGAAGTCAGCTCGGTTGCTGTGGCTGCTCCAGGACAGGGCTGGCTGTCACTCAGAAAGGCAGAGATACAGTGCGAGGGTGGTCAGAGGATAAATCATAAAGAGGAAAATATTTTAATGCCGTCGTATAAATCAATGGCATGTCCTTACCTTGAAAATCATGTTCGCTTTTGGTCACCTTATCTCAAAGACGTAACAGAAATAGAACGGTCCAGAGAAGGGCAAAGAAAATGCATGGAGCCATCGGAGAGCCTTTCACACAAGGCTCCATTAAAAAGGGCAGGATTGTTATTTGGCTTGGAAAGAAGAGCAGAGGCATATAAAATAATGAAGGGCATAGATCAGGCCAGTCTAGTGCTTCTCATTATGCCTCTCCGTAACAATAGGAAAAGAGAGAACTCACAAGAGAACAACAAGGGGCCAAGGAGCCTTCCTTAGAGTGAGGGAGCGAGCCCAGCGCGTGCTGTGTGCATGGAACGTGGGGAACTCCGTGCTGTGGGACAGGTGGAGCCCAAATGGTTTGCTGTAATAAAGCCTAAACAGAAATCTACTTCTAATGCTAGAATGTTAGCTTGCATAGCCTTCTAGCTAGGATTTAAGAGCTGTTGTTACCCCTCCCTCAGGGATGAAATGCTCAGCAGCTGGGCTGGAGGAAGGCGTCTCTCCCCGTGGCACTGCTTTGCCCAGCGAGCTACAGTGAGAGGCAGGAGGGGACCGAGCCTTTCCTCGCTGCTTTCAGCACAGGTTGCTGGCACAGACAGGACCTGTGTTACAAGAATCATGCCCTGACAATCTGTATGTTATTGCCTACTGGCAAATTATTTTATCAGCTAAGAATCCTCTGCGCATAGAAGTGCCTCTTGTGTCTCTTTAGGGTCTGGGTTTTACTTTCAGCTTGTGCTCCTTGTTTTCTGCCTGTACTCTGGTCAGAGTTTGGGAACTGCATTGAGCAAAATTAGCTGGAACTGCTGCTTCTGTTTTCCCTTTCTTATTTGCCTCCAGTCTCCTGGTGACTATAGAATGAGAATCAATGTACTACATGAGCCTTTAGCAGCCTGAACATTATAAGGCAAGTATAGTCATTAACTGATCCTCACTTTATTAATGCATTTTATTATGTATGTTTTCCAGTATGTCTGGCAATTGCACTTGAGGTAAGTTAAAAACAATCACAGTGCTGAATAAATAAAAATAATGTAGTTAAGTAACAGTAAAACATTAGTTGGGTTATCCAGGATTCCCTGGGAGACAGACACACTGTGCTGCACCTGAACTTCACATTTGGTCACTGGGGTTCCTGTTCTCTGCTTCCTTTTCATTAATAAGTAATACAAAAATCTACCAGGCTGTTTTGCTGTGAATAGAGACTTCTAGTTGAACTTAGAGGTTCCTTTTTTTTTTTTCTTTTCTGTTAAATTTCCTCTTAGATTAATTAAAATAATTAATTTTGAACAGGCTTTAAATCTTTCTTAACTTCTTACTTGGGTACTCACAGTTACTTACAAGCTTTCTGACTGCTTTTGGCAGAGGTAAAGCAGAATGTCTTTGTTAGCCATGTATCTCTGATTTGTAAAATACAGCTTCCTTTAAGGATGTCTGAGTACACAGACTTAGCTTTTGCTTAAACGGAATGTGAACACTTTCCTGTTAAGTGAACTTGAGCTGAAGAGGTCTGAGCAATGTACAGTCAAAAGCTCACAAATATTTCTCATATTAAAACAAAAAGAACTGCATCTGAAATACTCGGTGACCTTGTCATGTTTGCTTTACCTGAACAATGAGAGGTCAGATCACATTAGCACGGATACTTGCAAACACTGAATTTTATGATTGTGTTTCTGAATATTCACAGTGAATGAAATTCCTCGCTGTGCTGAGGGCTGGAGTGCTCAGGTACCAGCCATTACCCTTGCTGGCCCTATCCTGCGGTTATACAGCAAGTTTGCGCTGTACGTGTTTCACCCTACATGACCTACACAGTCCACCCCGAAGTGAAACCTTGCCTTTTCCTGAAAGCTGTCTCCTTCTTGCCTGTGGCTTGCAAAGGATGTTCCATTGTTCACAGTCCCGGTGTTTGGCTCTTGTCTAGACCAATGCTAGCTCATCACAATACCCCTGTCAACACCGTGCTATGTACGTGTTAGCTGCGCTGTGTTGCTGTTGTCAAATGGCTGTGCTGTCATGTAGTGTTTAAATGTAAAAGATATAGGTGACGATGTGAAGCTGGAGATTTGCGCTGAAAATCTGGATTTTAAGTTGTCTGCAGCACAGAAGTTGAAAAGCTGCGACACTTTTACAATAAATGTAAGCAGTTTAAGCAAGCTTGTAGCTATCAAGATGTGGATGTGTGTTTTCCCTCTGAAATGTGCTGCCTTTCAAGAACACAAGTGTGGCATTTAGGTGACACCGTGCTGCTCATCCGTGTGCCCTTTCTGGGGATGACTCTGCTGCTGTCTCCTCCTGTCTGCACACACTGCAGCTCTGAGGGTCTTCGGTGACCCTGCCACAGGCTACAAGACCAGTGAGCTGCAGAGGAATCTGCACTTCTAGCAATGTAGGAAAAGATGACAATGAATAAAAAGCACTGCTTTTTTTCCACTTCTATCAGTTTCATTTCAGATCTGCCTTTTTTTTTTTCTTCTTCCACATGCCACAGCTCCCTTCTAAGCTTTTGATGATTTTCCCCGGTGTTGTTTGCCTGCCTGCTTGCTTTTCTATTTAGTCCCACACTCATAGATGTTTTCTGGTCTTCCCCCAGTTCTTACCCCTTTACATTAAAGGACTTTCATTTGCATGTCTCTGAAGGGATAGACAGTGATATTATGGCTGGACCTCAGGGGATGATGAGGAAGGGAGCGGGACAGTGATACCTGCTCACAGACTGCGTCGTGGGTAACTTCCTAACATGCAGCGTTTGTGGAGAACGATTCTGAGGTTCTGACTTAACTGGAAACAAAAAAGTCAGAAGCGAGAAAAAGCTGCTTTCCTTCCTCTTTCTGTTACACTGAAACAAGGGAGGCAGCACAAACTGCAGCAGCCCTCGGAGAGTGAGCTGGTGTCAGAAGAAGACTGATGGGTCATGGTGAAACACAGTGGTAATGAGGACATTGGCTCCCAGAGACCAACCTCCAGGATGCCCTGGAAAAAAAGAAGGCCAGAATTCGGCAGAGCATTGTTAAAATGCTACAACCATTTCACAGCAAGAAAATGGGGAAAAGGACTAGCTTGTGCAAGTCTTTCCTCTGCTTCCCTTCTCAGGCACCTTTGTGGGACAGCAGGAATACAGGCTGTCAGTTACCTGGTCAAGGGGATCCTGAGTGTGGTGGGTTCTGCCAGACCTCAGTTCTTCCCCTTCTGCTCTTCAGAAGAGACAAACCTGGAAGTGTAGATGGGACCAGGGCCTTGCCAAAAGGAGCCCTGAAATGCAGTCAGCCCAGGGTAGAGAGGAAAGAGAATCTCATCTAGCGTGGCCCAGGTGAGCGTCCTTCTTGTTGATCCTGATTATAGACATCCAGGAAGGCATTTCACCTTAAGCACATGGCTGGTGCTGTAGTTCAGCCTGTGTGGAAAGGACAGAAAATGGTGTGACCCTGCAGAGCTACTCACTTCTCCCATGCTCCTTGCTGTGACACCAGCTGCAGCAGGACTTGCACCTTGCTTTGGCTCGGTAATTTGTGTGGGCAGGCCTTTTTGTTGCCCTGAGTTGGAGTACAGACTCCAGCCACGTGCAGAGAAGAAACCAAACTTCTACTGGTCCGTGGTCTGTAGTTTCTGACAGATGTAACAGAAAATAGTCTCTGTGAAAAACCAGGTGATGTTCCTTGTATGGTCTGTGCCAGTGGGATGTGCCAGCACTCTTGATGGCAGCCCAGGAGTCTGCAGACAGCTGTCAGCTAGCTGGAAACATCTTGCTGCACTCTAACTGGGGCAGTCCTGAGTCCTGAAGAGGACGTGAACCAAGGAAGGGCTGAGACCATTAGGAGCAGCCCATAGGATGCGCACTGTAACCTAAGGACAGATTATTTCATAATGTTCATACAAAAAAAGGGCAGGTTTCTCTATTGTTACCATTTTTATTTTTTATCTCAGTTCCTATATTCCTTGAGAAAAGATTACCTTTCCTTAAAAAAAAAAAAAAAAAAGAAGAAAGAAGAAACCCTGACACTTGCAATTAGTCATTACCTACTGTTGCTTGCAATTTGTTGGCAGATCAAACTACAATCTGTTGCACTATGACAGATCAATTTCTGCAACCCACAAATTCATTACAGAGCTGAGCCAAAATGAAACAACTTTTTCTCTCTCCTTTTCTACCCCAGGTAAGAAGATTCCCCCTCCTCTAGTGCTACAGCCTCTGGTTAGCTGAGATCCTGAGACTTTGGTGGAAAGGAGCAGATGGGAGGGAGAAGAGAGATGGGGAAAAAACAAGCCTTTCTCGACATAGTGCCCTAATCTGAGCACGTGGGCAAGTTAATATGAGATCAGCCCCCTTCCCAGAGCAAGCTCCTGCACAGTCCTGAAATAGCATTTTGGTTACTGGAGACTGTGTGAAATGCATCAATACGGTTTTGCCTGAACTTGTCCTTGCGTTGTAACCCTTACATCCTGCCAAAGATTTGGTCAGGGTGGGTGGGATGTTTGTATCGGATTATTGGTCACAAGATTAGGGACTAACACATGCCTTCACCTTTCAGAAAAGTGACCACTGGCTGTTCTGTGAGAGCTGCCCT
Organism: Penelope pileata; assembly: GCA_013396635.1. Classification (NCBI taxonomy): domain Eukaryota; kingdom Metazoa; phylum Chordata; class Aves; order Galliformes; family Cracidae; genus Penelope; species Penelope pileata. Next base: position 166,482 of record WBMW01001136.1, on the reverse strand, counting down.
TCACCTTTCCCTCGTATAAGAGGATGCCAGGGACCTGAAGGTTGCACTGCAAGGTGTTCTTTTAGTAAATTGTGGCCATCTTTGCACTATCTCCAAGAATATTTAATCAAATAGCACTCCTGGTTAGGACCCCAAAGTAGGCTGGAAGAATTGTTTCTTTTCACCTACCTTTGTAGCTTTTGTCGCTTGACTTGGTAAGCCCACCTTCGGTGAAAAAATAGCACAGTGACATTTTCGAAACATGCAGTCCCTTGAGCCTGGAACCTAGCACAGACAAGAAAGCTCAGCTTGATTCCAACACTGCTTTGTGATGTGTACTCCTCTTGTTCAAGAGCTGGGCTGCAACAGCTGCTAAATACAGAGAAAGAGGGGAAAGGTTCCTATTATACAGAGTTTAGTTGTACAAAAAGCAGATGCTTTCTATGGATTTTATGTGTGAGCAAGCTCGGCTTTCCAAAGCGTTCTGGGCTTGTTGCTCATGCCACCTTCAGTGCTTTTGCATAGTGATGAGCAGTCAGCAGATTATTTGCTCTCTTACTCTGTTCCCTGAGCGGCTCAATCCTGTGTGACGCTCGGTGCCAGCCGATGCTGCTGGGGTCACTGAGCACTGAGATTGGACAGCTTCTTGCGGGAAGCCCTTTGCTCTTCAAAGAAAGGAGGAAAAACTGGCAAGTCTTCTCAGTGCTGTAAAAGCACATCTTTGTGTGGGGCTGGATTTATGGACGTGCTCGTGTTTCAGCACCTGAAGGAGAGGCCAGCTGTGCTGAGCGGCGCTGAGAGCTGCTACCAGTGAGAATAACAAAGAGTTCCCCTGGTGTTATTGCCAGGGATGGGGGAGGCAAGGAGATTTAACTAACCAAATGGATGCAGCACGTTGAATGAAGTGTTAGCAGTAGGGAGGTTCCTGGACCTGTTCTCTCGCTGTTTCTGGTCCCTTTGGTGTGGAGCAGCCCCGCCGTTCTCCCTGCGTCTCGTTGCAGATCACACCGTTGTTTTCCAAACCAAAAGCTGAATGCCTGGGCTGAACGTTGTACAACGAGGAGGAAGCAGTCATTTCAGGGTTACCTTAGTGTTTCTTCCCTTCTGTGAGCATTTTTTGGGAAATGCCTGCCAAAATCCCCACAAAATGTGCTTTCTCCAAGTACTTCACAGCCTTTGAGTAAAGTGACTCACAAGCAGGGATGCTGAACACAGAGGGACATGAGTCCCCTCTACCAACAGTTTAGAAACTTCCCTCGTCTTCCCACACCCTGATTTTTTCACCTCACGTGTGCATTGTACATGCCAGTTTGCACAGCACATCGCCCAATAAGCTCCAAAACTATTAAAAACTCTCTCTTTTTTTTTGTCCCTTATATCTCTATTTCTGCCCCAGCTCTTTCTGGGGGAGAAATTTCAGTCTGATGTTTGTAGCAAATAATGTTAAGATTCTCACTGTAGTCCCCAAAAGAAATTAAGAGGGTGGCAGCCTGTTTTTAAATGGACAACACCTTTAATTACCGGGGAGAAAAGCACTTTCTCTTATATTTTTAAGGGTAATACAGCATATCATACCTGTGCCTTTTAAGAAAGTTACATTCCAAAAGGTGAATGGGTATGGAGCAGTTCTGTGTACTTCAGTGTATTAATTTGTTTGTCACCATTTAATAGTGCTGTTCTGGCAATGATGCTCGACTCCTGAATTGCAGGGTTACAATGAAAACTCTGAAATCTGACAGGCACTCCATAGAAACGGGGTTTTGGATGTGTGCAGAAATTCAGAGATACAGATGGGAATTGAGACTTTATCAGATTATTTGGCTTTCATTAGAGCTGAATAACTAGTAACTCACAGAACCTAATTCTATCCAGTTCCTTTGTTCTGGAAAATTACTACCTATGCCTCTCGCTCTCCCAGTTCCCGTGTTCCTACAGTGGCAAGTGCTTTTTCCCCTCAGAGCATTTTTGTAAGCATTGAAGCCCTCTCTGCTCCCCTCCACAACATGTGGGCGTTGCAGAAGAAGGCTCTTTGGTGACGGGCATTTATCGAATCAGCTCCGAGTACAACTCCCGTGCAACTTCTGTGGTGTTTGATGCCTTCGGAGCCCTTCGTTTTCTGCATCGTGCTGCTAGGAGGAGCATGTGCTTCTGGTTACGTGGAGCAGTTGGGGTATGATCTGGCACGTGTCCACGAGGTGCCAGGTTTCCCTGTTTGCACGCTGGCTGCAAGGTGCAGGTGAGCCACAGACCCCACGTGTCAGTCCTGCAGGAATCAGTTCTTTGCACCCAAACGCTGGTGCTGCTCCACGAAGACAAGCTACGGCCGCAGACAAACTGCAGAAAACATCTCTCACGTTAAATACAGCCTATAGAGTCTGTTTCCCCCGCCTCGTGTTATTCCCATTGTTTTATTTCCAGCCCTCTTGCTGGTGGCTGCCTTTGTGGCACTCAGCAGTGATGAGATGGGCGGGCCAGCAGCTTCCCCTGGAGCTGGAGGCAGCTGGGTGAGGAGCCTGGCAAGCCCCTGCTCCACGCTGCTGCTGCCTGCGCCGCTGCCTTTGTTCCCCCCCAGCTCCTGATGTGCCCCAGCCCATGTGGGCCGGGGCTCTCGGAGCACCGATGGGTGTTCAGCAGGCAGAGCTCCCTCGCTGCTGCATCCCGTGCTTATTTTGATGCCGTCCCAACCTAAAAACTGCCTGCTAGCCAAGAGGCTGGGGGAAGGGAGGAGAGGGTCATCCACTTCTAATGCTGGAAACCCTGTGATAATCTGTTCCATGCATTCAAATGAAAATATGACTTCTTGGCAGAGAATAGCATTATAATGTAAAATCCCATATGCTGTTATACAGTATGTTGCAATCTGTTTTACTGCTGCCTCTATTCTAACGAGAGAATACTGCCAATAAAGCAATTGAAGATAACACTAATTGCTTATTTCTGTGATCCATAATTTTTATGGCTGCCTTATAGCTCTTTAGTCAAATAGATGTTTTTTGGCCTCTCAGATCTAGAACTCATGTGCTGTAGCGATTGAGGCTGAAAATCTGCATGCTGGCCTGGGAGATTTTTCTAAGCTGATGAATAGTGCGTGTGTGAAGGGGAAATAATTGAAAAGTGTTAAAGAAAATAGAAGTCTTAAATCAGTCATAACAGGTCATAACACTGGATTTCATCAATATTTTCAATATAAATTGGGCTCTCTCAGTCCTGCTAGTTTCTTCGGAAGTGTCTTTGCCACAGAGCGACGTGTTGCTGTGGTTTTACACAACAGAACAGCAGCTGACTGGGCCACGTCAGTGCCAGAGACAGAGGCGAGCCAGAGGTGAGTCAGGTGCCAGTCTTCCTGCTTTGGCTGGGGCTCATCTCGTGGATGACCAGGTATTTCACCTACAGGGCGGGTCCTGCCAGCTCCTCGCAGCTCCCATGTCATTTCGGTTCTTCCCCGGGACTGCACATGGAAGGTGCAATGCTAACCATAAAGTTTTGAAGGCAGTGAAGGGCATGGGCTGGATTCACAACCCGTTTGGGTTCCCTCATGTCTTGAAGTGGTTTACAAGGCCAGCAAAGCTTTCCTGCACAGTGCTGATGTAGTGCAGCATCCTCTAAAGGCAGGCCAAGAGAAATGCTTTGGTGTGTCCTCAAAGGTCTCTCGGTCACCATTAGGAAACTGAGCTCCCTGTGAATGGGAACAGCCACCTGTGCAATGCCCTGACATTAGGGCATTGCCCTGTTTAGGGCATCCTTCCTGTTTCCAGTACGGAAGAGCAGGTGAATGCAGCTCAGTTTGCTGAGCTTCTCCGAGCACGCTGTGCTGTGGGGAGCGCTGCTGGGGCAGCTGGGTGCTGCTGCAGGGCTGCTTCCTGCTGAGCCGGGACCACTGTCCACATTTGATGACACTGCAGGTTATTGCCCATGTGCTGAGCTCATGAGCACTGCGACTGGCTGTATTGCCAGGGAGCTGCCAGTGTTCCTGTGGCTCAGCCTGACAGCAGGATGGGC